>CM046882.1:468739145-469339145 GCA_025667525.1 Glebionis coronaria
AACTATTTTTTTGTATTTTTATACTACTGTTTAATATTTTTTATAGACTTTCTAAATTTAAAAATAGAAATAATCCTAGAAATTAATTAAATTAAAGGAAAAATAAAACTTTTAAACAGAAGAGTCCTAATAACTATTACTAGCCTAGGAAAAATGAAAAGAAGCCAAAAAGCTTAATAAATAAGCTGAAAATGAGCAAATAAGCTACGGCTTATTTAGAAAAGCCCAAAACACAAACACCTTATATATTAGACCTTTGCAAGAGTATACCAGTCAAAGACCCTAGGGCAGATGGTTAGAGCGTATGTGTGTGGGAGGAGTGGCGCAGGTTCGAGTCCTGGCCACGTCCTTTTTGGCAATTAAATTTTTTTTTGTTTAGCTTTTAAAAACTTGATTCCAGTAACTATGAAGCTCACAAAAACACAAAAACAACTTGATTTAAGCAAGGATTAAGTCAAATGGAAGCTAAAACGTGGCCATGTCTGCTTGTTTTTCTGATGAACAAGTATGTGATACTTGTAAAATTTTGAAACCAAGAGGAGCTTGGTTTTTGCTTTTCTTGTGGATGTTTTTGGATAAACAAGGCACCCCTATACTCTTGGGAGTATAGGGAGTCAAGATCAAACAATAATCAAACACTTAGCTCAAAAATACTTCACAAATAGGCCAAGTCAAGCAAATGAAAGTTGCTGACATAAATTTCAAGGTCTGATGGGTATTAAGCTTAGCAAATGCACACAAATGTGATTCAGCCTCCAAATTTTTGCATACAAACTCACCAATCAATTTGCAATCAATCTCAAATCTTAGAACACCCTATCACTTAACAGAATTACAAGATCTAAGCATACCAGTTCATGTAAATCAGACAGAAAGTGTCATATGCAACTTTTAAGCTATCAATTTCCTTTTTACTTGCACAAACTTGCTTCAAAACAAGACCAAACTTAAACACAACTCTCATACAACTCAAAACAACCCTACTTAAGCTATTTAACACGTTTTAATCTTCAAAATCTAACAATCTTCCTCCATAAAACTCACATCCAAACACCCCTTAAAAACTTGAAAAACAATTTTTAACAACCAAATCACTTCAAAACTATTTCAAACTGATTCAAACAACATCTATCATGCATAATATAACACAAGAACACAAAACAAGCAGATTTTCACACTTATAGCACTCAAACAAACCAATCACATAAAACTGCTATTTTCTGAAAATTTTAAAAGGGAGAAGTTCCCTTACCTAAGAACCCTACAATCCAGGGTTCTAGTGGAAGATTTTCCACCTCCCTACCAACTCGGGTTGGTGCAGAACTTATGATCAACAATCCTTCAACCTGCTAAGAAAAGAAAAGACAAAAAAAATACACAAATATATATATTCTGTTTCTTTCCTTTCTTCTTAAAACCTATTCAAAAACTTTTCCACAAACTCTCAAACACGTTTCAAAAACAATTCAAACTCACAAATCTCCCACCTTTTCCACTTTCACTTCCAAGGTGTTGGATTAAGAGTTGAACAAATTTTTTTGAAAACCTTAACTAATTTTGGAACTCAAAATTAGTTAACCAATATAAAAATGGAACTCAGAATCCTTAGCCTTTTCACAATACACAACTTTTAAAAACAATAAAAAGGAATTACACTTGAGATTATCAAACACCAAACTTTTAATTTCTTAAAAAGGAATTACAAGTGAAAATTGCTAAGAAACTGGAACAAAGAAAAGAGTGAACATGCTCATCTCTTTTTATACTGCTACATGGACTATTCTAGAACTGGGCATTAAAATATTACAAAAGGAAACCCTAATCTATGGAAATCACTAAAAAGCCCTTTTCTTCTTGACGAATTCTTGGTCAAAAGGTTGATCACGTGAAATGCTAGCTGTGGAGATGATTGTGGACGTTGGATTAACCTTGGGGGCAAAGGGGTTGCATCAAACCGTTGATTGTGTCGGGTTTTGGGGTTGTGGGAAAGTGACAAGAGCAGGGGAGGGTTGGGGAGAGGACCACAGGACACGTGGCATGATTTAAAAAGGTGGGATTAAGTGAGGGTGTGTTGAATTAGTAATCTGCACTTAATTGGGGTAAACCCCTTTGGTTTAGGGTTTAATTGACCTGGGTTGAAGCTAGGGTTCGTTGGGGATTAAGGGAAGTTTAATCCACTTTGGGTTTAATTAGTTTTCAAATGGGTGTTTAGGAGGGAATGGGGATGTTGACTGGGGTTTGACCCAGTTATTAAGTAAACTTGGGTTATGGACGGGTAGGGTCACGGGTTTGGGTAAGGGTTATGGGTTGGTGGGTGGGTAGGGCTGAGGTGTCGCCTCCTGGTTGGGTGGGTTTGTTTGGTTAATTGGCAGGACAGGTCCCCAAGGTTTCAACATTTCTTCACTTTGTAAATAAAGTCCATCAGCGCTTGTTTCTCCTTTGTCAACTTTTGACAACTTGTCAAATTTGGCACACAAAGTTTATAAACTTTTTCCAAGGGCCTTATATGTATATTCTTCAAATTCCAGGGACTGATCTTGTATAATCTTCAAACATTAAGGATTATACTTGTACATTTGATAAGTGGCGGGTCAAATGTGACAAGTTCTTCAAAGATGAGGGACTAAACTTGACAATCTTCAATTCTTCAAGGGTCATTTTACAAAATTCCAAACTTGGGCCCGGTTCATTGTGCGACTTCGTTTCCCGTGTTCGTTTTTGAATGATTCTTGTGTTCTTTTGCCAATTCCACGATATCCGTACCTAAAAATACACAAGTAACAAACACGAGCATATATTTGGCATATTTCATGATTTTTAATGCAATTAAAGGCCGTTTTGGACGATGAGACCATGTATAAAAGCAGTCTCATCACTCCCCCATACTAAACCATTGCCGTGCCCTCACGCAATGCTAAGATAAAGTATCAAAGCATCTCCAAAATTTAATTTTATTCACTTTTATTGAAAAGATAAACTAGCTACACTACACTATTACTACTACTTGTGTTTTCAACATAATGTATGATTTTCATCGCAAAATGGGACGTTTAGGTTCATAGAATAAGAACACGTGAATGCTTCGTTAGAAATAATTTCATCGTCCTCGATTTTCACCTTATTTCCATGCCAAGCGTGCAACGAGATCATTGTCATTATAAGTTAGTAATGCTAACACTACTCATATGCCCTAATCACGTACTTATTCTCCCATTATTCCTAAGTTGTATCTCTTATATTTTATTATGTCTCAATGATCACGAGGATACATCGTTGACTTATGCGATAATAGAGATTTAGGTCTAAAAATAGAGTCTTAACGGTGTAACTAAGACCATCAAATCAATAACCCCTCCTAATAGACAACGATGTTAAAAAATTAAGTTGACAAGAAGAATCGATAAACACGGTTTTATAACGGTTTTGAACATGAGACTTATTACCAAGACTTTTATACGCCCCCTAACGGAAGGACCTTATTATCTTTGGTTTACCTCCATCTTTTATTCAACTTCGCCATGAAGCTTTTATTATGACTTCGGTCTTGCCTTGCCTTTTATTATCCGCCTCATCGGTGGTTTTATTAGCCAAAGACGTATATCCTCACGCTAAAGCGAATTTTGGATCTTTAAAGCTTCGAAGATTAAGGCTTGATTCACTTTCAATTTTGCATAGATTTTAGGCCTTGTGGGGCTTCAAATTGTTTGCTAGATTTAGGTGAGCACTTGAAATCTTATTATTAGGTGAAGCTTTCGATTATTGGGGTGCCAATACTTCAAAACCGTGACGCTGGCGATACCTTAATGTCTTCCCAATTTAATTACACGGAAGCTACTAGAAAAGACTAGAAACCCAACAATCAAAACTAAACCGCTAAATCAATATTTATTAAGCAAAAAATATTTACAAGCGAAGGGAGAATAAGCAAACAACGAGAACACATGAGTTTTTGAAAGAATATGAATACTCTACGTTTAGCATAGTAACTTATAATTAACTCTATCATTTCTCGTCCTCATTTAAGAGACTTAGCCTAATGTGTAGTTAAGGAATCAAAGCTAAGTGCTCAACACGCACGGTCGAGTCAAAAATTACTCTTATTCTCGCCATCGGAAAATATACATTCGTGTCTTCAAACACTTATAAAACATGAGAAAAATTTTAAAATTTGGCCATTTTTAGCCTTATTTTGCAAGAAAACGATAAACAAAACGATAAACTTTGGAAAGCGTGAAGGTTTGGCAAGGCAAGTATCTATTCACCCCCCCATACTAAAGTTAAACATTGTCCTCAATGTTTCGAGTCTAGGGGTGCAAACACCCCATACTAGAGACGAAGTCGAATGCTTAGTCTAGCATGGAAAGGGTGTAACCATTAAGTAGTAGCCGTTTATGAAGTGTGCTAAAAACCTAAGGTTAGAACATAAAAGGATATATCATATGGATATTGGGAAAGGCCTCCAAAGCAAACGATCGAGTGCTCCCATGAAACGAACACGAGAGGCTCCAATCGTGAAGATGATGATCTAAAAGACACAATTCACAAACAACCACGGAACAAAGGTTGGAAGGGCACAAATCCCCTCACATTACACTAATTAGAAAGCAATAATATGTACATGGATAAGCATGGGTCTCCCCCACGAGGCACCTTGTTTTTGATAACCGAGTCAAAAGCTCGACTCGAATCCCCTTAAATGTGATCATTTAGGGATAATCATGGTTTGGTCAATTTTTGGTGGGGCTTACATGATAAACAAGGCCCAAAAGTACGTGGAGTACTTTAAAAATCCGATAAACGTATACCGGGGTCAAAGATAGCGTCCTCGTTTTCGGATGAAAGACGAGACAACACAACTCCAACACAAATCCCATTGGGATAGAAGAAAATAGGAGAGAAGAAATAGAAGGGTGGGACAATGGGTAAGGCAAAACATTGAGCTACTCGAGGTAGACTCGCACCAATCAAATGAAAAGATTTTCCATTTATTGCATCGGTAGAAGACCGAGATTTCCCTATATAAGCAATTCCAGGATCAAATATCTCGTCCTCGGTGGAGAAAGGGGAGGGAACATAAGGGGCTTCCCCCACACTAGGTCCACACAAAGCATCGTCAAAAGGAGAAGACGAGCTTGTAGTACTCAATAAACATGGTGATGACGAAGTTAGATTTGTAGAAAAATCTTTTAAATTAAATTCAAAATCTTTTCCTTTTTCATCTTTAACACTCTCCTTGTGAAAACCCGATTTAATTATGTCAAAAATATTTGGTGTATCTAAAACAATGTTAGTCACACTAAAAATTCTCACATTTTGAAATCTTTTTGGTTTAGGTGGTGGCAAGTTTTCAAATCTTTTGTCAACAAAGAAAACCTCCCCATCGGGATCAACGTATTCATCATCCGAAGATTCACTCGAGATCGGAATCATAGGCTTAACACTCTTAACCTCCATCGGCGGAGGGGACGGAACTTTATTTTTATCAACTCCTAAAACTCTATTTGAAATCTTTTGACAAATGTTTTTGATGGGATTGACATTGTACAAAGATGTGATCGAATAAACATGAGAAAGAGTGGAGTTTTGGGTTGCATTAATGACGAGTTCTTCCTCATTGAAACGAAGAGTGATTTTTCTTGCATGCACATCGATAAGTGCTCTCGAGGTATCCAAAAAAGATCGACCTAAAATTAAAGGAACTTTAGGATCAATGGGAATATCAACAACAATGAAGTCCACGGGATAATAGAATTTCCCAACTTTCACAAAGACGTCCTCGGCAACTCCACAAGCTAGAATCGTAGAATGATCGGCCATCTCGATTGACATTTTTGATGGAGTGAGATTTGGAAGATTGAGCGACTTAAAAATCTCGAGAGGCATCAAATTAATACTAGCACCAAGATCGGCCAAGGCGTAGCATTCTTCCATGTCTTGGATAGCACATGGGATTAAAAACTTTCCAGGATCACCGACTTTTTGAGGTATGCGGCTTAGAAAAACCGATGAACAACTAGACGATTTTTGCAATTTTTCTTTGTTATTCAACATACTTTTGAAGTTCGCGGCGAATCGAGGCATCATGACTAAGGCGTCGGCAAAACTTATATTAAAATGCAAGTCACGAAACATTTTCATAAAAAGTTCAAATTGATAATTATTTCGTTCTTGTGCCTTTTCCTTGTCTCGTCTTGATGGGTAGGGTAAAGGTGGTGTGGGTTGGGGCAAATTAGGCATAGGCATCGGCCTTGGAATCTCGGGTTCCATGATGGGTATTGGTTCAACCGTAGGTGTGGTTTGAGCGGTACTTCGTGGGCTTGTAATGTGCTCCTTTTCAACCACAACCTCGGGTTCTTTCTCTTTTTCCTTCTCCATAGAAGTACTTGGACGAGAAATGGGTTCTTTGAAAGTTTTACCACTACGAGTAGTAATAACCTTCAATTCTCCTTTCGGGTTCACGATGGTATCACTAGGAAGACCACCCGAAGAAGAGGGCTTACACATGATAGCTTCAAACATTTTAGCCATACGGTCTTCAAACTTAGATTGCCTAGCATCCGCTTTTAACAACTCTTGCTTAATCTCATGTTGTCCTTGCTCCATTTTTTGTTGATTTTGTTGGAGTCGTGTGACATTTCCTTCCATTTTGTTAGCATGAGTTTTTAGTTCATTAGCAAGTTCGGTTTTAAGCTCGTTTTTCAGCTCGGACCTTAAGCTAATCATCTCACGTTGCATGTTATCAAATTTAGCATCATTAGCCTTAGCATAATCTAAAAATTCTCCTTGCAAATTTTTAGTGTGAGCATTTTGAAAACCTTGAGTGGGAGTTTGAAAATCACGGTTTTGGTTTTGGTTTGAAATTTGCCCATTTCCACTTTGATAATTACCCTTGTTATAATTTCTTTGATTTCCTTGGTAATTTCCACCTTGATTGTTGTTTCGATAGTTATTAGCATTTTGATTTTGTGGAGCTTGATTCGAACGAGAACCTTGACCGATTTGGTTATAAGTTCCCGTGGCTACATAAGCATTCGAAGTGTTACCATCCGCGGTAATGCACTCGGAAAAATCATGAGCTCCACCACACGAAATACAACTCTTTGCAACCGCTTTAACCGAAGCGGTGTTTGAAGCTTCTTGAGCTTTCCAATGAGACATAAGAGTCGAAAACCTATCGAAAAACCTATTCTCCTCATTTGCTTCATCTTGCAAGGTATTAATGGAACGAGATGATGACGAGCCCAAATTGGCAACACTCGGTGTGTTACGTGGGCTATAGACCTTAGACCTATTTTCTATGATTTTCAAAGCCTCATTGGTCGTTTTGCACAAAAAATTACCACCCGCGGCGGCATTTAAATAATCTCGTTCATGTTCATTAAGCCCATTATAAAAAGTGTCAATTTGATGCAATTCGGAAAAATCATGGTGTGGACATTCGTGTAACATTTCTTTAAACCTTTCCTAAGCCATTGAAAAACTTTCATTTGGTCTTTGTGTAAAACGTGAAATCTCGTTTTTCAAATGTGTTGTCTTAGATGGTGGAAAAAATTGATTCACAAATTTAGACACGAGATCGGCCCATGTCAAAATCGAATTCGGCGGTTCTTTCTCAAGCCATATCTTGGCGGGTCCATCTAACGAGTAAGGAAACAACATCATCTTAATGGCATCGTGTGGTACATCCTTAAACTTGCTTGTCGCGGTGAGACGATTAAATTGCCTAATGTGATAATGTGGGTTGTCTTTTTCGTGACCGCGAAACTTGTTTGCTTGAAGCATAGACATTAAACCCGTTTTGATCTCAAAGTTCTCCGCAAGGATGGCGGGAATCACAATGGCCTCTCCAAAACCCTCGGTGGGTGCTTGAAGCAACTCCATCATAGTACGATTAGCCATGATAGCTTCTTGTTCTACAATAGGTTCCTCACTTGGAGACTCCTCACTAGAATGAGTGAGTGATTTGTTTCTTCGTTTACGAGCACGTCTAGCTTTAGAGCGAGTTTGCATAAACGTCACGTACAACAAGAAGGCGAGCAAAGAAGATTCTTTTTGGTATTTTGTGTTTTTTTTCAATTTTTTTTGTGGTTTTTGATTGTATTAACTTTTTTTGGAAATTGGTGAATGTATTAAGTAGACAATGAGTCCACAAATCTCCTCACTAATCAAATCTCTTGATTAAAAAGGCCTCAAGGAATGAAAACGATCACGTGGAGTGAACGCCTTCGATGACTTTAGAACGATGGTGGAACACCAAATCGTTCAAGAGGGTTTAATCAAATGGAAACCAAGAAAATATATATGATATGTAGTAATACTTTGGGCGGCAAAACCCTCGATTCACTCTCAAAATCAAATACGCACAAGCAAGCGGAGGAAACGAGGCGGCGCGAAGCACTTAAGAGCCTTTTTCCTTTAGGTTGTGAAATACAACCGCCTTATACCCACCTTATAGTTTGTATTATCAAGATTAAGCTTCACGAAAGTATTTATCTATTTTTGCCTTTTTCTTTGGTTTGAGATTCGAATACAATGATCGAGTGATGAAATCCCGAATCAAGGTTGTGATTGCTCACGTATTTGGAGTACTTGTGTATTTATTGTTCTACGTATACAATATAGTAATAGTATTCACACAAAAACCGAAAAACGATAATACGTATTAATAGAGTGCTATTAATACAATTACTATTATGGATAGTATAGAAAACAACAATGTTCAATCAAAACACAACACGCCTCCCCGGCAGCGGCGCCAAAATGATATAGTTGTTTTGTATATACTTTATTTTAGGAAAAACAAAGCAACACAAAAAGCGGTAAGTATTAACGAGCGGTTTAGGAAAACCACAAGTTATGACCCAATGAGTGGGGATCGTTCTCTCGAGGAGGCACGTGTGTTGTGTAATGAATGATTGATTATGTTTTTGATTATTAACTAGAAGAAAAGAAGAGAAAATGACGAAGATGAAAAAAATAGAAAAATAAGGCAAAAACACTACTAGAAAGTTACGACGTAGAACGTAAAAAGTGCAAAATTTAAAATTTTAACCTAAAAATTCCTAAAAATTACTAAAAAATCCCAAATAATATTCTAAGAGTTTACAAAAAATCCAAACTTGCCAAAACCTTTTAATTAATTTAATAATGACTTTTTAATGCTAATTAAAGCCCTAAAAATCACTTTTAAATATTAAAAAGCCCTAAACAAGATTTTATAGTTTGTAAACCTCAAAAATGACCTAATTAAACTAAAAACTAAAAAATTTTAAAACCAAATTAAACTATTTTTAAACTCCTAAAAACTATTAAAATCTATTAAATCTTAAATTAATTCTAAAAATTAATTGAAAAGCCTAAAAATTATTCTACAAATGGGAAAAGTCCTAATTAATGATATAGAACCTAGGAAAAATGAAAAAGAAATAAAAATAAAACTTTGATTTTTATGAATAAAATAATAATAAAATAATCCAAAAAATAAAAAGTTCTCAAATAAATTCTAAAAAATTCTCAAAAATCCTAAATAATCTAACTAAGAACAAAATGTAAACAAAAGTTCCTAAAACCTTTTAGTTAATTTTATATTAATTTTTAAAGTTGCCAAAAAAACCTAAAATTAAATAAAATCAAAAATTAAAGTTTTTGAAAACTTTTTTATATGTAAACCTCAAAAATACAAATTAAAACCTAAAAACTATTTTTTTGTATTTTTATACTACTGTTTAATATTTTTTATAGACTTTCTAAATTTAAAAATAGAAATAATCCTAGAAATTAATTAAATTAAAGGAAAAATAAAACTTTTAAACAGAAGAGTCCTAATAACTATTACTAGCCTAGGAAAAATGAAAAGAAGCCAAAAAGCTTAATAAATAAGCTGAAAATGAGCAAATAAGCTACGGCTTATTTAGAAAAGCCCAAAACACAAACACCTTATATATTAGACTTTGCAAGAGTATACCAGTCAAAGACCCTAGGGCAGATGGTTAGAGCGTATGTGTGTGGGAGGAGTGGCGCAGGTTCGAGTCCTGGCCACGTCCTTTTTGGCAAATTAAATTTTTTTTTGTTTAGCTTTTAAAAACTTGATTCCAATAACTATGAAGCTCACAAAAACACAAAAACAACTTGATTTAAGCAAGGATTAAGTCAAATGGAAGCTAAAACGTGGCCATGTCTGCTTGTTTTTCTGATGAACAAGTATGTGATACTTGTAAAATTTTGAAACCAAGAGGAGCTTGGTTTTTGCTTTTCTTGTGGATGTTTTTGGATAAACAAGGCACCCCTATACTCTTGGGAGTATAGGGAGTCAAGATCAAACAATAATCAAACACTTAGCTCAAAAATACTTCACAAATAGGCCAAGTCAAGCAAATGAAAGTTGCTGACATAAATTTCAAGGTCTGATGGGTATTAAGCTTAGCAAATGCACACAAATGTGATTCAGCCTCCAAATTTTTGCATACAAACTCACCAATCAATTTGCAATCAATCTCAAATCTTAGAACACCCTATCACTTAACAGAATTACAAGATCTAAGCATACCAGTTCATGTAAATCAGACAGAAAGTGTCATATGCAACTTTTAAGCTATCAATTTCCTTTTTACTTGCACAAACTTGCTTCAAAACAAGACCAAACTTAAACACAACTCTCATACAACTCAAAACAACCCTACTTAAGCTATTTAACACGTTTTAATCTTCAAAATCTAACAATCTTCCTCCATAAAACTCACATCCAAACACCCCTTAAAAACTTGAAAAACAATTTTTAACAACCAAATCACTTCAAAACTATTTCAAACTGATTCAAACAACATCTATCATGCATAATATAACACAAGAACACAAAACAAGCAGATTTTCACACTTATAGCACTCAAACAAACCAATCACATAAAACTGCTATTTTCTGAAAATTTTAAAAGGGAGAAGTTCCCTTACCTAAGAACCCTACAATCCAGGGTTCTAGTGGAAGATTTTCCACCTCCCTACCAACTCGGGTTGGTGCAGAACTTATGATCAACAATCCTTCAACCTGCTAAGAAAAGAAAAGACAAAAAAATACACAAATATATATATTCTGTTTCTTTCCTTTCTTCTTAAAACCTATTCAAAAACTTTTCCACAAACTCTCAAACACGTTTCAAAAACAATTCAAACTCACAAATCTCCCACCTTTTCCAATTTCACTTCCAAGGTGTTGGATTAAGAGTTGAACAAATTTTTTGAAAACCTTAACTAATTTTGGAACTCAAAATTAGTTAACCAATATAAAAATGGAACTCAGAATCCTTAGCCTTTTCACAATACACAACTTTTAAAAACAATAAAAAGGAATTACACTTGAGATTATCAAACACCAAACTTTTAATTTCTTAAAAAGGAATTACAAGTGAAAATTGCTAAGAAACTGGAACAAAGAAAAGAGTGAACATGCTCATCTCTTTTTATACTGCTACATGGACTATTCTAGAACTGGGCATTAAAATATTACAAAAGGAAACCCTAATCTATGGAAATCACTAAAAAGCCCTTTTCTTCTTGACGAATTCTTGGTCAAAAGGTTGATCACGTGAAATGCCAGCTGTGGAGATGATTGTGGACGTTGGATTAACCTTGGGGGCAAAGGGGTTGCATCAAACCGTTGATTGTGTCGGGTTTTGGGGTTGTGGGAAAGTGACAAGAGCAGGGGAGGGTTGGGGAGAGGACCACAGGACACGTGGCATGATTTAAAAAGGTGGGATTAAGTGAGGGTGTGTTGAATTAGTAATCTGCACTTAATTGGGGTAAACCCCTTTGGTTTAGGGTTTAATTGACCTGGGTTGAAGCTAGGGTTCGTTGGGGATTAAGGGAAGTTTAATCCACTTTGGGTTTAATTAGTTTTCAAATGGGTGTTTAGGAGGGAATGGGGATGTTGACTGGGGTTTGACCCAGTTATTAAGTAAACTTGGGTTATGGACGGGTAGGGTCACGGGTTTGGGTAAGGGTTATGGGTTGGTGGGTGGGTAGGGCTGAGGTGTCGCCTCCTGGTTGGGTGGGTTTGTTTGGTTAATTGGCAGGACAGGTCCCCAAGGTTTCAACATTTCTTCACTTTGTAAATAAAGTCCATCAGCGCTTGTTTCTCCTTTGTCAACTTTTGACAACTTGTCAAATTTGGCACACAAAGTTTATAAACTTTTTCCAAGGGCCTTATATGTATATTCTTCAAATTCCAGGGACTGATCTTGTATAATCTTCAAACATTAAGGATTATACTTGTACATTTGATAAGTGGAGGGTCAAATGTGACAAGTTCTTCAAAGATGAGGGACTAAACTTGACAATCTTCAATTCTTCAAGGGTCATTTTACAAAATTCCAAACTTGGGCCCGGTTCATTGTGCGACTTCGTTTCCCGTGTTCGTTTTTGAATGATTCTTGTGTTCTTTTGCCAATTCCACAATATCCGTACCTAAAAATACACAAGTAACAAACACGAGCATATATTTGGCATATTTCATGATTTTTAATGCAATTAAAGGCCGTTTTGGACGATGAGACCATGTATAAAAGCAGTCTCATCAGTTTGTTGTACCTAACGGCAAGTCGACCGGATATCATGTTTAGTGTTTGCCTTTGTGCTCTCTTCCAAGAGGCTACCAAAACCTCTCACCTTGAAGCGGTTAAGCGTATCTTCTGATACATTAAAGGCACCATACATTTAGGATTATGGTATCCTAAAGGGAACGGCGTAGAAACCATTGTCTAGCGGACTCGGATCATGCGGGAGACTATGTGGACCGGAAAAGCACTAGTGGAGTTTGTACCTTCATGGGTTGTTGTTTAACTTCTTGGTTCTCCAAGAAACAAACCGCTCTTGCGATATCCACCACGGAAGCCGAGTATGTGAGTGCCGGAAAAGCATGCCAACAAGCTCTATGGATGAAGCAAGCGCTTGTTGATTACGGGATTTCTCTTGATGATGTTCGGATAGGTGTGAAAACACCCATACTTTTACCACTTATTGCTTGCTAAAACGAGACCAAAACGCGTATTTAATGTCATTTGTTTGGAATTATGCGTGGTTTGTGTGTTTGTTGTGTTTTCAGAGCCAACGATAAATATTAAAGAAAACATGGGATCGCACGGGTTTTATCGAAGAAAAAGATGAAAGACGAAGTATATAGTCCAAGAGATGCAAAAGATTTGAAGTCAATGGGCCTATTTGAATATTTATCAAAGAAAAGGACCAAAGATGGAAGATTTATATATGTCTAAAAACTCAATTCTATTAAATGAAGAAATTAAAAGACGAGTTGAATTTATTCGTCGACAAATCCCGAATCGAAATCGAAAACGTCAACTTTACTGAAAAGACGAGAAGACAAAAAGAGAGGAGAAAAGCCCACTCACCAACCAAAGCCAAGGCCTATAAATAGACCTTCCCTTCACATTTTTCAAGCTAGTTCATTTTTTTGTTTTCTTTCCTCCTGTTTCGTAGGAAACCAACACCCTTAAGGTGTTTGGTGATTTTTATTTTTCTTTGATTCCTTCATAAATCTTGTAAGTTTAATCTTTCCTTTTGTTTGTTAAACCTTGATCTTTCAATATCAAGTTTCCTTTTAATCTTGTTCTTTCTTTTCTTATTGATTCTAAGTTCTAAGTTTTTATTTTGTTGATTTTGATTCCTAAAAACAAGTGGGTTTTGAGTTTTTGTTGATTTGGTTTGATGTTTATCATTAGTAGATGATTAGTGGTTAGTTTGGTTTAATCCTTAGATTTATTTTTGTTGAATTTGGATAAAATTCGTGGTGTTTTGTTTCCCCTGTTCTTCGGACTGTTTCATTTCCCCAGATTCCGAATGAACTAATCATTCCGAACCAAGGATTTGTTAAAAACATTCCGAACCAGCTTTCCCTTTCAAATATTCCGCATAAAGGAAACATTCCGAACCAAGGTCTTTCAAAAGTTATTTCGAACCAAGCAAGTATTCCGGATGAGCACAAATTATTCCGCATGAAGCTTATTCCGAGTCAACAGAATTATTCCGATTGAAGGTTATTTATTCCGCATGAGTTATTTATTCCGAACGAAGCCAATATTCCAGATCAAGCGTTTTATTCCGAATAAGCAATTTTTCTGAGTTAAGGTATTTTACTGTTTTAGTTTAATTCAAGTTTTATTTTTATTAATTGCTTTTAGCTTATTTTTACTACTTCACGCATTTACCTTTTAATTAGAAATAGACAAAAAGCTCCCCCTTTTAGTTACCAAGAACAACAATTCCACTCTGAACCGTGATCAATTCGAGAAGATACCGAGAACGAAACAACGACAAATATAATTGGGTACGAACAACACAAAGAAAGATCTTGCAACAAACACTGTTTAATTAGCACACTAAAAATCAGTTATTAAAATGGCGCCGCTACCGGCTCTTTTCGTAAGGATCAACGGTTTTTTGTGAGAAAAATTGGATTTTGGGATCCGTTCTTTCGGGAACGTTATTTTCAAGTACAAAAAATTTCAAAAACCCATAAAAATATAAAATTTTCAAAAATACAAAAAAATTAAAAAACTTATAAAAATAAAAAATATTTTCTCTTGCAATTTCTTTTTAGTGTATGCGTGCTCGATCAACATCTTATCCCGAGCCCGAGACTCTCGATAATTTAGACATGGTCGGTGTACACAACAATAATAATCCACCCCTCCCCAACATGAATAATCTACCCCAACCCAACCTACGAACCATGGAGGAGCTATGCCAACCTACGATGAACGGACGTGGAGGCCCGATTGCACCGATGCAAATCACGGCTCAAGAGTTTTTGTTGAAGCATCACATGATCCAACAAGTGCAAACTAATCCATTTCGCGGAATACCGGATGATGATGCCAACAAACACCTCGACAAATTCATTACCATCACCCAAAGCATGAAGTTGCCCGGTGCTTCTATGGATGTACTTCGCCTTCAACTATTTCCCCACTCGCTTTCTCACCATGCCGAAAAATGGTTTGATCGTCTCCCAAAGAATTCTATTCATACTTGGGACGACATGACTCAACGATTTTTGTCGCGCTACTTTCCACTATCCATGGTCACGAGCCTTCGTAACCAAATTAGTGGATTCATGCAAGACAATGATGAATCGCTCTTTGATGCTTGGGAACGCTACAATGATTTGATCGACCGTTATCCAAATCACAACATGCTCCCCGTCACTCTCATTGATAATTTCTACAATGGTCTCACTTTTCGTGATCGTGACACGATCAACGCCGCCGCCGGTGGTACTTTTATGAAAAGGAGACCGGAGGAGTGTAGAGAGTTGATTGAAAACATGACTACTCACCACAAGAATTGGGATTCATCCGCATCCTCAAAATCTAATCCGAGAGTCAATGTTTCATCTACTTCTTCCACCACCGACATGTCCGCCATGGAACGAGCCATTCTTGAAATGAGCAAAAATATGCAAATTTTGGCTAATAACCACACTTAACAAGCTAAAGCCGTTGCTATTTCTTGTGACACATGTGGTGGTCCTCATTCTTACAATGATTGTCCTTCTACTCAAGGCAATTTTTGTGAAAACGTTAACGCGGCATACGGTACCTATCCCACGGGAGGCTATCAAGCTCGTCCTCAAGGAGACCGTAACTTGCTAAGTTATCGTTCAAACAACTATCTTTCACCACCCGGTTTTACTCCTCAAAACCAAAACCAACAACAAAGTTATAACCGAAATAACCAAACCCAACCTCGTGCTAACAATCAATATCAATCCCAAAGAAACCCATATCCACCTCAAGGAAATTCTCAAGCTTACCAAGCTCCACCTCTCAATCAACCAACGACGTTGAATCAAGACATCGAGACGTTCATGAGGACTAATAGAGAGATGGTAACGAATCTTCAGAGTCAATTCATCAACTTGAACAATGATATTCGCGCAGACATGAGAGACTCTTTCAGCACTCAAGCGGATAACATACGTGATATGATCGGGTCGCTCTTCCAAAGTAATCAACCCTCTTCTTCGGGTACTCTTCCGAGTAACACTGTTGCTAATCCAAGAGGGGAGATGAAAGCAATCACCACTCGTAGTGGAAAAGGTTATACGAAACCCGAGCTTCCTACACCTCCACCCGTGATTGTGAACAAGGAAAAAGAGCAACTTTCCTCACCTCCTTTGCCTTCTACCCCCATTTCCCCACCACCCGCGGTTGTGAGTGATCCTACTCCCCTAAAGCCTTCCTCTTCATCCGATATACCTTATCCTTCAAGGTTGAGGAAAGAGAAGCAAAAGAGCAAGGATGATATTCAAGTTTCAAACTTTCTCAAAATGTTTAAACAATTGAATTTTAACATCTCCTTTGCTGAGGCTCTCGCTCACATGCCTAAATATGCGAAGATGTTTAAAGATCTTCTTAGTGACAAGGAAAAGCTTCTTGACATTGCTCAGACCCAACTTAATGAGAATTGCTCCGCGGTTCTCTTAAGGAAATTGCCCACCAAACTTGGTGATCCGGGTCGCTTCTTAAACCCTTGCAACTTCCCGGGAGTAGAGAATTGCATGGCCCTAGCCGATCTAGGTGCTAGTATAAACTTAATGCCTTTAAGTGTTTGGAAGCAATTATCTCTCCACGTGCTAGTCCCCACCAAAATGACTTTGGAATTAGCTAACTGTATGGTTGCTTATCCAGTGGGGATAGCCGAAGACGTCTTCGTTGGCGTTGACAAATTCACCTTCCCGGCGGATTTTGTTGTCGTTGACTACGAGATGGATCCTCGTGTTCCATTAATTGTTGGACGTGCCTTCTTGAGGACCGGTCGCACTCTCATTGATGTAGCCGCGGGCGAAATAATCATGAGAGTTAGTGATGATAAAATTGTCTTCAACATGGGTAAGATTTCTAAACAACCTTATTCATATTAGAGTGTTAATGCTATTGATGTTCTCGATGAGGCTTTTGAAGAACACTTTCATGATGCTTGAAAAAGTAATCTCTCTTCTCTACCCAATGTTGAGACCGTTGCCTCAATAGCTCCGTCATTGACTCCATTTGGAGAAAGTGACTTTCTTTTGGATGATTTTGAAGCTAGCTTGGGTCCACTTGATCTTAAGTATGATGATTCTCCCACCGATTGGGAAGAAGACATTCGTACAATTGAGAAACTTCTCAATGAAGACCCGTTTTCTCCTCCTTCTCCTAAAGAGGTGACTAATGATGATCCATCGTTAGTTTCACCATCTATTGAGGATCCTCCTACTTTTGAGCTTAAGGACTTACCTCCCCATCTCGAGTATGTTTTCTTAGAGGACATTGATCAACTTCCCCTTATCATTGCTAAACACTTAAAAACCGATGAGAAAACTCGTCCTATTGAAGTTCTCAAGAAACATAAAAGAGCTATCGCTTGGAAAATCTCTGATATTCGCGAAATTGATCCTCACTTTTGCACACATAAAATTCTCATGGAGGACGACTTTAAGCCCACCATTCAAAGCCAACGAAGGGTGAATCCTAAAATCCATGACGTTATCAAAAAAAAGGTTATCAAACTTCTTGATGCGGGCATGATTTATCCTATCTCGGATTCACCATGGGTTAGTCCAGTCAATTGTGTGCCTAAGAAAGGTGGAATCACCGTTGTGCCCAATCAAAACAACGAGTTGATTCCTACACGTCTCGTTACTGGGTGGAGAGTTTGTATAGACTATCGCAAACTCAATGATGCCACGAGAAAGGATCATTTTCCTCTTCCTTTTATGGACCAAATGCTTGAACGTTTAGCGGGTAATGAATATTACTGCTTTCTAGATGGTTTCTCGAGTTATTTCCAAATACCCATCGATCCCCAAGATCAAGAGAAGACAACATTCACTTGTCCCTATGGCACATTTGCTTACAAAAGAATGCCTTTTGGCTTAAGCAATGCCCCGGGACTTTCCAAAGGTGCATGTTGGCTATTTTCCATGACATGGTTGAGCAAACCATGGAAGTCTTCATGGATGATTTCTCGGTCTTTGGGGATTCATTCTCTTCTTGCCTTGCCAATTAAGAACGTATGCTTAAGCGGTGCGAAGACACTCGCCTTGTTCTAAATTGGGAAAAATGCCATTTATGGTAAAAGAAGGCATTGTGCTAGGACACAAAATCTCAAAAGCCAGTCTTGAAGTGGACCGTGCTAAAGTGGATGTCATAGCCAAATTACCTCCACCTTCAACCGTGAAGGGTGTGAGAAGTTTTCTTGGTCATGCGGGCTTCTATCGCCGCTTTATCAAAGATTTTTCTAAAATCGCTCGCCCGATGACCCACCTCTTGGAAAAATATACTCCTTTTATCTTTTCTAAAGAGTGTATTGAAGCCTTCAATCTTCTTAAGGATAAGCTAACTAAGGCACCGGTCTTGGTTACCCCTAATTGGGAGCTACCTTTTGAATTGATGTGCGATGCTAGCGACTTTGCTATTGGAGCGGTTTTGGGCCAAAGAGTGAATAACCACTTCCAACCAATCCATTATGCTAGCAAGACAATGACGGGGGCTCAATTGCATTATACGACAACCGAAAAAGAGCTTTTAGCTGTTGTTTATGATTTTAAAAAATTTCGCCCCTATCTTGTTTTATCCACCACCATTGTATACACGGACCATTCCGCGTTGAAGTACTTGATGACTAAGCACGACTCTAAGCCAAGACTTCTTCGCTGGGTTTTACTCCTTCAAGAATTTAACATTAAAATTCGTGACAAGAAGGGAGCTGAAAACCTAGCCGCGGATCATCTTAGTAGACTTGAGGATCCATATCAAGGGGATCATCCGAACAAAGAGATCAATGACTCTTTTCCCCTTGAGACCTTAATTCCTATTAGTGCCAAGCTTGATGACACCCCGTGGTTTGCCGACATTGCAAACTACTTAGTGAGTGGTGTTCTCATCAAAGGGTTAACATCCCAACAAAAGAAAAGTTCTTAAACGATGTTAAGACTTACTTTTGGGATGACCCTTTTCTCTTCAAACAATGCGCTGATTTGATTATTCGACGTTGTGTTGACGGACCGGCAGCTTTAGACATTCTCGAGGCTTGCCACAAAGGACCCACCGATGGTCACTTTGGTCCCAACTTCACCGCCAAAAAAGTGTTTGACTCGGGATTCTATTGGCCCACCATTTATTGTGATGCTCACGAAATGGTTAAAAATTGTGATGCTTGCCAAAGACAAGGCAAGATCACACATAAAGATGAGATGCCTCAAAATTTCATACAAGAATGTGAAATCTTTGATGTATGGGGCATCGACTTTATGGAGCCATTCCCTTCTTCTAAAGGAAACAAATACATCCTTGTCGCCGTTGACTACGTTTCAAAATGGGTTGAAGCAAAAGCTTAACCCACTAACAACGCAAGGGTGGTTTGTAACTTTTTGAAACAGCTATTCGCTAGATTCGGTGTTCCTCGTGCTATCATCAGTGACCGCGGGACTCATTTTTGCAATGATCAATTTGCAAGAGTCATGGCTAAGTATGGTGTGAATCACCGTCTTTCCACCGCTTATCATCCTCAAACCAAAGGTCAAGCCGAGATTTCCAACCGTGGATTGAAGCGAATTCTGGAACGTACTGTGGGAGAGCATCGTGTCGCGCGGGCCGATAAGTTAGATGATGCTTTGTGGGCTTTCCGTACCGCATATAAGACCCCGATTGGTTGCACACCTTATCGTCTTGGGTACGGGAAAGCACGCCACCTCCCTCTCGAGCTGGAACATAAGGCATATTGGGCCTTGAAGTGGGCTAACTTCAACATCAACAAAGCCGGTGATCTTCGCAAGATTCAACTCAACGAGCTAAATGAACTGAGGAATGAAGCTTACGAGAACTCATTGATCTACAAGGAGAAGACCAAGATCATCCATGATGCTAGAATTAAGAACCGAGAGTTCCACGTTGGTGATCAAGTCTTACTTTTTAACTCTCGGTTGAAGATCTTCTCGGGCAAGTTGAAGAGCCGCTGGTCTGGTCCATTCACCGTCGCCAAAGTCTTTCCATATGGCACCATTGAGATTTCTCAGCCAAATGGGCCCAATTTTAAGGTGAATGGCCAGCGTTTGAAGTTGTACTTTGGTGAGGACATCTCTAATGAGATGATTCCATCCCTCACCACGTTTCCCTTGATATAGTTCGGGACCGAGTCAGGCTCGTGACTCGGTTAACAAAAACAAGCGCTCCTCGGGAGGCAACCCGAGTTTCTATCCCCTCTTTTTTCCGTTTTTCATCCTAAGTGTAGGGGGAGCTATATAGGTTGCTTGTGTTTGTATGGTGACGTGATTACAGGGATAGGTGCACTTTTGGAATCTTTGAAGAACCGTGCTCCCATGTTATCCGCAAATCCGGTTCTATCTCTCAACTATCGTGATTCAATTTTCTTCATACTCACATTTGAAATTGATCACTTTAGTTGTCTCCTCCTTAACTTGATTTAACCAACGTGCACAATGTCATAAGTGTAGGGGATACTTTTCCCACATGCTTAAACATTGAGGACAATGTTTATATTAAGTGTAGGGGAGACTTCTATCGAAGTTTTAAGTGGACTTTTCCATTAAAATGTCCTCATTTTAACCGGAAAATTTGATTTTTCGACATTTTTCAAAATTTTTAATCTATTTTGGCCTAGTTGTATAGTTGTATTTTTCTTTGTTATGGTTATTTTCTTTCCTTGCTAAAATAAAGTTTAATAAAGTGGTTTTAAAATTTTTCAAAGTCGTGAATATTTTGACTCAACCCGAGTTTACTTATCTAAGTTTACTCTAGCTAGTATCCTTAACGTGTTTAAGTCAAGTTTTGCTAGGCTTTTATATAGGGAACTTTAAAACGCGAAAGTCTTAACTCTCACGGGTTAAGAACAAGAACTTTTCGCAAGTTCCTATAATTGATCCTAGAGAGTCGTTTCTCAAGGGAACTCTAAAATGCGATTTCTAAACTTTAAAAAGTCTAAGAGTTTGCAAGATCCTATAGATGACTCGAAAACCCAAAACTTTGATTTAATTGGCTAAGCATCCACGAGTCTCATTCCTTGAGATTTTAAATTGTGGAGAACGAGAGATAATAGAGTCAATTATAAGTTTGGTATTCTTTCGTGAATTTATGTGAGTTGATTAAAGCCTATTCTCCCATCGCTTGTTAATAAATTTTATCTGCAATAAGTAAGGTTGTACGATTTGAAAAGTTACTTAGCTTCTAGCCCAAGATCGTTTAAAATTTGCTCGATAGTAATTAGAGTTCATAGCCAAGGCATAACTTATTGAAGCGGGATGCGAATATTGGCGACTCCGAAAAGGTCCTAACAAGGCATGAGGGCTACATTTTGTTGCTAAAGATCCAAAAGTGATGTGAAGAATCATTTATCAAAAATCAATATGAAGGATCGAGACACACGACGAAAAGCAAAAACTCCCCAAAAGATCATGGAGAAGTCTATCCAAAAAGGCCCTGACAATGTATGAGGATAAATAGATCCAAGTCCTAAAAGGAAGCGGATCGTTGTATATCAAAGTCCAAAATAAAGATTGGAGAAAAATGAATAAGTCGTGGTCCAAATATGAAGAATCTCTCAAAACTTCAAGTGAAGAAATTCCTATTATGAAGAGAAGACCATAATTTCAAGAACGTCTCTCAAAGATTTGAAGTATGAAGTCGCTGCCAAATATCGGTCCGAGAAAGGTCTCAAATCGTGAAGCGAGTTATGCCAAGATATGAACTTTATGAGGTCCCGAGAAGAAGTTTTAAAAGATTTTATCCTTTAGCTAACTATTGATTAAATCGTCCCACTTTATTTTCAGCCTAAATAACTATCGAAATAAGTCAAACAATGCATCCTCGTGATCATTCAAGACAAAAATAAAATATAAGAGATACACCTAGGAATAAGGGAGTCTAAGTGAATAATTGGGCCACATGAGTTCGTGTTAGTTTGCTAACTTATAATAACAATTATCTCGTTTTTAAGCTTGGTATGGGGAACGTGAAACTTGAGAATGATAAACATTCATGACAACCTAAAACCCCAATGTAAGTCTTTGAATTCTTTACTTGTTTTGTTCTTTTGGTTTCCTTAGTGTTTAGATTTAATAAAGGCCAAAGTGGGTTATTTATGATGAGAAATGTAAACCGTGCTTTAAAATTAATGCATTGCATGAGGGCATGGCAATGGCTAAGTGTATGGGATTTGATAGGTGTGAAAACACTCATCCTTTTACCACTTATTGCTTGCTAAAACGAGACCAAAACGCGTATTTAATGTCATTTGTTTGGAATTATGCGTGGTTTGTGTGTTTGTTGTGCTTTCGGAGCCAACCGGATAAATATTGAAGAAAACATGGGATTGCACGGGTTTTATCGAAGAAAAAGACGAAAGACGAAGTCTATAGTCCAAGAGATGCAAAAGATTTGAAGTCAATGGGCCTATTTGAAGATTTATCGAAGAAAAGGACCAAAGATGGAAGATTTATATATGTCGAAGAACTCAAGTCTATTAAATGAAGAAATTAAAAGACGAGTTGAATTTATTCGTCGACAAATCCCGAATCAAAATCAAAAACGTCAACTTTACTAAAAAGACGAGAAGACAAAAAGAGAGGAGAAAAGTCCACTCACCAACCAAAGCCAAGGCCTATAAATAGACCTTCCCTTCACATTTTTCAAGCTAGTTCATTTTTTTTTTGTTTTCTTTCCTCCTGTTTCGTAGGAAACCAACACCCTTAAGGTGTTTGGTGATTTTTATTTTTCTTTGATTCCTTCACAAATCTTGTAAGTTTAATCTTTCCTTTTGTTTGTTAAACCTTAATCTTTCAATATCAAGTTTCCTTTTAATCTTGTTCTTTCTTTTCTTATTGATTCTAAGTTCTAAGTTTTTATTTTGTTGATTTTGATTCCTAAAAACAAGTGGGTTTTGAATTTTTGTTGATTTGGTTTGATGTTTATCATTAGTAGATGATTAGTGGTTAGTTTGGTTTAATCCTTAGATTTATTTTGGTTGAATTTGGTTAAAATTCATGGTGTTTTGTTTCCCCTGTTCTTCGGACTGTTTCATTTCCCCAGATTCCGAATGAACTAATCATTCCGAACCAAGGATTTGTTAAAAACATTCCGAACCAGCTTTCCCTTTCAAATATTCCGCATAAAGGAAACATTCCGAACCAAGGTCTTTCAAAAGTTATTCCGAACCAAGCAAGTATTCCAGATGAGCACAAATTATTCCGCATGAAGCTTATTCCGAGTCAACAGAATTATTCCGAATGAAGGTTATTTATTCCGCATGAGTTATTTATTCCGAACGAAGCCAATATTCCGGATCAAGCATTTTATTCCGAATAAGCAATTTTTCTGAGTTAAGGTATTTTACTGTTTTAGTTTAATTCAAGTTTTATTTTTATTAATTGCTTTTATCTTATTTTTACTACTTCACGCATTTACCTTTTAATTAGAAATAGACAAAAATCTCCCCCTTTTAGTTACCAAGAAAAACAATTCCACTTTGAACCGTGATCAATTCGAGAAGATACCGAGAACGAAACAACGACAAATATAATTGGGTACGAGCAACACAAAGAAAGATCTTGCAACAAACACTGTTTTATTAACACACTAAAAATAAGTTATTATGTTCCCATCATGTGCGACAATCAAGGTGCTATAGACCTTAACAAGAATCCCGTGCAACATTCGTGAACGAAGCACATAGAAATTCGCCACCATTTCCTTAGGGATAATGTTCAAAAGGGGAACATTTTGATTGAGAAGGTGCCCTCCGAGGATAACTTAGCTGACATCTTCACTAAGCCACTTAAGAGGGAACCTTTTAATTACTTGCGTCTAGGTCTAGGTTTAATGGAACATATTCCTTAATTGCTTTCATTTATTTGAGTCTCTTATTTTCTTTTGATTCTTTTATCACTTTGAGTCATTGAGTCTCCTAAACTCTTCTTGAAAATCTTCTCTTCTCCTTTTCAAAATTTTAAAGTCTCTTTCGAAAATGGTCGAGAAATGTTTTGACATTGTTAATTCAATCTAAAAACGTTTTTCATAGATTCTTGCTATTAATCTCGAGCTTACATAATTCATATGTATGATTCTCTCAAACATAGCAAGAACAAGATAGAATCATGGAGGATCATTGTGTCGTGACTTAAGCTCTTGTCTTACACACCTCCTACATCGATTTTTATTTTAAAATCCATGTATTTTGGTCAAATCTCTATTTGGTGAGTTCGTATGTGTTTTCTTTGTCTATCTTTGCTTTTAAGCATATCCCTATGATTAGTTAGACTAGAAAAATAAGATTTGTTGAATTGAAAAATCTTCCTTCACTACCAAAACACAGCCTCTATAGGCGGTTCTATATATGAACCCGCGGTCCCTTAGTGATAAGGAACCGCCAGAAGTGATAAGGAACCGCGTACAGTGCTTCCTTTTTCGGGTATTTCTGAAACTCCAAATTTGTTCCAACACTTTTGGGAATCTTTGTTTCAACCCTTTGACCACCCTAAAAATTCCTTGAGCCTTCCCTATTTAACCATAAGCATTTTGCCATACTTCACATCCCAAAATGTCTTATTCTCCTAATGAAAGCCTTGATTCTCCTCCATTTTCCCCAATTGCTTTCAATCCCAACTCACCCAAGAACACTTTCAATCCAAATTCACCCAAGAACACTCTTAATCACATTTCTCCTACCAAGAATGTTGATTGTGGAACATATTTTCTTCCACCACCACCCTTTAGTGTACTTCCTCCTTCTCATGATAATGTCATGCACCATGGGACATATTGTCATTGTTGTCAATATCAACATCTTGCTATGGCACACATCTATGAGGAGTTGAGCTACATCAAGAGTCTCTTAATCAAGCCTCCTCTTCACTTTGATTATGAGATCTCCACCAAGCCATCACCACCACCTTCCGCCACTACCTTGTCTTTCATATAAGCATTGGTTGCTTATCCACAAGACACCTAATTCAATCAAATTTTAGAATTCTAGATTAACTAGGATTAGATTTATGCTTTTGGCTTGTTTCCTTTTTCATACATCTTTGTATGATTTTTTTTACATGACTTCACTTGGATCTTAGTCTTTGTGTTTTCTTCTCTTTTTTTTTGTGACCTATAGCTATCTCTTATTGGTTGTCTCTTTTGTTCAACTAACCACTCTATGTAGCTTGTCACCATATCTCGATTCCTCGGTGCCCCAAGCAAGGGGAGTCTTTGCAAAGTCCGTCTCTTCAACACCGACTTGTGCAACCTTTTTGCTTCGACAAAGGGGTAGAAATGAATAAACTCATCTTCGAAAATCTTGTTTTTGTGTGATTGAGTTTATGTATTGTCGGAATCAAAAAGGCGGAGATTGTTAATGCAATAAAGCCTAAAAACGTTACTTGCATTTTTCGGTCTCGCTTAGTTTTGATTACGACAATATGTAAAAACAAGCATTTACGAAAACAACGAAAAACGAATTCTTGAGTTCAAGTATTTTTCATTTTACCCATTTTCACTTAAGGTATGAATAAACAAGTACTAACCTTAATCAAGTGATCAAGTGATTTAATCTTTTCTTAAAACTCACTTTTTATTAAGTGTGACAAGTTTTTTTATTAATCTTTATTTTTAAGAAAATGTTTTATTAAATTAAATATTTGAAAATTTGAAAATGGCATATTCTTTTTTTATTTGGAATATTCTTTCAGGATATTTTATAATCAGATAAGACCTCCACCACTAAAGGACAAAAAAGGGAGCGGAGTCTACTCTGGCGGTTCCCTAGTGCCTATGCGGTTCCTTATAGATAAGGAACTGCCGGCTGAGATAAGGAACCGCGGGCAGATATAGCCGTTGGCCCTTTTTCCTATAAATAGTGGACCATTCTCAGATTTTCTCTTCACCTCTTTTGCACATATATTTCTAGATTCAAACATACTTCTTAAATCACTCAAATCCTAGATCATTTGATTGATTACTACTTGTTTAGAAGTAAATCTATCCCATCCATCCCTTCCTCTCCAAGCGCAAAGAGAAGAACACTATCCTTGTGAAGTGTTGAGTCCACCACCAAAGATCCTTTGAAGATCAAATCTTATACATTTTTTGTTGTGTCATAGTTGTGAAGATCCAAGTCGTTGTGTCTATTTGGAAGTTGTGTATGTACTAAGTATTGTTGTGTAGATTGGTCCTAGCTACGATTAGGGCTCGACTTTTAGCTTAGAGTTGGAAATTGGTTAAGCAACGTGTACGGTTTTCTCCACCATAAGGAGCTTGTTGTGTAGTGAACTCTCGAGTAAGGAGTACTCGTGGATTGGAGTAGGAACGAGGAGTGAGCTTCGTTGCCGAACCACTATAAATCCTTGGTGTTTGGTTTGATCTTTCTTTACCCTTAACTCTTTACATTCTTTATTCTTTGTGCATATACATTAGTTAGTATTAGTTTAGTTACACTATCATTGTTCATATTATGCATAAGAAGATTTCACATATTTCCTCAAGCCTAAGTTTTTGAAAAAGGATTTTTTTTTAAACCATCTTTTAACAAGTAAATATAAGAAACTATTCAACCCCCCCCCCCCCCTTCTAGTTTCTACATTAACTACTGATATACTTATTTTTTTTTATGATCTGTTATTGATATTTGGTAGATCATTGATTAATCTGCTCTTATCTATAATATGTAACATGGATAAGTTTAGTAAGATAACCTGCTGATTTTGATTCAATGAATTAGATTGCAAATTGTGATGTTACTGTATTAGATATTAATACTGAAGGTTATAAGTCTGGTATGAATTTGTTCAACATAGGTTTAGCTGAGGACGTAGCTATTCAAACCTGTGTCTAACTATTGTGCTTAATTCTTGTGTTGTAACTTGGATTTTTGATTATTGAGTATGATGATTTTGCTTTGTTCTATATGAATTTGTTAATCTGCTTAAAATAGATTTTGCTAGTTGAGATATGTTTCTGTTTTTAGTCTGCTGTTATATTGGACTTCATAGGTTGTGTCTGCATAAATATATTGTTGAATTTATAGCTGAATTATCTTGTTTCTAGTACTGTATGATTCGCTGGTTGGATTTACTGAGTGTAATTGCTGCTTATTTTAACTTTTGGTGATTACTGATATTTCTGTTACTTTTTATAGCTATCTGTGTTGATTGATAATTGAGTAACTGTTATTTGAGTTGTCTATTTATTTTGAATTGGCTGATTTAACTCGTTTATTAGTTAACTGTGTTTTACTCTTCGTTTTTTACCAGCACTCCTCGATTGGGGGTGTTTGGTTTCCTGATATACTCAAATTCTGAACTCCAAAAATATATTATCCAAAAATTGTCACTCATGGGACTCGACCTCGAGACCCTTAGTTCACAGCCCAACGTGCTCTACCATCTGTGCCAGGCTTACTTTTAGTTATTATATCCCAGATAGTAATTAATATACCTTTGGCTATTGTTGTGTCATTTTATTTAAATTCGTTTTATATATATACTTAATGTTTTAAAGTTTAATGATTATTTTGTTAATTACTTCAAGTAATAGATTGTTTAATTAAAATTTTGTAAAAATAATTAATAAATAAATTTTCAAAAAATATAAATAAATATTTTATTACTTTTTAAAATTAAAATTGTTTAATATAGTTTTAAATATTTTTGTTTTAATAATTTTGTTTAAATAGTTTGTTTCAGTTAATACAGTAAAAGAAAAATAAAAAAAAAGTAAAAGAGAAAAGTTTTATCACAATAAAAAGTAAAAATATTATATAGTTTTGAATTTTGTCTTGTAGATTTTAATTTGGGTACGTTTCATGCAGTTTAGGTTAAAAAGTAGGATTTTAAATAAAAACCGAGGAGAATTCAAATCAATTGTCCTGATCAAATCGAAAGTCTCAAATTCACAATTTCCTTGTGTACAACGAACCGAGATCACTCTCTTGTTAATTAATTCGTCTTTAGCTTATTTTAGATTATTACTTTTTCCTAAAGGTAATCTTCTATGATTTGCTCTATAACGTATTAAATTAAATACACCGAAACTTTCCCACACATCAGTCAGCGCAAATGGAGTGTCCCCATTGGCTGTTTTGATCATTGTCCTATGTGCCCATAGGACATGTGGCAGTTCGTCCACCCATTTGGCGCTTCTTTCATCTAAGCGCGCCTTTATTCCTTCACCTAGGCTTCTATTCGCCCGTTCAACTAGACCATTAGTCTGTGGGTGTTTAACTGATGCGAAGCGCCGTTTGATGTTCAACGCCGCGCACCAATCCTTGAACGGATTGTCCGCAAACTGCTTCCCGTTATCCGAGATGATCTCCCCTGGTAAACCAAAACGGCATACAATATTTTCCCAAACAAACTTTTTACATGTTTGCCCGTGATTTTTGTGACCGTCTTAACTTCTATCCAGCGAGTGAAGTAGTCCATAGCCATGTTCAAGAACTTAACGCCTCTGGCAGCAACATGAAAAGGACCTTGTATGTCAATTCCCCACTTGTAGAATGACCATGGGGATGTGATGGGTGTTAGCTCTTGTTGTGGATGCCGCAACACTGGCCTGTGCACTTGGCAATCATTGCATTTAAGAATCATATCTCGTGTGTCTCGATGCATAGTTGGCCAATAGTATCATGTGCGTAGATCACGTGCTACCACTGATCTGGGGCTAGCGTGCATGCCGCACGACCCTTCATGAATTTCACTAATCACATAACTGGCTTGGCGTGGTCCGACACATCGCAACCACGGCTGTAGGAAGGATCGCTTGTATATGACACCATCTCGGAGTTCGAAGTGTTCTGACTTCCTTTTGACGTGTCGCGCCTCTGTTTCGTCCTCAGGAAGGGTTTCATCCGTCAAATAGTTTATGATCGGGGTCATCCATGTATGCCCTTTCCCATCAACCATGGTCGCTACCTCCCCTCCTGTAATGGATTTCTCCTTAAGTATTTCAACCAACACTTTTTTGGATAGATGGGCAAAACTCGTAGACACGATCTTGCTAAGAGCATCCGCCTTCTTGTTCTCGCCTCTTGGTACCTGCTTGATAGAGAACTTACCAAAACTAGCGATGAGTGACTTGACTTTATCCAGATATTGGATCATGTTTTCCTTATTGGCTTCGTACCCCCCTAGGATGTGATTCGCAATGAGACGTGAGTCTACGTAGGCTTCAAGGTTGCGGACTCCCATCCTAGCGATGATTTTTAAACCCGCAATCAATGCTTCATATTCCGCCTTATTATTTATGGCTATGAACTCAAAACGCAAGGCGTAGGTGAATTACATGCCTTTCGGATTTGTGAGTATGAGGCCAGCTCCCGATCCGTCCATGCAAGAAGATCCATCCGTGAACAAAACCCATGGTTTCGATTTTTCCTCCTTTTGCACCATTGGCTCGTCCTCCTCGGGCTTCTTAATTAGAAAATCTGCCAAGATTTGACCCTTGATGGTTGTCCTTGGTCTATAGGAGATGTTGTATTCCCCCAGCAGGACGCTCCACTTCTGTAATCTTCCTGCCACGTCTGGTTTGGAGATCACCTGTTTTATTGGTTGGTCCGTGGCCACCACTATTGGGTGCGTCTGGAAGTACCGGCGTAACCTCTTTGCGGCATATATCAATGATAAGACCAATTTCTCCATTGGTGAGTAATTCAGCTCTGGCCCTTGCAGTTCTCTACTTATGAAGTAGACCGGAGTCTGGACTGAGTCCCTATCAGTCATGAGAACTGCGCTTATTGCTCCATATGTAGCGGATAAGTACATGATTAGTTCCTCCTAAGGTCACGGGGCAACTAGCATGGGAAGAGCCGCGAGATCTTGCTTGAGCTGCCCAAATGCTTCCTCCGCCTCTCTTATCCAGCGAAAGTCTCCTTTCTTTAAGCACTTCTTGAGTGTTTTGAATAAAGGAAGTGACTTCTCTACGGACTTTGATAAGAACCTATTGAGACCAACCAACTTTCCATTAAGTGACTGCACCTCTTTGAGTGTCCGAGGGGATGGAAGTTGTATCACGGTGTCCGTCTTCTCCGGACAAGGCTTGAAGCCGTTTGGATTAATCATATACCCAAGGAACATTCCTTCGGTTGCTCCAAACGTGCATTTTTTGGGATTCAGTTTCATGTTTATTTTTCTCAATGTGTCGAATGTCTCTTGGACATCGCGGAGGAGTTCGTCCTCCGAATGGATTTTGATAACCAAGTCATCCACGTAGACTTCAAGGTTACGGCCTATCTGTGAGTCGAAGGATTTATCCACAAGTCGTTGATATGTCACACCTGCGTTCTTGAGTCCGAACGACATTTTAGTGTAGCAATATACGCCGTGACTGGTATGGAACGCTGTCTTCTCCTCGTCTTCCTCCGCCATCTGGATCTGATGGTATCCTTTATATGCATCCAAGAAACATTTAAAAGGGTACTCGCATAAGTATTCCACCTTTCAATCGATTTCTGGTAGCGGATAGCAATCTTGTGGGCGAGCTTTGTTTAAGTCTGTGAAGTCCACACACATGCGCCAGCTTCCGTCATGCTTCTTGACCATGACCGGATTAGAGAGCCACTCATGGTAATAGATCTCTCACATAATTCATGCGTCTACCGGCTTCCGTACCTCGTCCAGTATTACTTGACTGCGTTCTGGTGCCTGACCATGCTTCTTTTGTTTAACAGGGGGATATCCAGGGCGTATTTGAAGCTTATGTTCTGCTATCGAACGCGGTACGCCCGTCATATGCTTTGGCTCCCATGCGAATATATCAAGGTTTGGTTTTAGGAGAGAGCACATGGCTTTCTTCCCTTTTTCGGAGAGTGTTCCCCTGATCGCTACCTCTTGTTCCGGGTAGTCAGGGTGGATTACCACCTTCCAATTGGGGGTGGTGATCCTTCCTTTGTAAGAGCTGGCTGGATTGGTGTTGTCACGGCGTGACACTCGGATGCCGACACGATTGAATTGTAAATAGTGACAATTCCCCCTTCAACCGGAAACTTAATCATGCCGTGTGCCATAGACGGGACTACCCGTATGGCTAGGATACCTGGTCTTCCAATAACACCATTGTACGGAGAATGTGAACGTATCCCCATAAAGTTCATCCACGCCGTGGTGGAATGCTCTTAATCTCCAATGGTTACCAGTAAGCGTAGTTGTCCTGTTGGCCAGATAGTGTCTCCACTGAAGCCAATGAGCGGCGACGTAGCCGGCATCAATTGGTTGTTGATCTCTGGTCGGAGATGTACGAAGCAGTGTTCGTAGAGTACTTCCGCCGATGATCCTCTATCCACATACATACGACGAACGTTATGGGTTCTAATGCTTACCTCAATCGTGAGAGGTGCATCAGCCACGTTGCTCGCCGTGATAAGAGGGAATGAGATTTCCTTGCCGCGTGAAATTTTTTGACTAACTTTCTGCTTCGTCCGGCGCTTCCATGATTGAACCATATATATGGTCGTAGGCTTATCCTTTTGGGAATCTTTTTTGTCATACTTTTTGTTATCTTTTACATCCTTCCAATCCTTGATCAAGTGTATGAGTTTGCCTGATTTAATCAACGACTCTATATGCTTCTTGAGCTGAATGCACTCCTCCGTGCCGTGACCCTTGTCATTATGGAACTCGTAGAAGCGAGTGCCTTGACGACGATCAACTAGAGTTGTCATCGGGGGAGGTCGCGGGAAATTTTCTCCTTCTGTTAGCAAGATATCCCGATAAGTCATCTTCAGAGGGGTGAACTTGTCATCTGACCCTCCTCCTTTTTCCTGGTTCTTGTAATCCAGACTCCTCCCATTGTCGGGGTCACTTTGGCCATCTGATTGCCTTCTAGGCTGATCGTTTGATCGGTAGCCGTGGTTCCCTTTTGTGGGGTAAGCCGTAGCAACCGCGGTCTCCCCCTCCACAAAGTTCCGAACCCTTTCCATTAGCTTATCAAACTTCTCCGGACGTTTATCATTGAGGCGCCTGATTAGCTCCTTGTCCGTTATGGCGTGCATGTAATCGGAAATTTTAAGGAGCTATGGGCACGCTTTTGTGTGCGTACACTCGTCATTAAAACGCTCCGTGAAGTCTTCTGTAGACTCTCCGGGCCTTTGTTTGACTGTTGCCAATGAGACCGGATCTCTATTATACTTCTTTCGCTGAGTATAGTTGTTTTAGAATGTTGTGCGTAATTCATCGAAGATGTTGATGCTTCGATGGGGGAGCTTCTCAAACCAGTTGCACGCATTACCAATCAAAGTTGAATTGAACATCTGGCACCATACTGGCATCGGCCATCGCTCAATTTTAGCCTGTGTGTCAAACACCTTTAGGTGATCCTATGGATTTCCAGATCCGTCATAGGTTTTGACGCTCGCCGGCATGCGACGCTTCTTCTCCTCAGAGTAATTCTGTATACGAAGAGTGAAGGCATCCTCCCTCTCTCTACACCATGGGAGGGAGATATCTTCCTCTTCTTCATCACGATAGTAGGTATCGTCGTAGCGTCCTTCGTCGTCCGATGGTTCAGGGGTGGAATACCTAGGTCGGCGACGTCTGGGACGATGATCATCTGAATCCGACCCCGAAGGGTCGTGATAGGGGTGTTTCCCCCACCTTTTGATTTATGATGATCACTTTTGTGAGAAGGAGCTTCCTTCCCACCAGAGTTTATCCTACGCCACACACTTGTGCGGCGATTGTCCACGGGAGTTTCCAACACCGGGCGTCTAGTGGAGCCATCGGATTTATCCCCATCTTCCTGGGCTTCTTGCAAGTCTTGCATGACGCGATCCCCTATGTGCTCGAACACATTCCGTGGTCAAGGGGTTTCCTCGAAGGAAGGCTGTTCATGAGCTCGTGTCTTCTTTCCCCTCTTCTGAGCTTAGGGGGACTACCGTACGCAGTGCTGCCAAAGTTAAGTCTGGACTGGAGATTCCGTCCCAAATTTAACCTTGTCGAGAGGCCTGACATGATTCTGTCGAAATTTTACGTGAGTACGCGTTCGAGGTCCTCATCATCGAGTGAACCAACTTCCAATTCTGCCTCGACCACTGGTGGCTTTTGCGGTTCCTTGGTAGGGGCCTTTGGCGCAGCTCCCGGATCGGGGTTATCCAAAGTGATGGTTGGTGGTAGGGTATTGTCGGACATGCCTGCCCTACCGAGAGATTGAAACGTGTTTCGATTATTCGGTCCTCCTGTTTGGCCACCAGAGGGCTAAGCGGAGATGATTATCCCATCACCCACAGACTTCCGATTCCCAGGATTCGTGTTCCTTGGGTTTCCCTAAAAGTGTCCCTTCGTAATTGGGAGAGATTGAAATTGAGATTGAGTTTAGTGTATGGGTCTCACGGATGGCGCCAACTTGTTGATACAAAAGTTGGATGATCCGTGCTTGATCTGAATTAGGCTTAATTCGGATAGATTGGGCTCCGGCTCTTGCACCAAGTGAATGTCTTGTTGAGACCCTGCACACTAAAACAACACGCGTTAAGCTTACCGTAGGAACGTATCCCACGATTAGACTCCGGCGTGAGAGTAAGTAATCGGTTTGGGGTTATGAATTGGTTTGGGGTTATGAATCGGTTGTAGGTTGAGAGCATGAAGAATGTGATACCTTTGTGGAACCCTTTAGGGTTCCTTATATAGGCGGTGAAACCCTAATGGGCTGTCACCGATGTTTCGGCCCCAAGCAAAGGATAAGTGCCATAATTAGTTTGATTGTTATCTTCTAATTATGGCTAGTGTATATCCTCTACTTTAGGGTAAATCCCAATCCTAATAAGATTGTGATTCTGTCTAACCCTGTACCGGCCGTGCCGGGACGTGGGTCGCACACATCTATGCGGCCACTGTTCATTTAAGCCCATAGGCTTAAATGACTTAGTCCAACCCATCAGTGATGGGTCGGATGCGGGTAGTACCGGTGAGCCGGGTTCATGACCCGGTTGGGGACTATACGTCATCAATGTGAAACTTACTATTTTGAAAAGTTACTATATATGGTAACCTACAATTTTTGGAAAGTTAGTATATATGGAAACCTGCCATTTTTGGAAAGTTACTATGTTTGGAAACCTGCTATTTATGGAAAGTTACTAATAATTGAAATATCAAGTATAATAACATAAGAAACATGTAATACATTAATCAAGAACACATGAAATGTATAATATCAAGGAAATACACGATAAATCATGAACAAGTAACTCAAGTCATGCATAAGTAATTAAAAACCATGAACAAGTAATTTATATATGAACAAACAACTCATACACGTCCTTTACCATGTAGCTTACGTGGAGTCGGAGTAGTACGTTTTTCCGCTGTTCGTCTTTCGCCGATTACTGGACATAAGGTACGGATTTTCCGTCCTTCAGTAAGGACATCTTTTCTATGCATGATTAGGATTCCCCGTTTGCTATGCCATCTGTTTTCCCCAAGTTTCCAAGTCTTAAAAACTTTTCATGATTTGCTATGCTATCATTTTAAATTGCCCGAGCTATATACACGCTTGACCATGATTTACATGTCCACGTAGTTACGGAGGTACCGTAACCATGACATCTGAGGCACCTATGTCATGACTCTTCCACGACGAGAGTGATTTCTCGCGGCATACCTTCACGTTTCATGTTTTCCATTATTATTATTATTATTATTATTATTATCATGTAGGGCGTATGGATGCATCCTAGTTTTCATGTTTACGGTTTTACAAGTACAGGGTGATTGGTTAGTGTGTGCTCTACACTCCATCACATTGGAGCTGATCCTTTCAACCAAATTATGATTTATTATAGGTCACCCCTCTAACTGCATGACGAGGTCACCCCTCTATGTATTCATACACGTTGATAACATGTTATGATTTATATGAGCTCGTGGGCATTTAAATTATATTACATGCAAGAACATAAGACTTTTTAGTTATCATTTTGTATTAAAACATCTTCCAGGTTTTCCAGGACATACACATATTCATTCGATTTTATAAATCTTTGATAAAAAACAAGTATAAATATGAATTCAACCAACCACCCCTTTTATTTTTCTAAACTGCTTCAGGCTATCCCTTCAAATGTGATACCTGGATTTGTGATCGTACTTACAAACATAAAGAATGAAAGAACTAATGTGAATCAATGATCTTACAGGCAAGATCAAGATACACCAACAATCTGAACAAACGAATAACAGAGATCAAGAACTTAACAATGGCGAACAAAACTATGTGAAAACTCTAAACCCTAACTATGAGTAAGCGAAGAATATATAGCCCATGAGGTGAACAGCTTGGGAACTTTCCACGCTTGTCACTTCAAGTCCATGCACTTTCATAAAAAGAAAAACCAACACCAAACTATAAAACAAAATAATATATATAGAAAAACTTACCTTACTTACCCTTTGACTTTGAAGAAATATAAAAATCAACTTATACTTTTAATACCCCCTCTTAAGTTGATTTGTGATATAAGACAATAAGTTTAAGCTTATAACAAACCACTTATGATCTTTGATAGATAATCCTTTGGTAAACAAGTCAGCAATATTATCTTCAGATTTGATCTTACAAGTTTTGATCAAATCTGCAGATACTTTTTCCCTTAGGAAGTATAAATCAATTTCAAAGTGTTTTGTTCTCTCATGAAATACAGGATTAGCTGTAATTTGAATTGCAGAACTACTGTCACAACTGATGGGCACATGTAATGTAATATCCACCTTAAGATCTTTCATGATCTTAAGTATCCACATAATTTCACAAGTAACACTGTTCATAGCTCTATATTCAGCTTCAGCTGAAGATTTAGCTATAACAAATTGTTTTTTAATTTTCCAAGACACAAGATTAGATATACAGTATATCCAGTAACAGACTTTCTAGTAATCTTACACTTAGCCCAATCTGAATCTACAAAAGCATTAAGATTCAGACTGCTATGTTTCTCAAAAGATATACCAGTTCTAGGAGAATTTTTAAGATATCTAAGCACATGGAAAACAAGTCTAAGATGAGACTTATATGGAGCATGCATAAACTGACTTAGACAGTGTACTGCATATGCAATATCTGGTCTAGTCAATGTAAGATATATCAATTTGCCAACAATCTTTTGATAACATGTTTTATTATCAAGAATAATATCAACCTCACTGTCAACAAGACTTTTCTTTTTCTTAGAAGGATCTGGTATAGGAGCTTTAGCTGGCTTGCAAGCAAACATCCCATACTCAGATAGTAATTCAAGACAATATTTTCTTTGGTAAAGACATAACCCTGAGTCAGTATCAAGTACCTCAATGCCTAAAAATATTTGAGCTTTCCAAGATCTTTTATTTTAAATTTAGAACTCAAATATTCTTTAAAGTCATTAATAATACTCTCATTGTTCCCTGTTATAATGATATCATCTACATAAACTAAAAGGGCAACAAAAGACTCATTCTCAGTCTTGGTAAACAAAGAAACATCACCTTTACTTTGACAAAATCCATTTTCAGTTAAAACACTTGTCAATTTTTCATTCCATTTTCTAGGTGCTTGCTATAATCCATATAAAGATTTTAGTCAGCTTACAGACCTTGTTAGAGTTAGAACCATATCCTACAGGAAGATTCATATAAATTTCATCATCTAAATCTCCATAAAGGAAGCCATTATTAACATCTAACTGATATACAGGCCAATTATTGTGCATAGCAACAGAAAGAAGACATCTAACAGTCACAATTTTCACAACTCGAGAAAATGTTTCTTCATAATCTATTCCTTCTTTCTGACTAAATCCTTTAGCAACAACCCTAGCTTTAAATCTTTCTACATCACCACTAGACTTATATTTCACTTTCCACAACCATTTACAAGCAACTGATTTCCTACCAGAAGGTAAGTCAACAATAACCCAAGTGTTATTTCTATTAAGAGGTTCCATCTCTTCATTCATTGCCTCAACCCATCTAGGGTCTTTGGCAGCCTCGTCATAGGATTTAGGCTCATGAATTTTATTCAGGTTATTAGAAAACACAAAGTTATGCATAGACAAACTAGTATAGCTCACCACAGTTAATATCATACTTAACTCTTTTATCAATCACATAGTTATCAAACTTAGCAGGAACTTTGTGTTGTCTAGTTGAACTTCTTAGCTCAGATCTCTCTGGGTTATTTTGAAAAAGTTGATTAAACTCTATAAAATCTTCACCCTCAGATTCATAATCATTATCATTTACGGCAACATTTTGATCTATAGGACTAGCCTCACTACTTCCTAGACCACTCTGGTTTCCACCACTATGATCCTTGTTACCCATAGAGTCTGACCCCCGAGAGTGACTGGTAATAATGGTAGAAGTATCAGTAGACACTTTATCAGCTAAGTCATATCTCTTAGAAATGCTACCTCTATTTTCTAAGCTTACATCTCTCAGTTCATCATAGGGATCATCAGACTTGTCTACTACCACGTCAAAGATATTTAAACTATTTGTACCTTGTTCTTCAAAAATCAAATCACCTTTGCAAACATTATTTTTGAAAGGAAAGACAGTTTCATAAAATTTTACATCCCTAGAAAATAACACAGTTTTGGACTCAAGACTAAAAAGTTTATACCCTTTTTAGTAAAAGAATAACCAATAAAAACACACTTTTCAGACCTAGCAGCAAACTTATCCATATTATTAAGCACAGTACTAAAGCATAGGCAACCAAAAGATTTTAAATGAGAGATATTAGGTTTATTTTATATATCATTTCATAAGGACTTTTTCTAGAGAGAACAGAGCTAGGAATCCTGTTAATAAGATAAACAGCAGTAAGAACACATTCAGGCCACATGTTCAAAGGTAATCCCCCTGAAACATAAGGGCACTAGCAACATTAAGTAAGTGCCTATGTTTCCTTTCTGCTATACCATTCTGTTGTGGTGTATACACACAAGTAGTTTGATGCACAATGCCTTTAGTTTGAGCAAAAGTTTCAAATTTATGATTAATAAATTCAGAACCATTATCACGTCTGAACACTTTAATAGACACATCAAGCTGAGTTCTTATCAGATTATAAAATTCAACATTTTTATTGAACACTTCGTCTTTTCCTTTAAGCATATACAACCACACATCCCTAGTATAGTCATCAACCACAGTAAGGAAAAATCTATATCCATCTCTATTTTTTACTTTATAAGGACCCCAAACATCTAAGTGAACAATATCTCCCAAGGACTTGGTCTTATGTTCACTTAAGGGAAAAGGATCCCTTGTCTGTTTAGCCTTATGACAAACATCACAAGGCTGAACATTATCAGTAGAATCAATTTGAATTATATCTTTTAAAATGGCTAAGACTTGGTCAGAGGGATGACCAAGTCTGTTGTGCCAAATGCATTTAGACAAACAACATGCAGTTATAGACCTATTAATGAGTTTCCTACCTGAATCAAACAAATAGAGACCATTGTTCTCACTACCAGTCCCCAAAAGGGACTTTTGAAGAGAATCATGAACAAAACATTTTGACTTAGTGAATGAAACAACAAATTTATCATCCTTGGCCAACTTATGAACATATATAAGGCTAACCTTGTAGCCTGGAACAACCAACACATTTTTAACACAATTTGATCAGAAAGTTTAAAATTCCCAACATGTTTAACTTTTTCAATGGTTCCATTAGGATGAGACACATAAATGTTCAATTTAGAAACATCAATTACATCATATAAGTGATCTGTTGAAAAAGTCATATGTTGGGATACTCCAGAATCAAAGATCCACCCAATATATATATTATAAGTACTTATATTAGTGTTATAGTTAAAAAAAATCTACAAGTAACAAAACTTATGATATGATTAGAACCAAATCTAATACATGCAGCACAAGACTGCACATCCCCAGCATCAGTCTTAGATCCAATTAAAGCCATAAGTCTATTAATCTGATCAGCAGTAAAGGGAAGAGATTTCCCAGATCCCTGACCAACACTATTACCATGAGAGCTAGATGCATTATTAGACACATTAGATCCTCCAGAGTTTCTTTTCTTGAAACCAGGAGGATATCCATTTAGCTCAAAGCATCTACCAATGGTATGGCCATTCATATTACAATGAGTACAAACAAATTTATTATTGTTTCTATTAGGACCTCTGTTTTGATTATTTTGATTGTTTTGATTATTTTTATTACCAGACCAATTATTTTGTTTAACCACAAAAGCAGAAGCAGTACTCTTATCATTAACAGTATGGACCAAATTATTCTTGTGGGATTCAACCCTAGACAGAGTACCAAAAGCAGATTTAACATCAGGTAAAGGATCAGTAGTTAATAACTGACTCCTGACAACACTAAATGTGTCATCAAGGCCCATAAGAAACTACATAAGCCTTATAAGAGCATTATGGCTCTTCATTTGAGGGGCACTATCACAACTACAAGAAGGAAGATTGACAAGGGAGTCAAACTGCCTCCATAAGCTGTTGTAGTTATGATAATACTCAGACAAAGAAGATCCAGATTGAGTAAGAGAGCAGATTTTATAATGCAAATTATAGATCACAGACCCATAAATTTTGTCATAAGTTTCCTTAAACTCATCCCACACATCTTTAGCATTTTTTGAAAAAATTTGTCCTTGATATAACTCAAAATAGATACAACCAAGAATCCAAGATAACACTACCGCATTACATCTGTCCCATTGATCAGAAAGAACCTCATCTTCTTTATCTTTTTCACAAGTACCATCAATAAAACCCAATTTATTTTTAGTGTGCAAAGCAAGCTTAAAAGCAACAACCCAAACTTTATAGTTTTCTGGTCCAGTAAGTTTAACACTTACAATAGGCTGCCCATTAGTATCAGTAGGGTGCAAGTAAAGTGGGTCATTAGTATGTATGAAAGTCTCAGTATTATCATCAGTATCAGTATCACTAACACCCTTATCACCCTTATCACCCTTTTTGTTATCAGACATGATGACGGATCAAGAAAGCAATAAAACACAAAAAACAAGAACCCCTTGTACCTCCTTTCCACACAGCTACCAAGAATCACACAAGAAAACTGAATCAACCTCCAATCACTAACTAAACCCTTCGACACCTAAAACTCCCACTAAACAACCTAAAAACAACCTAAAAGTCAAAGCAAGAGAGGTGTTATAATGCACGCGCAGCAACAGGCTAACAAAAGCCAAGATCCAAAGAGATCAAGAAGATCCCACCAAAATCAGATAAAGCACAACGGAAAAACAACCTGAAACGTTAGTTATAGCATAATAACCAACAAACAAGAATAAACCCCCAAATTGAAGACAAACCATAATATCAGATTTTAGGGTTTCTTCAATTAAACTTACCAGAAGTGTAATTAAACACAATTAACCACATAAGAACCCAATTAAACCCCAAGGAACACCAAACCCCCAAAAATTAAGAAACCCTAATTTTTTTGAAATCACAAAAAACTCAATTAACCACTATCTAATTGAAACCCAGAGTTAAAAACGAGTTAAAAACAAGTATCAAAAACCATAGGCTCTAATACCATATTCGATTTTATAAATCTTTGATAAAAAAACAAGTATAAGTATGAATTCAACCAACCACCCCTTTTATTTTTCTAAACTGCTTCAGGCTATCACTTCAAATGTGATACCTGGATTTATGATCGTACTTACAAACAGAAAGAATGAAAGAACTAATGTGAATCAATGATCTTACAGGCAAGATCAAGATACACCAACAATCTGAACAAACGAATAACAGAGATCAAGAACTTAACAATGGTGAACAAAACTATGTGAAAACTCTAAACCCTAACTATGAGAAAGCGAAGAATATATAGCCCATGAGGTGAACAGCTTGGGAACTTTCCACGCTTGTCACTTCAAGTCCATGCACTTTCATAAAAAGAAAAGTCAACACCAAACTATAAAACAAAAATAATATGTATAGAAAAACTTACCTTACTTACCCTTTGACTTTGAAGAAATATACAAATCAACTTATACTTTTAATAATAATCCGCTGCATTTCATGTCTTATACTTATGTTTCAATTATTCTTATCATGTTATTATATCCGTTGACTGAGCGTATTGCTCAACCGTATTTTCTTTCCACGTTCTATACGGCAGGTACCTAAGGACAGACTTGAGCATTGAGAGTGCGTGCATAGGATGGAAGCTACCTGAGTCTCCTTCCTTTTTATGCATTTTAATACTTATGCTTTGTTTTTGACAAATGTTTTGTCCTTTAGTCTTCCTTTGTTTTCATTTATGTTAAGCTTATGTGTGGAGCCGATGTTTGATTCCGGCTTTCCCGTTGGTTTTTTATGTTTTTATGACGTTATATCTTGTTATGCTTTGATGACACACCGTAATTATAACATAACGGTCTCCTTATCAAAGTTGGTTGTTACATCGTAGTTGCATTGCACGTGCACCATTCTAATATTTCATAATTAGTGTTTGGGTTGAGTTTGTATTTTAATTGGGTATAATGACTCTAAAAAATAACTTAAATGCGCATTATCAAGAATTCAAGAGTGTGTTTTTAGTGTGTTAGATAAAGTTAGATGACAATGTGACACCGATATTCGTAGACATATTCTCGGAAGAAGACAAGAGTTTGTACGTGATTAGTATTGATTGCTAAATTAAATGTTAGCATATAATTTTCGGAAAACGCAATTACAACACTCTGTATCTAATAAACATATTGTTGTTGTTAAATAATTTTCGGAGTATAGCTTTGTGTATAGTATTTTTTGGTATTCAAATCAAATTAATTAACAAACAGTAAGGGCAATAGGTACCATGACGAGGCGTTTCGTTAAATTTGACGTGGACCTCTTCGTCACGACACCGACTCAGTTTGTCAACATCTCGTCAAACGCTCTCTCGTCGAAACACTAAGGAAAGAAAAGACAAATTTTATGTTACTCATCTTTTATTTTTCTGCGCTTCTTTGATTTACGCGTTTATAAAAAGCAAATTTGTCAAAAAAAAATGTAGGAGATGAAATGTTTGTTTTATTTTATTTTATTTTATTTTATAAAATGTAAAGTTGTATTTTAAGCCTTTGTAGTTTAGTTTATTTCTAGTATTTGGTTTACATTAAGTAATATTTTTGTTTAAAAGTGTGTTTTTAAGTTTATAATAAATGCCTATAAAATTGTACTTTTATTTTTCGTATTATATTCTAATTTATTATGAAATAAAATTAGTATTGTTTGAAAATGAAGGTAAATAAATTAAATTGGTAGTGATGGGTTTCAAAATTTGTAATAAATGTTTTTTTTTTTTGGGAGACAATAATTATGGGACGGAGACAACAATAATTTTGTTTGAAATGTGTGTTTTTAGTTTTATAATAGATACATTTATAATTTTGTATTTTTATTTTTCGTATATGAAATGAATTTAGTTTGTTTGAAAATGAAGGAAAATAAATTAAAATTGGTATTGGTGAGTCCTAAATAAGGAAGTGAACTTTGTTAAAATTAGAGTGGTAGATGACGTGGTAGGAAAAAAAATTAAGAAGTTTGTGCTTGTTATACCTAAAGCTCTAAGAGCATAAGGTGTAGTCACTTAGGCTCGTCGGTTGAAATGAAACTCACGAGTGAGTAAGAGCCTCACGTGTGGGTTTGACATTCTTCCTAACTAACTCACACGTGAGTTGTAATTTTTTGGAAAAGGATTTGTGAGTTATCACATGTGATCTTTTTTTTTCTTTTTAATATATTTTATTATGACTGTGAGTGTATAAAAGTATTTAGTGGGTATTTTTTATAAAGTGAGTGTTTTATGAAATGTGTTGAGTGTCGCTATGGTTGAAAAGTGACTTTGAGTGAGTTGAGTTAATGGAGAGAGAAACTAATGTGACATGCCAATTGAATCAATGTTATTAGCTATGAATTCGAACTTTTTGGCATTTTCCGTTTCTTTGAAGATAGCGGGTTGGTTACACCTACAACCGAAATAGAAACCGAGTGTTTCGTGGTTAAAAAATGCATTGAGGTGCCTGTGAGTTTGGGTGAACCATAGTCTCCAGTCTTACGTAACTTTTTCATTTGAGCCTCACTGATGCCACTTCAACATCACCTCATTTAAACACAACATATAAAAATACACTCTCGGTCATGACATCTTATTTTCTTTTCATTTTAAGCCTCACCCACCCACCATTTTATTTTCCTTTTGTATTTTTATAAAGTAAATTACGAAAATTAAAATTACAATCTATAATACGTGAATTAAAAATTACGAACTACAAGACGGAAATAAAACCTATAAAATATAAAAACTACAACTGTTCGACCAATTACATTGTCTCGTAACGAGTAATCAACTCTTGCTTGACAGTAATGAACTTGGCAATTTAGTCTCGAATCTCAATCAAGTTGTATCACGTACTCAGATTTGACCAACTCGATCGCTCCTGAGAGGACCATCATGTAAGTCCTCGGTTCTCAACAACCCCGAATTGTGAATACGTATTTGCTCCATGTTCCGATCGATGTCAATCTGCAAGTTGTCCATCAAACGGATATTCGCAAATAGTTCTTGATGAGGCTTGCGAGTATTTTCTTGTGCAAAACGTTGGGTTCGATTGTATTTTTCTTTTTTTTTCTAAAATAAAAAGAAAAGAGTATTATTTGTGTTTGGTCAAGTGTTTTACATCTTAAGCTTTAATAAACGATGTCTTTTAAAAATATTAGAGTCAACTAATTTGTTAAGATTATCTTTACTTTTATATCTATACTACTATATAAAGCATTTAAGACTTCTTATAAAAAGAAATGCTGAATTTTAAGACACATTTTCTTACTAAATAAAACAATTATTAATGTCATTCCCATATTATATATCATGAACCAAACTAATAACCATTTGTAACAAAGTTTTACAACAACCTATTAAAAAATAATTTTAAATTTTAAATTGAAAATATCTTTTTATTTAATTATTTTTTTCAAAACTAATTTTACAATATTTCTTAAAAAATTTTGCTCTTTAATTCAACATTCATTTTAACATATATTTATAACTTTTTATTTTTTCATTGTTAGTGAGTTTATTTTGATTCAATTTTTGTAAAACTTTAACACTAGTTAAAATATAAATTTGACGATAAGAGTGTAACATTTGTTCGCCGCAAAACTTATCACCGGGTATTCACCGCCACATTGCATGACTACAATGCTAGTAGAATTGTAATTGCCTAGCTTCTGTAAATTTATTGAACGCTCAAAATGTACCAGTATCTTACAATCGGGCTTTTCAAACTTTGGTCGTCATGTCACAGCTTAGAAGTATTAAATGAAGACAAATGTTACTTTAAACAATTTAATTTCCATATAAAATATCGGTGAGTTTACACTTTTGTAAATATCATAAAATTACTACACCTCCGCTCGTACGCATGTTATTGATAAAAAGTTGAGATTTATACATGTACATTGAAATTTATATGAAAAGATAGTGTATAACATTGAGTTTAGTCATTGGTAGAGAATCATAAGTAAATTTTTCACCAAAATTGTTCAGTTATAAAGTAACTAGAGAGGTTGGTGGGAGTGGTTTCATCTCACTCGTGACTTCCCTCCACTCACGTGCAGCCATCATCCCTGCCCACCCAACCCGTGCGCGAGTCACCCGCTGGCAACCCAAAATCCTATGCAAACTCACCCAGTGAGTTTATACCTATTGGGCTCCACCACTTAATAAACTAGCCGTTTTTTTCAAATATTAAAAAAAAAAAAAAAAAATTTTAACCCAAAATTTACTTATAAATACCCCCATCATCTTCTTCATTTTTCACACACACAAAATCAAACATCTCATCTTCATCTCCATCTTTCATTACTCCAATGGCATCTATATTTTGGACACCCGCGGAAGAAATAGCTTTGTGTCATGCTTGGTACACGGCTGCTCAAAACACCGTGCCAAGTAACCGAACTGATACTCGGGTTTTTTGGAATTTAGTTGTGCAAATGATGGAGGGTCATTTAGAAGATCCAAGGAAAAAAAGACACCATACGCTAATCTGGAAATGGAAGGGCGTAAAGTGTGCCATGCGTAGGTTTGTTAGATGTCACAACAACGCAACGCGTGCACGGGTAATTGGAGAAAGTGACGAGGATATAATTAACAACGCCATTCGTGAATATGAAGTTGAGTATAGGTGCTTATTTCAGCTTCTTCATTGTTGAGAGGTTTTTGAAAACTTATCCGATGTTTCTTTCTAGTGTGTTTTAATTTTCTATGTACCCGTGTTTTAATAAAATGTATGAATAAATGTTTTAATTGTATGATTAAAAAATATTTAATGAAAAAATGGGGGTGATGTATAGTGAGTTTAGGTGAGTTTGGTGAGTGTCATTACCTCTTATAGTGAGTTTGGTAAAAAGCTGACGTGTCGCTGAGGTGGAGGTGAGTAGGTTTCATCCCACTCCCACAATCGGGCTTTTCAAACTTTTGTCGTCATGTCACAGCTTAGAAAATGAAGACAAATGTTACTTTAAACAATTTAATTTCCATATAAAATATCGGTGAGTTTACACTTTTGTAAATATCATAAAATTACTACACCTCCGCTCGTACGCATGTTATTGATAAAAAGTTGAGATTTATACATGTACACTGAAATTTATATGAAAAGATAGTGTATAACATTGAGTTTGAGTCATTGGTAGAGAATCATAAGTAAATTTTTCATCAAAATTGTTCAGTTATAAAGTAACTAGAGAGTAATGTGCACTTATAAATGAAACAAATTTAGCAAAGTGTAGACCAAATTCGACAGATCATTTAATACAAAATGTACAACCCACAATGCAAACTAAAACGTAATAATTACGGGTATATATTTTTTATTTAAAAATAATACGTAATAATATAGATGATAAAATGAAGTAGATGACGTCATCAGAAGCTGTAACGACCGTGTTTGTTTTAGTGTGTGATGACGTGGCAAAAAAACACACTAAAACCGTTACTGTGTGTTTTTGTTTGAATAGAGCTTATTTTTGTAAAAATGTAAGGGGGTGTTTGTTTCGCCTTATATAGCTGGCTTATGGCTTATGGCTTATGGCTTATTTGGTTTTGTGCTTGTGTTTTATAAGCTCACTTTTTGTCGCTTATTATGACATAATAAACTTATATAAGCCGGAAAAGTTTCGAAATAAGAAATAAAAAGTAAGCTTATGAAACATAAGCATAAAACCAAACAAGCCATAAGCCTGCTATATATACGCCGAAACAAACACACCTTAAATGTAGTATGAGTTTGTATAGATGATGGAAATAAAGCTTTTTTATTATTAAACTTTTTTGATGATTTTAAAAATAAAATAAAATTTAATTTTTTAATTATTTTTTTGTGTGTAGGTGCGAAAAGGAAGGAGATTGATTGAGGTAGGAGGTGAAGGAATGGAGACGGAATCGAGCGGGGTTTCCATGCCGTCTGGTATATCGTTTTAACTCTTTTTTCAGTTATTGTTTGAGTTATGACTTATGATGCATTAGGAAGTAGTGAATCGATTTATCTCCATTTTCGCTGTTTTGAGCTTTAAATGTAAATGGTCACTTTGCGGAGTAGGTTTGTGTGAATTTTAGTACCCATGGTTTCGTATTAGCCTGTTAGGTAATTTTGAGAGAGAAAGTTTTTAGCCGACTTATGCGTTATTTGGTTTTGGGCTTATGTTTCACAAGCTCACATTTTGTAGCTTATTTTTAAACTTTTCAGCTTTTATAAGTTTAGTATCTCAGTTAAAGCTTATATAAGCTGAAAAGTTTCAAAATAAGCCACAAAAGGTGAGCTTGTGAAACATAAGCCCCGAATCAAATAACCCATAAGCCGACACAAACACCTAGAAGTTTTCTAACCTTATTTGATGGACTTTGTGCTTACTTAAAAATTTATAAGCTTATAAGCTCATATATGTGTTGTTTCAAGCTTATTCAATTGATCTTATCTTATTAACTTTATAAGCTCATAAGCTCAAGTGGATAAGCTTAAAAGCCCATGAATTTGAGCCTATGAGCTTATCAATTTTTTTATTAAGGTCTTAAGCGTATCAAATAAGCTTAGACAAACATCCCTAGCTTGACATCGGTGAATTAATTACTAAAGCTACGCTTTTTTTTCTTGCCCTACGGATAGAGATCTTTGTTTTTTATGCATCTTGTTGTTTGGATGTAATGATTTAGTTATATGTGGAATTTCAACATATTTTCTCTGTTTTGCTCTCTTTGTCGGGCTTGAATAGTTATTTGTAAGTTTGGATCATTTTTTCAAGACTTTTATTGTCTCACATGGCGATTATTTTCATGATTTTAAACTTGCAACTTGACGACTCCTTGTTTCATGGAACGTTTTAAGAAGAATTATGTGCTTTAGCAATTTGGTGTATTTGATGTTATATATTTTGTCGATTCATTTAGGGGCTCTCGTTCAAACAACTGTTCCAATGTCCAAGTTATGTGTTTGATTTTTTTTTTTGTGTAGGTGCGAAAAGGAAGGAGATTGATTGAGGTAGGAAGTGTAGGAATGGAGACGGAATCGAGCGGGGTTTCGATGGCGTGTGGTATATCGTTTTTTCCTTTTTTTCAGTTATTGCTGTTTTTGAGCTTTAAATGGAAATGATCACTTTGCGGAGTAGGTTTGTGTGAATTTTAGTACCAATGGTTTCGTATTAGCCATTTAGCCTATTAGGTAATTTTTAGAGATGATGTTTTTAGCTGACTTATGCGTTGTTTGGTTTTGGGCTTATGTTTCACATCACTTTTTGTAGCTTATTTTTAAACTTTTCAGCTTTTATAAGTTTAGTATCTCAGTTAAAGCTTATATAAGCTGAAAAGTTTTAAAATAAGCCACAAAAGGTGAGCTTGTGAAACATAAGCCCCAAATCAAATAACCTAAAGCCGACTATATAAGCCGACACAAACACCTAGAATTTTTCTAACCTTATTTGATGGACTTTGTGCTTATTTAAAAATTTATAAGCTTATAAGCTCATATATGTTATGTTTCAAGCTTATTCACTTGATCTTATCTTATTAACTTTATAAGCTCATAAGCTCAGGTGGATAAGCTTAAAAGACCATGAATTTAAGCCTATGAGCTTATCAATTTTTTTTATTAAGGTCTTAAGCGTATCAAATAAGCTTAGATAAACATCCCCTAGCTTGACATCGGTGAATCAATTACTAAAGCTACGTTTTTTTTCTTGCCCTACGGATAAAGATCTTTGTTTGTTATGCATCTTGTTGTTTGGATGTAATGATTTAGTTATATGTGGTATTTCAACATATTTTCTCTGTTTTGCTCTCTTTTTCGGGCTTGAATAGTTATTTGTAAACTTGGATCATTTTTTCAAGACTTTTATTTGTAAAAATGGGCTTACCTGGGAGTTACAAAGAGTTTATATGAGATAACTTCACTCTAAAGGACTTACTTTAGCAAGGTTCACTTGAGGACAGTTATGTCTATCTTGCTTATACAAGTGTGTATAATTGGACAGAGAATGCTAATTTCAGTTTGTGTCAGAGATGAGTTATCTTCATTAGGGTAAACCTTTTTGTTAAGGTCTTTTTATTTTATTACTTTTTATTTTTGGCCGTTGACACATAAGTGGTTCATCCGCTGACAAGCACATTTTCAAACGCTGACATGGCAAATTTACACGCTGACAAATATAGCTGTTACCCGCTGACACTTATATTTTGACCGTTGAATAACACTAGGTCCTTCCTAGCTGTTACTTTTGCGATATTTTGCGCCGTAATTTTATGGGATTTGGTAATTTCTTTACAAGCAAAGAGATAAGTTATTGTTTTTCAAGATTTTCATCATTACTTTTTGAATAACTTACCTCTTTTTCAACCAATAGTAACCTAATTTTCATCCTATAAATACGGTTCATTACTTTTCACACAGGGTAACTTGCTTATGTATCTCCTACTTTCTCCATAACCATAATTCTTCCTTTTCATACGTTCTAACCTTTTACAAACAGTTTTTCATGGCTACATTGTTTAAACCTGCTGGTGCTACTTTGGGATTCAGGGATCAACACAACATGGTTTCCTATCTTGAGGCTGATCTTGATCATCATCCCCAGTATACTAGAATGATTGAGTATCTCTTGGCTTCTAATCTAAGGTATGCTTTGACTCATGCTCCACTCATTCCTATCACACACATCAAATAGTTTTGGAACACTGCGAGTTCTGAAACAGTTGATGGAGTGATTACATTATCAAGGACTGTTCATGGGACCAAATGGATAGCTACTTAAGCACTTATTCGTCAAGCTTTGCAGCTTGATGATGTTGATGGTGTAACTACCCTTCCCAATGATCAGTTAGAAGAAGGACTTCGAGGCTTGGGGTATGATTTGCCCCCAGAGGAAAAAATTAATAAATATTCAAAAAAATAATTTCCCCCAGCCTGGAAGTTCTTAATAGATGTCCTCCTACAATGTCTTAGTCCCAAGTGTACATACTTTAATGAAATCAATTGATCATTTGGTTGTATTCTTGTTTGTATGGCCACTGGGCAAAAATTTAATTTTTCCCATATGATTTTTGAGGGCATGTTGCACAACAAGGGTACTAAGATGAATCTTGCGTACCCTAGGTTTTTACAAATAGTTTTTGAACAACAAGGTTAAATTCGTAGGGATTATGACAATTTTTATAAGATCCCTACTCACAAATCTAAAATTTTGCTGTCCATGAACACACAACCTTTCAGACCCTTACCTTTAACCCCTCCCATGCTGACTGTTATTGAAGCAGCCCAAAACCCCCAGCCTCATCCTGAACCTGAACCTGCCCAAGAACAACAACCACCTTCACTCCATCATGTTGAACAAATGAACATAGATCCCCAGGCATTAGCCGCTGACACTCGTGTTTCAGCCGCTGACACACCCATTTCACCCGTTGTCACCTCACCACCCCAAACACATGTTCACCAATCCACCTCCTCATCTGAACCCTTTAATTTTTGCTTGGAGAAAAGACAAAGGACTACTGGAGTATTCTCCTATAGTGGTCCTAGCCATTAAGCTGAGAGAATTTTTCCTGATGAATCCATATTGATGAGTCAAATCTCAATTTTGGAGGAGGGCAGTATGCAACCATTATCTATTATGGAATTGACGGCTATCTGCATTGGCTTGCAAAATTCCAATGTAGAACTTGTACATAAAGTCACTGACGGAGGCCTTGAACTCAATCAATTGAGGGAGAGGATAGTTGTTTTGGAAGCTGCTGGTTCAAGAAAAAGGAAAGCTATGGTGTTGTCCTCAGAAGATGATTCTTACAAAGGGGAGGAAGCACCTACTGAACCATTTAATTTTAGTGATAAGGGGTACCATGAAGCTTCGTATGGGACAAAGGAGGTAGTTGAGGCACTTACAGTGATGAAGGAACAAGCTACTACCTTCTTGATTACTTATATGAAGCAGTCTTTCACATAAATGATGTTACAAGCAAGTGGACTATCAGCCGCTGATAAAGGCAATTTGAACGTTGACACGCCTATTTCAGACGCTGACAGGATTCCTGGTGTGACTGGTGTATCCCAACTACCATTTATGATCAAGGAGCCTTCCACACAGGTAACACCTACTACTTTGCCTCTTATTGATCCATTAGATAAGGGTAAAGCTATTTTGGTAGAAGAGGATGTTCCCAAGGATGCAACCCAACAAAAGGTTGATGCTATGTTAGCTCAACAGATTTATGAGCAACAAAAGAGGGAACTTGAAAAGGAAAGTATTGAAGCCCAAATTCTCTCATCTGAATCTGGAGGTAAAAATAATGGTTCGGATGATGAAGAAGAGGGTAGTGATCATGGTTCTAATATTATTTTGGAAGAACCAGAAAAATTGGAGTACGGGGAGGATGCGCTAGCAAGGGAAAAGCTCAGAGAGTTAAAGATGCAGGTATATTTTGATATGCCCCATGTATATGCTATGTATTTCAGATGGGAAGAGGCCTGTACAAAAAATCCAGACATGACATTGTTAAAACAAATTTGGGGTCTAGAGCTTTATTGAGAGTCCAAAAAGATTGCAAATTCATTTTGGAGCATACGGCAAACAGGGTACTGTCCAAGAACAAGACAGCAAGGAGAGAGCTTTATTATATGTTTCTTAGGTGCTATCAGACATGATGGACTTACACTAATTTGAGGAAGCTTTCTTTTGACCAATTGGAGTATTATGCTTATTGATAGGTGTGAAAACACCCATCCTTTTACCACTTATTTCTGGCTAAAACAAGACCAAAACACGTATTTAATATCATTTGTTTGGAATTATGCGTGGTTTTTGTGTTTATTGTGTTTTCAGAGTCAACCGGATGAATATTGAAGAAAACACGGGATTGCATGGGTTTTATCGAAGAAAAAGACTCAAGACGAAGTCTATTGTCCAAGAGATGCAAAAGATTTGAAGTCATTGCGCCTATTTGAAGATTTATCGAAGAAAAGGCCAAAGATGGAAGATTCTTATATGTCGAAGAACTCGAGTCTATTAAACAAAAGATTATAAGACGAGTTGGAATTATTCACCGACACTTCTCAAAATCCAAAGTCGGAAACGTTTATTTAAAGAAACGTAAAGACTAAAAAAAGAAAGAAGAAAAGAAGCCCGAAACCAAAGCCCATTCACAAGCCCACCATCACACACCTATAAATAGGACTTTACTTCACAAATTTGGAGCTAGTTAGTCTTTGTTTTAGTTTTAGTTTTTCATTCTCTAGTTTTAGAGAGAGAAAGTTCTCAACTTTCTCTCACTAAGTTTTCATCTTTCTTTCTTTTAATATTTCAAGATCAAACCTTTATATTGTTTTCTTTCATTAATCAAGTTTAAATTCAAGTTTTTAATCTTTAATCTCATTCTACCTTTCTTTGATTTTGATTCACTTTTGGTACGAATTACTTATGATCCGTGTTGTTTATCTATGTTTTCGTGCTTAAAAAGTTAATCTTTTTATGTTTCCTTAAGTTTCTATACGAATAAGCTTTAAGATCTTTGTGCTTATTGGCTTATTTGTAAGTTTAGCTTATTTACTTTTTAAAGTTTTCATAAAAAGTTCATCTTTTTATTATTTGATTTATTAGTTTGCTCATTTAAAGTTTAGATAAGTTGTTTTTAGTGCTTATTCGATCCGTTTCATCATAGATTCGTCCTAGTTTTGGTAATAAGCTTATTTCCATAGCTTATTGATCTTGCTTAACTTTCGGATCAAAGAGTGTAATCGGAAAAGGTAAACCCTTTTCCGATTTGATATTCCGACGGCACCCCCCCTTTATTCCGATCGTTAGATCGGAAAAGGGTTTCAACATATTCCGATTAGCTTGTTTTAGATTATTCCGATTGGATCCATTTGCCCTATATTCCGATCTGAGTTATTTTCATTATTCCGATTGTGAACTTTTGAGATATTCCGATTGGCATGATTTTCAAGTATTCCGATTTGACTTATTTGTGCAACATTCCGATCATCTCTTTTAGCTTATTCCGATCAAGCATTCCGACAACAACATTCCGACGAGGGTTTGGTTTAACATTCCGATTAGCCTTCTTGTTTACATTCCGATCAAACAGATCGGAATATATTCCGATCTGGACTTTTTCTTATTCCGATCAGTGTAGGTCTCAAATATTCCGATGGTTTTAGTTCTTGTTTTTTATAAACTTTCCAAGTGTTAGTTTCATTTAGTTTTCATTTAGTTTTCAAGTATTTTTCTAAATCTTGTCTTTAAGTTTTCAAACATTTAGTTTTAATTCGTTACTCTTAGTTAATCTTTAAAACTCTTTTCACTCAACAACATTTACATTTAATTGCTATTAGTTTAAAATAGATAAACAAACCAACACCTTTTTATTAACCAAGAACAAATCATTCCACTTTGAACCGTTATCAATTCGAGGAGATACCGAGAGACTTAATATTGAACCCAATGAAAACGCCGTGTATCAAATGGCGACGCTGCCGGCTCTTCTCGTTAAGATCAACAGTTTTTTGTGAGAACTTGGATTTTGGGATCCGTTCCCCGTGAACGTTACTTTTTCATAAAATTTTCAAAAATCCTAAAAATTAAAAAACATAAAAAACCAAAAATATTTCTGCCTTGTTAGTTCTTTTGCAGGTGCATGCGTACAAGATCAACGTCTTATCAAGAGCCCGAGTCTCTCGAAGACTTAAACATGGCCGGTGTACAAAACAACAACAACAATCCACCTCAAAACAATAACAATAACAACCCACCCCTCAACAACAATAATAACAACAACAATGAGCCTCTACCGGATAATCGCCCGATGATTGAACTTCTGCAAGCACATGTGGAGGGCAACAATGACCCAATTGTCATACCCGCGATTGCAGCTAACAATTTTGAGCTCAAATCCGGTTTTATCCAGATGGTCTCTGCTCAACCATTCTTGGGGCGTACCATCGATGATCCACATGACCACATCAAGAGATTCTTGCAACTCACAAATACGGTCAAATTCAATGGTGTTCCACAAGAGGTAATCCGTTTACAACTTTTTCCCTTTTCTTTAGAGGGACAAGCCCGGCATTGGCTTGCTAAGGAACCGCCACAGAGTATTCTTACGTGGACGGATTTGGAGACCAAGTTTATAAACTACTTTTTCCCATCCTCTCGTACTACCGCTTTGCGGAATGAAATCATTAATTTTGAACAAAAGTACGATGAGTCTTTTAGTGAAACTTGGGATCGTTTCAAAGATCTTTTAAGAAAATGCCCACAACATGGTTTTACCAAAGTGCACCAATTTAATACTTTTTATAATGGTTTAAGCATGAATGACCAAGATTCACTAAACAATGCCTCAGGGGGTAATATTTTGGTTAAGACTTCCAATGCCGCTTGGGATATTATTGAAAATAAGTCTCGTGTACAAACCAAGAGTGTGCGGACCAATGCCGCTAGTGCTAGTACTAGTGACAGCGACAAGCGAATTGACAAAATCACTGCGCTTCTTGAATCGCTTGCTACCCAAACCGCTAGCAACACCAACAACATCAACGCTAAAAACGCTCAAGTCAATGCTGTAAGCCAATCATGTGAAATATGCGGTGGTCCTCACTCTTACACCACTTGTACCGCCACCCAAGACTACCCTTCTGAGAATGTGAATGCAGCATACGGTACCTATCCTCCGGTCGTTTATCAGGCTCGTCCTCAAGGTGACCGCAACTTGCTTAGCTACCGCTCAAACAACTATCTCTCACCACCCGGTTTTCCTCCTAACAACCCAAACCAACAACAAAACCTCAATCGCCCTCCTCAACAACAACAACAACAACCTCGTACACCATACATACCACCTCACAAACAACCATATCCACCTCAAAGAAACAACCAAGTTTACCAGCAACCTGCTTATCAACCACCCGCATACAATGCTCCTCCCAACCAACCCACCGCATTACACCAAGACATTGGAACCTACATGAGGACTAATGATGTGATCGTGGATAATATCCAACGGTAAGTGCTCAACTTGAAAGCAGACCTGGTGAAACAAGGGAACGATCTGAGAGCTGATATGAGAAACACTTTGGATAGTCAAACGAATGACTTAAGGAACATGATGGCTAGTTTCTTCCAAGGTAATCAACCCTCTTCTTCGGGTACTCTTCCGAGTAACACCGTTGTGAATCCAAGAGGGGAGATGAAAGCAATCACCACTCGTAGTGGCAAAGGTACCAAGGAACCCGAGCTTCCTATACCTCCATCGGTGATTGTGACTAAGGAGAACGAGTCACCTGCTCCTATTCCTCATCCTTCTACTTCCCCAATTTCTCCGCCTCTTACTTCTACCCCTCCTCCACCCAAGGATGTGAGTGATCCTATTCTCCCAAAGCCTTCCTCTTCTTCCGATATACCTTATCCATCTAGGTTGAGGAAAGAGAAGCTCAAAAGCAAGGATGATATTCAAGTTTCAAACTTCCTTAAAATGTTTAAACAATTGAATTTTAACATCTCCTTCGCTGAGGCTCTCGCTCACATGCCTAAGTACGCGAAAATGTTCAAAGATCTTCTTAGCGACAAGGAGAAGCTTCTTGATATTGCTAACACCCAACTTAATGAGAATTGCTCTGCAGTGCTCTTAAGGAAATTGCCAACCAAGCTTGGTGATCCGGGTCGTTTCTTAATCCCTTGTAACTTCCCGGGAGTAGAGAATTGCATGGCCCTAGCCGATCTAGGTGCCAATATTAACTTAATGCCCTTAAGCGTTTGGAAGCAATTATCTCTCCCTGAGCTAGTCCCCACCAAAATGACTTTGGAATTAGCTAACCGTACGGTTGCTTATCCAATGGGGATAGCCGAAGACGTCTTTGTAGGAGTCGACAAATTCACTTTTCCTGCCGATTTCGTCGTCGTCGACTACGAGATGGACCCTCGTGTGCCATTAATTGTTGGTTGTCCATTCCTGAGGACCGGTCACACTCTCATCGATGTTGAAGCAGGTGAGCTTATCATGAGAGTGGGTGACGATAAAATTGTCTTCAACATGGGAAAGCTTTCTAAACAACCTTATTCTAACAAGAGTGTTAATTGTATTGACGTTCTTGATGAGGCTTGTGAAGAACACTTCAAAGATGCTTGTAAAAGTATTCCTACCTCTCTTCCGAATGTTGAGACCGTTTCCTCTATTGATTCATCACTATCTCTATTTGGAGAAAGTGATTTTCTTTGGAAAGATTTGGAAGCCACCATGGGAGATGTGAACTTAGAACATGCTGATTCTCCCACCGATTGGGATGAAGATCTTCGCCTCATTGAGAACATTCTTAAAGACGACAATATTTCTCCACCATCTCCCACGGTTATTGCTATCGATGCTCCGACTTTGAAAACGCCTCCCATCGAAAATCCCCCGGATTTAGAACTTAAGGAGTTGCCGCCCCATCTCGAGTACGTGTTCCTTGAAGAAAACAAGAGGTCGCCTGTCATCATTGCTAAGGACTTGAAAGAAGAAGAGAAATCTCGCCTCATCGCCGTGCTTAAAGATCATAAAAAGGCAATTGCTTGGAAAATTTCCGATATCCGCGGAATTGATCCGAACTTTTGTACTCACAAGATTCTCATGGAAGATGACTTCAAACCCGCAATCCAGAGCCAAAGAAGGGTTAATCCTCGCATTCATGACGTCATCAAACAAGAGGTTATAAAAATTCTAGATGCAGGCTTGATTTACCCTATTTCGGATTCGCCGTGGGTAAGTCCCGTCCATTGTATGCTCAAGAAGGGCGGAATAACCGTTGTTTCCAATGAACACAACGAGTTGATTCCCACTCGTCTCGTTACCAGGTGGAGAGTTTGTATTGATTATCGCAAGCTCAATGATGCCACGAGAAAAGATCACTTTCCTCTTCCTTTCATGGATCAAACGCTCGAGCGTCTAGCTGGTAATGACTATTACTGCTTCTTAGACGGTTTCTCCGGGTATTTTCAAATTCCCATCGATCCCAAAGACCAAGAAAAGACCACATTCACTTGTCCCTATGGAACATTTGCTTACAAACGTATGCCTTTTGGTTTATGCAATGCTCCTGGGACGTTCCAACGGTGTATGATGGCTATCTTCCATGACATGGTTGAAGACACTATGGAAGTATTCATGGATGATTTCTCGGTTTTTGGCGATTCTTTCTCTGCTTGTCTTGCCAATTTAGAACGAATGCTTAAGCGGTGTGAAGACACTCGCCTTGTTCTTAATTGGGAAAAATGTCATTTCATGGTAAAAGAGGGCATCGTCCTAGGACACAAGATCTCCAAAGCCGGTCTTGAAGTGGACCGTGCTAAAGTTGATGTTATCGCTAAGTTGCCTCCACCTTCAACCGTGAAGGGTGTAAGAAGTTTCCTTTGTCATGCGGGCTTCTACCGTCGATTCATCAAAGATTTTTCTCAAATCGCTCGCCCGATGACCCACCTCTTGGAAAAGATACTTCTTTTATCTTTTCCAACGAGTGTCTTGAAGCCTTCAACTCGCTTAAGGATAAGCTAACTAAGGCACCCGTCTTGGTTACCCCTAATTGCGGGCTTCCCTTCGAGTTGATGTGCGATGCTAGCGACTTTGCTATTGGTGCGGTTTTGGGCCAAAGAGTGAACAAACACTTCCAACCAATCCATTACGCTAGCAAGACAATGATGGGGGCCCAATTGCATTACACGACAACCGAAAAAGAGCTTTTAGATGTTGTCTATGCTTTTGAAAAATTTCGCCCCTATCTTATCCTCTCTACCACAATCGTGTATACCGATCATTCCGCGTTGAAGTACTTGTTAACTAAACAAGATTCCAAACCAAGACTTCTTCGCTGGGTTTTGCTACTCCAGGAATTTAAAATCGAAATTCGCGATAAAAAAGGAGCTGAAAACCTAGCCGCGGATCATCTCAGCAGACTTGAGGATCCTTTCCAAGGGGATCATCCGAACAAAGAGATCAATTATTCTTTTCCCCTGGAGACCTTAATGTCTATCAACTCGACTCCTGATGAAACCCCGTGGTTTGCGGACATTGCAAACTACTTGGCGGGTGGAATTCTCGTCGACGGGTTAACATCCCAACAAAAGAAGAAGTTCTTCAAAGACATTAAGACTTACTTTTGGGATGACCCATATCTATTCAAACAATGTGCCGATTTGATTATTCGCCGATGTGTTGATGGACCGGCAGCTTTAGAAATCCTTGACGCTTGCCACAAAGGACCCACCGGTGGTCACTTTGGTCCCAACTACACCGCCAAAAAAGTGTTTGACTCAGGATTTTATTGGCCCACCATCTATCGTGACGCTCACGATATGGTTAAACGTTGTGATGCTTGCCAAAAACAAGGCAAGATCACACATAAAGATGAGATGCCTAAAAATTTCATACAAGAATGTGAAATCTTTGATGTTTGGGGTATCGACTTTATGGGGCCATTCCCTTCATCTAAAGGAAACAAATACATCCTTGTAGCCGTTGACTACGTTTCTAAATGGGTTGAATCCAAAGCTTTACCCACTAATGACGCAAGGGTGGTTTGTAACTTTTTTGAAATCGCTATTCGCTAGATTCGGTGTACCTCGTGTCATTATTAGTGATCGCGGGACTCATTTTTGCAATGATCAATTTGCAAGAGTCATGGCTAAGTATGGTGTAAATCATCGTCTTTCCACCGCATACCACCCACAAACTAATGGCCAGGCTGAAATATCCAACCGAGGATTAAAGCGAATTCTTGAACGAACCGTGGGAGAGCATCGTGCCTCATGGGCTGATAAACTTGATGATGCTTTGTGGGCTTTTCGTACTGCATACAAGACTCCGATTGGTTGTACACCATATCGTCTCGTGTATGGGAAAGCATGCCACCTCCCCATTGAGTTAGAGCACAAGGCTTACTGGGCCTTGAAGTGTACTAATTTTGATATCAACAAAGCCGGTGACCTACGCAAGCTCCAACTCAATGAGTTGAATGAACTCTGTAATGAGGCTTATGAAAATTCTTTGATCTATAAGGAAAAGACTAAGCTCATTCACGACTCTAAGATTAAGAACCAAGAGTTCCAAGTTGGAGACAAAGTTTTGCTCTTTAACTCTCGGTTGAAAATCTTTTCGGGCAAGCTGAAATCTCGTTGGTCCGGCCCATTCACCATTGCCTAAATTTTTCCATATGGTACTCTCGAGCTCGCTCAACCTAATGGACCTAATTTCAAGGTGAATGGCCAACGAGTGAAGTTGTACTTTGGTGAGGACATTTATCAGGAGATGATTCCATCCCTCACCACGTTCCCCATGAACTAATTTTGGGTCGAGTCAGGCTCGTGACTCGGTTATAAAAAACAAGCGCTCCTCGGGAGGCAGCCCGAGTATCTATCCTTTTCTATTTTAACCTCCTAAGTGTAGGGGGACCTATATAGGTGTTTGTATTTGTGTGGTGATGTGATTACAGGGATAAGTACACTCTTGGAATCTCTGAAGAACCGTGCTCCCGTGTTATCCGAAATCTGGTTCTATCTCTCAACTATCGTGATTTAATCTTCTTCATACTCACATTTGAAATTGATCACTTTAGTCGTCTCTTCCTTAGCTTGATTTGACCAACGTGCACAATGTCATAAGTGTAGGGGAGACTTTTCCCACATGCTTAAACATTGAGGACAATGTTTATCTTAAGTGTAGGGGGGACTTCTATCGAAGTTTTAAGTGTACTTTTCCATGAAAATGCCTTTATTTAACCGGAAAATCATCTTTTTCAGCATTTTTCAAATTTTTAATTAACTTTGGCCATTTAGTCGTAATTTGTAAATTTTTAAATTTTTATCGTTGCTTTCATATGTATATATCCCACAATAAAGTCAAAAATATTAATAAAGTGGTGTAGCTAGTTTTGAAGTCTTGGACATATTAGGCCCGTTGCGATTATTTTGACTCAACCCGAATAGACTTATCCAAGTTTATTCTAGCTAGTATCCTTAACCATGTAGACCTTAATTTGTTTATTAGGCTAAGTATCCACGAGTCTCATTACTTGAGATTTTAAATTGTGGAGAACGAGAAACGATAGAGTCAATTATAAGTCGGTATTCTTGCACAAGCTCACTTGGTGTAATTATTTGCCTATTCTCCCATCACTTGCTAATAATTTATCTGCAATAAGTAAGGTCGTACGATTTGAAAAGTTACTTAGCTTCTAGCCCAAGATCGTTTAAAAGTTGCTCAGTAATGATAAGAGTTCATAGCCAAGGCATAACTTATGAAGCGGGGCGCGAAGATTGGCGAGTCCGAAAAGGCCCTAACAAGGCATGAGGATTCCATTTTATTGCTGAAGATCCAAAGTGATGTGAAAAGCATTATTCCCAAAATCAATATGAAGGATCAAGACTCACGACGAAAAGCAATCAACTCCCATAAAGATCATGGAGAAGTCTATCCGAAAAGACCCTAACAAGGTATGAGGATGAATAGATCCAAGTCTGAAAAGGAGGCGGATCGTTGTATCTCAAAATCCCAATTAGAGATTGAAGAAATAATCATGAAATCGTGGTCAACAAAGTTGGAGTACCCCTCAAAAGTCTCCAAGTGAAGAAACTCTATTAACGATGAGAAGACCATTATCTCAAGAACGTCTCTCGAAGATATGAAGTATGAAGTACATGCCAAATATCGGCTCGAGAAAGGTCTCAAATCGTGAACCAAGTTATGCCAAGATATGAACTTTTTGATATCCCGAGAAGCAGTTTTAAGAGATTTTGTCCTTTAGCTAACTATTGATCAAATCGTCCTACTTTGCTTTCAGCCTTAATAAACTATCGAAATAAGTCCAAAAATGCATCTTCATGATCATTCTAAAACAAAAATAAAATATAAGAGATACACCTAGGAATAAGGGAGTTTAAGCATATAATTAAGCCATGTGTGTAAGTGTTTGATTTGCTAACTTATAATAATAATGATCTCGTTTTTAAGCTTAGTTTTGGGAACGTGAAACTTGAGGGTGATGAATCGTCGCAGCACCGAAGCCCTAATGTAAGTCTTAGATCTCTTTGCAAGTTGTTTCCACGTAGCTATTTTCTATCTTTTTGATTACTTTAAAAGTTTTAATTTCTCTTAGTGCTTTAATTTTTGTTTAGTAGAATGTTAATAAGGCCAAGGTTGATTGATTATGAGAAAAGTGTAAATTTGCTTTATCACTAAGCATTGCATGAGGGCATGGCAATGGTTAAGTGTAGGGGATTTGATAGGTGTGAAAACACCCATCCTTTTACCACTTATTTCTGGCTAAAACAAGACCAAAACACGTATTTAATATCATTTGTTTGGAATTATGCGTGGTTTTTGTGTTTATTGTGTTTTCAGAGTCAACCAGATGAATATTGAAGAAAACACGGGATTGCACGGGTTTTATCGAAGAAAAAGACTCAAGACGAAGTCTATTGTCCAAGAGATGCAAAAGATTTGAAGTCATTGCGCCTATTTGAAGATTTATCGAAGAAAAGGCCAAAGAGGGAAAATTCTTATATGTCGAAGTACTCGAGTCTATTAAACAAAAGATTATAAGACGAGTTGGAATTATTCACCGACACTTCTCAAAATCCAAAGTCGGAAACGTTTATTTAAAGAAACGTAAAGACTAAAAAAAGAAAGAAGAAAAGAAGCCCGAAACCAAAGCCCATTCACAAGCCCACCATCACACGCCTATAAATAGGACTTTACTTCACAAATTTGGAGCTAGTTAGTCTTTGTTTTAGTTTTAGTTTTTCATTCTCTAGTTTTAGAGAGAGAAAGTTCTCAACTTTCTCTCACTAAGTTTTCATCTTTCTTTCTTTTAATTTTTCAAGATCAAACCTTTGTATTGTTTTCTTTCATTAATCAAGTTTAAATTCAAGTTTTTAATCTTTAATCTCATTCTACCTTTCTTTGATTTTGATTCACTTTTGGTACGAATTACTTATGATCCGTGTTGTTCATCTATGTTTTCGTGCTTAAAAAGTTAATCTTTTTATGTTTCCTTAAGTTTCTATACGAATAAGCTTTAAGATCTTTGTGCTTATTGGCTTATTTGTAAGTTTAGCTTATTTACTTTTTAAAGTTTTCATAAAAAGTTCATCTTTTTATTATTTGATTTATAAGTTTGCTCATTTAAAGTTTAGATAAGTTGTTTTTAGTGCTTATTCGATCCGTTTCATCATAGATTCGTCCTAGTTTTGGTAATAAGCTTATTTCCATAGCTTATTGATCTTGCTTAACTTTCGGATCAAAGAGTGTAATCGGAAAAGGTAAACCCTTTTCCGATTTGATATTCCGACGGCACCCCCCTTTATTCCGATCGTTAGATCGGAAAAGGGTTTCAACATATTCCGATTAGCTTGTTTTAGATTATTCCGATTGGATCCAGTTTCCCTATATTCCGATCTGAGTTATTTTCATTATTCCGATTGTGAACTTTTGAGATATTCCGATTGGCATGATTTTCAAGTATTCCGATTTGACTTATTTGTGCAACATTTCGATCAGCTCTTTTAGCTTATTCAGATCAAGCTTTCCGACAACAACATTCCGACGAGGGTTTGGTTTAACATTCCGATTAGCCTTCTTGTTTACATTCCGATCAAACAGATCATAATATATTCCGATCTGGACTTTTGCTTATTCCGATCAGTGTAGGTCTCAAATATTCCGATCTGGACTTTTGCTTATTGCTATTAGTTTAAAATAGATAAACAAACCAACACCTTTTTATTAACCAAGAACAAATCATTCCACTTTGAACCGTTATCAACTCGAGGAGATACCGAGAGACTTAATATTGAACCCAATGAAAACGCCGTGTATCACTTATCCTATTGAGAGTATGTCTGTGAAGCAAATACATATAGGATACTTTCTGTGGAGAGACAAGAAGAACTAGAGGAAGAGCTAAAGATCAAGAAGGCATTGGTTGTGCCTAAACCAATGAAGAAAGGATTTAAGTTGAGATTTCCAGTACTTGATCAATTGCACCCATTTGAAGCTACTTTGAAGAAGAATATGGTGCTTTCTCCATTGATGGCCTCTGACTTAGCTGCTGTTGTACCTTTGGACTTCAAGAACCCAATCATTAAATATGAAGAAGATTCAGTTGGTTTTTGGGTGATCACCAGGGCTGGTGATAAGGTACACACTTTTACTTTATTGATTTCTTTGTTTGCCAGCTTGGATAGGGAGGATGTTGAAACTTTGTGGAGTTTGATGAAGAAGGTGTATGAGGCTGAAGCTCCTACATCTTTAAATGGAATAAAAATCTGGACAACATTTAAAAGAATGTTTGCCCATGATGTTGATGATCCAGTTTGGTTGAATCTAGATTATTTGAGTAGTTTGAAGTGACATTTGTATTCAGCTGCTGGTGTGTTTCATCTTATTACTACAAAGTTTGCAAAGTACTTGTTGATAGATGAGAAGTATCCACTATCACAAGAATTATTGAAGAAGTTGATCACCACCAGGCTTGAAGTTGATTATACTAGTTATGTTAGCATGGACTTTATGAGATTTATATATTCCCAGATTCAGGAGTAGGTTTTGTTTGTAAGAATCCTCTTTGTATTTTGTTTTTATTCAGAAACTTGCATATTAGTATAAATATCAAGATTAGGGGAGGATTGTTGGGAATAAAATTAGCTAAGTCACTATGCCGCTGACAAAGGGATTTTGGACGCTGACAGATTGGACGCTGACAAGAAATATCAAAGCGCTGACAAGGAAATCTCAGCTATATCAAACTACTTAGTCAACACGTTTTGTATACTTAGGAAAAGATATGTTCTATATTATATTCTTATTGTTTATCTTTTCCTAAAATAGTTTATAGGTAGATTATTGTTCAAGACTCCCTGTGTTATAAAAGGAGGTCTTAGGGTTTGATATCAACATACGTTTTCCACACTTTCATTTTACGCAGTTATTATTATCAATCGAAGTGAAAGTTTGGTTTATATTGTGTTTAGCATTGTTCTTTGTTCTAAGTGTTAATTCCGCATAACACTTAGATTGTTGTTAACACAAAGTTTCTCTACGTGTTAAACTTGATTCAATCTCGTTAACACAAAGATAAATCGATCTAAGTTTGGGATTAACAAAAACGACCAACCGTTACAAGAATCATTCATTACGTGCAATGATGGTGTGCTGAGGCATATTAGGGATGCACGCGTGATAGCATTCTATCACCAGGTTTAGTGTATTACTACACCCGCTTATACGCGTGTTATAGATAAAAAATAAAATTTATATATGTATATTGAAAAATAGTTATAGGAGGCGTTTGGTTGAAGATATTGAAGGATGTTAGGAGATATTCATGACATTTACATTTTAATTTTCTTCAAATGTTCAAACGAATGAATTAAAAATTCCCCGAATTGCCAAAAAGAAGAAATTTAAATTCTTCCAAAAAGTGAAGAATTTGTATTTACTTGACAATTATTTTTTAATAATTTGTTTCCTAGTGGTTTTTATTCGGGTTTTTACACGTTTAAATAGAAATTTTTTAAATTTATCTAAAAACTGTTTATTCTATTTTTATTCAAAAAAATAAATGATTTATATAAAAAATATATAAAAAATAAAAATTTCAAATTTTACTAATTTAAGTAGAAAATAAAATTTTTTAAAAAGATTTATAAAAGAATATTTATTCGATTTTTACTCGTATTAATACGAAAAATAAAGTTTATGTAAATTTTTTGTAATTTTTTATATAATTTATATAAAAAAAATATATTTTTTATAAATTGATATAAATTTTTTGTTAAATTTATATAAAAGGTGAAAATTTGATTTTTGCTCGCTTAAATATAAAATTTATATAAAAAGTAAAAATTTAATTTTGCTTGCATAAATAGAAAATTTATATAAAAAATATTTATTCGTGTTAATTGATCGATCAAAAACTAAAATTTAAAAATATTATGAATTTCTAATAGCAAATATGCATAGACATTTTAAATTTTAAAATTTAGAATTCTAAAGAATTTTAGCTTATTAAAATTTTAGATTTTAGAATTTAAAATCTCGAACCAAACAATACTAAAGTGTTTAATGTATATGAAAAGATCTATAACTATGAGTCATTGGTAGAGAGAATCATAAGCAATTTATTCACCAAAATTGTTCTAGTTACAAAGTAACTAGAGAGCAAGTTATTCCAACTAAGTAATAATGTGCACTTATAAATGAAACAAATTTAGCAAAGTGTAGACCAAACTCGACAGATCATTTAATTCAAAATGTACAACCCACAATGCACACAATACAACACAAAACCAAAAATGGCTAAAACACAACTATACGCATTGTCCCAAAAAAGAAGCGTTAATTACTGCATATTGTCACCTGACAAGCTTACTCTCAGTCCCACTATTAATCCCAGCTAAAATCATTCCATACTCCGCATATACCCCCTGCCTGGACCATCAACCCTCCACGTGTCATCTTCACATTGCTCCCTACCCTACACCGCGTCTCACCTGATCACTCCCCTTCCATTTCCATCTTCTGCATATATAATCACTCACATTATTATGCTTTGTCACTCAAAATCACTCTGTTAACTTAACGACGTCGTTTAACACTAAATTACGGGTATATATTTTTTATTTAAAAATAATACGTAATAATATAGATGATGAAATGAAGTAGATGACGTCATCAGAAGCTGTAACGACCGTGTTTGTTTTAGTGTGTGATGACGTGGCAAAAAAACACACTAAAACCGTTACTGTGTGTTTTTGTTTGAATAGAGCTTATTTTTGTAAAAACGTAAGGGGGTGTTTGTTTCGCCTTATATAGCCGGCTTATGGCTTATTTGGTTTTGTGCTTGTGTTTCATAAGCTCACTTTTTGTCGCTTATTATGACATAATAAACTGATATAAGCCGGAAAAGTTTCGAAATAAGACACAAAAAGTGAGCTTATGAAACATAAGCATAAAACCAAACAAGCCATTAGCCGGCTATATATATACGCCGAAACAAACACCCCATAAATGTAGTATGAGTTTGTATAGATGATGGAAATAAAGCTTTTTTATTATTAAACTTTTTTGACGATTTTAAAAATAAAATAAAATTTAATTTTTTAATTATTTTTTTGTGTGTAGGTGCGAAAAGGAAGGAGATTGATTGAGGTAGGAGGTGAAGGAATGGAGACGGAATCGAGCGGGGTTTCGATGGCGTCTGGTATATCGTTTTAACTTTTTTTCAGTTATTGTTTGAGTTATGACTTATGATGCATTAGGAAGTAGTGAATCGATTTATCTCCATTTTTTCGCTGTTTTTGAGCTTTAAATGGAAATGGTCACTTTGCGGAGTAGGTTTGTGTGAATTTTAGTACCAATAATTTCGTATTAGCCTGTTAGGTAATTTTGAGAGAGAAAGTTTTTAGCCGACTTATGCGTTATTTGGTTTTGGGCTTATGTTTCACAAGCTCACATTTTGTAGCTTATTTTTAAACTTTTCAGCTTTTATAAGTTTAGTATCTCAGTTAAAGCTTATATAAGCTGAAAAGTTTCAAAATAAGCCACAAAAGGTGAGCTTGTGAAACATAAGCCCCGAATCAAATAACCCATAAGCCGACACAAACACCTAGAAGTTTTCTAACCTTATTTGATGGACTTTGTGCTTATTTAAAAATTTATAAGCTTATAAGCTCATATATGTGCTGTTTCAAGCTTATTCACTTGATCTTATCTTATTAACTTTATAAGCTCATAAGCTCAAGTGGATAAGCTTAAAAGCCCATGAATTTGAGCCTATGAGCTTATCAATTTTTTTATTAAGGTTTTAAGCGTATCAAATAAGCTTAGACAAACATCCCCTAGCTTGACATCGGTGAATTAATTACTAAAGCTACGCATTTTTTCTTGCCCTACGGATAGAGATCTTTGTTTTTTATGCATCTTGTTGTTTGGATGTAATGATTTAGTTATATGTGGAATTTCAACATATTTGCTCTGTTTTGCTCTCTTTGTCGGGCTTGAATAGTTATTTGTAAGCTTGGATCATTTTTTCAAGACTTTTATTGTCTCACATGGCGATTATTTTCATGATTTTAAACCTGCAACTTGACGACTCCTTGTTTCATGGAACGTTTTAAGAAGAATTATTTGCTTTAGCAATTTGGTGTATTTGATGTTGTATATTTTGTCGATTCATTTAGGGGCTCTCGTTCAAACAACTTGATACGAACCTATCCCATACTAGGCTCGTAATCGGTTTATAAGTCCCAAACGTAGAACTCACTCAAAAAGCTAGCTTGTTTGAGGAGGGGACACCTGGACATTATAAACCATCAACCATTCCCATACTTGGCCGATGTGGGATCATAACATTACCCCACCCTTTGAAGAACCAACGAGGACGTTGGTTCTTCAAAGGGTGGGGTAATGTTATGATCCCACATCGGCCATGTATGGGAATGGTTGATGGTTTATAATGTCCAGGTGTCCCCTCCTCAAACAAGCTAGCTTTTTGAGTGAGTTCTACGTTTGGGACTTATAAACCGATTACGAGCCTAGTATGGGATAGGTTCGTATCACAACTGTTTCAATGTCCAATTTATGTGTACATAATGTTTAACATGCATGTTTATTTGGAAAACAGCAAAACGTACTAGAAGTACGGAGAAGAGTGAAGAAAGTTCGTCGCTGCTAAACCCCAAGTATACTTTATACTCGCTTGATAATATCAAGCGTAAGAAGGTTGATCTTAAGGATCCATTTGCTCTAAGAAATTGGATTCTGGAATTTGATAGACCTAAATATGGATCGGTTACAAAGGACATATTAGAATTATTTTCCTGGCGAAAGCAAATGTTTAAGCCTTATTTAGCAACATTTCCGTCATTTACAGCCAGTGTAAATGACAAAAAAAATCATGGTACAAATGTGAGATCTACAATTGCACAAGTGCCGATTATACTTGTGGACTCAGATGATGACGAGCCTTTGCAACCAAAACAGGATGTCGTGTCAAATGAGCAAGTTTTGGTAAGTGTTCTTGTCTGTGATTCAATAAATTATCACAACATATAATATGTGCTCTGATATATTCCTCGTTAGTTGGTAAGTTTTCCTGTCTTTAATCAATAATGGATATTGCCTAATTTTTTGTTCATAATATTTTCATCCTGCATTTCACAAATATATTGAGGGGCATGCGCATTTCTAACGTACTTTTGTATCTAGCTTTATAATGCACGTTTTTCCTTGATTTGCGACCCTGTTTAATGTATGCTCATACACAGGAGGAAACTGATGAATCAAAGAAGACATCTAAAGCTAAATTTATATCCTTGGAACGACTTTATGGGGACCGGGACAGAGCTGATAATGATGGCCAAGTCTCTCAGCAAAAGTCCCCTGTATGCATCTCTGTATTTAGTAGTGATGATATACTTAAAAATCTCATGCAAATCATCTTTTTTCTTTATTTATTTGCATATCTACTAACATCACTGCTAAACAGTCGATTTACATGAGGCATGTCATTTATGGCTTATAAGTAGATAAATAGATGCATCTTGCTGTTTGCAACGTTCTTTGGTTTTAATATTCTTCTGATATCCAAATCACAACTTTAACACCTAGTATGTCAGTCAAATGGAAAACCTGTTTTTCAACATGTTGCCAGTTGTACATTGAGTATACATTAGAATTATTACTCAATTGGTCATCGAGTATATGTTCTACTTTAAATCATTTATCCTAGACGTTTCTTCTATCTTAGATTGTTTTAATTTCATTTCTATGAAGGGGGGAGATGATTCTGAAGGCGAAGCTTCCATTGTAGGGGGAGATACAACTGCTGCTGAGCCAGGTGTTGATAAAGATAACAGCATACAAGAGGATGATGTAGAGACTGGAAGCGATAAGAGCGTAGGAGACGATGATGTGGAGGATGAAAATGACCAGAGCGCTAAGAATGATGACGTTGTCGTTGAGAAGAATCGTAATAAGGGTGTGTACGTTGGTGTTAGCGAAGATGATATGGATGTGGAGGAAGGCGATGCACGATCTGATGCCAACTTTGATGGGCTAGCTGATATATGGAACGAAATGAGTGTGGGTTTGTCCTCACGGGTAATTAACTCTGTGTATTTTATATCCTATCACCGTCATTACATGCACCTAAATAAGTAGTTACTCGTTTATCATTACAGTGGATAGATTTTGATGGTTTATATAGTTCATAACAATTATTTAAAACCCTAATATGGATCAAAGAACGCATAGCGGAAGCGATTAACAAGATCATTAATTTAACACAATTATATTAATCAAGATTAGGGTTACATACCTTTATCCTAGCAAGATCCACAAGACGACGGAACGAACGGCAACTAGGGTTTATCACAAACACCACCAAGAATATAATCTAAAGGAAGATTATATCACGCTCTTGTACACACGTAATACGACGAATTAACCGTGAGTCTAGCACGAACAAACCGAGCTACAACGCTTATGGAATATCTACCCAATAACCCTAGGGAGGGATTAGGACTAGATAAAATAGAAGAACGAAAGTCAACGAAAACCATATGTGGGGTTATGTTGCGATCGCAGGAAGGAAGAGAAGGGGAGGGACAAAAAATAATGAAGGCCTTGGGGTTGTTTATATAGCCTTGGCAATCCTTGGGCTCCAAGTAATTAAACAAGAATTAGGAAACAAAAGTTTCCCTTTCCCCCCTCCTTGTTTGGCCGACGGTTACACCACCCCCAAGGGGTGTTTGTGTAACTTTTCCTTCTTCTTCTTTTAGCTTCTATTTAGTTTCCATAACGGTCGTTATAACTTAACCCTTATTTATTAACGATCGTTAGTTAAGCTTTGGTTTGATTTAATAAATATATATAAAATATATTTAATAAATAAATTAACTCTTTACGTTATGTGTGCAATCCCGTGATCCCGAGTTCGATCCTATCTCACGACTATTAATTTTAAGTCCATAAACTTTCAGATTTTGCATGAGAAATTAAAAGAAATTTTTTTTTTGTGAAAAAAATTGATTAATAAAGTCAATCTTGTATTGGATATAATTGGCATCGCTTTACATTACCTACTGAAGTATTTATAAGTTTTACATTACCTTCGAAGTAAGTTAAGTCAACAATGACATCATTTTTCATTATTAACCCCTTTATTTAACGGTTTTAACTGAACTTAATTTTATCTAAACTCATAAACTACATGTTCTGTTTCTCTCTGTCAGGATATAAGACCGCCAGCTGATGAAAATGCAAATGAAGACGAAAAAGAATGTGATCATTCGTTTATCTTTAAAGAAGATATTGGTAGTGTTTGTCGTGTCTGTGGCAAAATTGAACGGAGTATCGAATCCATAATCGAGTTCCAGCGTCCCAAGGTCCTGTTTCATCATGCATATTTCTTTTTGTTCTGTTTATTTCTTATAATTTTCTTACTTTCAGAATATGTTTATTCCTAATTTAAGAGTAAATAAAGCACTACACAAATTTACTGGTGCACTCAGGGTGTAAATATATGTTGAAATGTGATATGTTGTCATGTTGTGATCATGTCATCTCTGACGTTATATATTACTTTCTATTCAGGGCTCAAAAAGTATTCGAACTTATCATTATGAAGGTAAAATGAATAAATCAGATATTGCTTGTGACGTGGTGATTCTACCTGGAACTGACTTTTCTGTGAGCGAGTTATCTGCTCATCCAAGACACCAAAGGTACATGAAACCTCATCAAATTGAGGGATTCAATTTTCTTCTGAGGAATTTGGTGTCAGAGAACCCTGGTGGTTGCATTCTTGCTCATGCTCCAGGATCAGGGAAGACGTTTATGCTCATCAGTTTCATTCAGAGTTTCATGGCCAAGTACCCAAATGCTAGACCAATGATAGTTCTGCCTAGGGGTATTTTAGAAACATGGAAAAAAGAGTTTATAAGGTGGGAAGTTGAACCCATCAAATTGTTCGACTTATATTCGGTGAAAGGTGATGGCAGAAGCTCGCAGTTGGAAGTGCTAAAACAATGGGTCAACACAAGAAGCATATTATTGCTTGGGTACCATCAATTTTCTTCGATAGTGTGTGACCCAGGTACAAGCACAGATATAGTTCGTTGCCAAGAGATATTATTACAACAACCTTCACTTCTTATACTAGATGAAGGTCACACCCCAAGAAACTCCGAGACAGACATGCTCACCTCTCTTGAGAAGGTCCAGACCCCTAGGAAGGTGGTTCTTTCAGGAACACTCTATCAAAATAATGTGAAAGAGGTATTCAATATCTTGAACCTCGTTCGTCCAAAGTTCTTAAAGATGGAAACCCCTAAGCAGATAAAAAGACGTATATTAAGCAGGGCGTCAATCGAGAAAGGCTTCAAAAGGAGTTCAGACAATGAGTTCTTTGAGGTTGTGGAACGTACGTTGGCAAAAGATGATAATCATACGAGGAAGGAATTGGTGATAAAAGATCTTAGGGAGATGACGAGTAAGGTTCTCCATTATTATAAAGGAGATAACTTAGATGAGCTACCTGGACTAGTGGACATGTCAGTCTTCCTGAATCTTAGCCCCAAGCAAAAACACCAGACTTCACAATTAAAGAAAGTAGGTAACTTTAAGAAGATGTCCGAGGGTTCTGCGATTTACGTGCACCCAGGACTCAGGTCTCTTACACCTATAGAGAAAAGTGATGTTGGTTACAGCAAGTTTGATAAGCTGCTCAAGAACTTGGATGAGATGGAAGGAGTGAAGACCAAGTTCTTTCTGAATATGCTTCGCCTATGTGATAATGGAGGAGAAAAGTTATTAGTGTTTGGTCAATTTCTGTTGCCCCTCAATTTCTTAGTCAGTCTCGCTATGAAGATCATGGGTTGGAGTGTTGGCAAACAGATTTTCATGATCACTGGGGATCATGATAATGATGAGCGTGAGAGAGCAATGAAAAGTTTCAATACCTCTCCTGAATCCCGGGTATTCTTCGGATCCATAAGGGCTTGTGGTGAAGGAATATCCCTTGTTGGGGCTTCAAGAATCATAATTCTGGATGTGCCTCTAAACCCTTCTATTACTCGCCAAGCAATTGGTCGTGCCTTTAGACCAGGACAAGTAAGGAAGGTATACACCTACCGGTTAGTAGCTGCAGAATCACCCGAAGAGGTAGACCACGCCACTTGTTTCAAGAAAGAGTCCATTGCCAAGATGTGGTTTGAATGGGATGAGCACTGTGGTCATCATGACTTTGAGATGGAGAAAACAAGTGTTAAAGATTGTGGTGATCCATTTCTGGAAGCTTCGTGCTTTAGTGAAGATGTAACTGCTATTTATAAAAGGTTAGTAATTCTAATATGTTCTAAGCATATTTGGTATTGCATATTGATTTAGCAGCTGATCATGTATTCTCTCATGTTTCTTGTGTAGATGATCAGAAATGAGGAAAGTGGTCGATATTGCTGATAGCTTTTTCTTCATAGGTGCATGTTGATAATAGGGTCATAATATCAGAAAATATGTAACTAAAAGCATGAATGATCGTGGTTGCTAATGTTTTGCGTAGAATTTCTGGTATTGTTAGTTGGAAAATGGTTGTTGGCATGGACCACGCAGGTGCTGTTCTTAGCTAAATTATGCGGGTAGTTGCAAATTTTCTTGCTAGTTATATGCTTCACCCTGAATCAGGTTTAAGAATTTTTTGTTATTTGATAATACAATTATGTTACTTAAGTTTCTGGAGAATGAGCATCACAATTAGCATTGTATTAGACATGGCAAAATGGACGGGTCAGACTGTTGGTAACTGAGGAAAACAGATACTTTTTTGCTGTGGGTCGAGTTGGTGGTTTGATCCCAAACACCCCTTGTCCCAAAACTGTAAGTCTTTTTATTCCGTATGTAAAATATTATCACAAATTTTTTGTAATTGAAATAGTATTGTACTTTATTAATAGAACTATGTCAGAAACTTGATGCACTACGCGATACATCTTTGACCTTTTTCAATATAGTTTGACCCGATAGAAACAAACATAACCTGTATTGACCCATTTATTGGTAAATGGGTTGAAATTTCCACCTCTAGGTTGTATATATTTGATCATGTCCATCGGCATCATCTAAGTGGAATGCTGATTTAAATCAAAACTGTGATTCAGTAGTTTGTTATGACCGTTTAATAAGACGACCGACTGTTATTGATGTTGATACTTATTCCTGCACCAAAAGGTAAAATCATGAGAATGTCAATTTGATGAATATATCTAGATGATTGAACCGAGCATAGTGAAATATATGCAGCTTCTGTATACAGTTCTAGAATATGATTTGTGCTCATTTTTACTTATAGTATCTAGAAGCTAAAGCAAGGTAAATTACAAGAACTTAACTGAAACGCTCGGCCAAAATAAACTACTCAAGTACTCATGCTACAAAATCATGTAATCTATATTACCCGGTTCCTCTGAAATCATCTGTCCTAAGCCACCTGATGAAACTCCACCACCATCATGGTCATCATTACAACCACTGCCATCTTTAGGATCAGTTAGACTATGATCACGGTTACCAAGAGATGACATTTGGGGTAAGATACTTTTCTCACAGTGTTGCAACCTTAACGTTAGTGATACCTCATCATTGGTGATTGGGTTCTCGAGTGCATTATGATCACTGACAGTGGAACACCCAATTTCCTTGTGATAAGCTTGAGAGGATGGTGATGTACTGTGGCTCGTATCTTGTGCTTGATCAAGTAAAATATTTTTGGGTGCGAGTTCTGATGAAGAGCTGGAGTCCATTGCAGAATCTATAGACTCTTCTTGGTATATTTCCTCAACCATTGGCTTCCATAGACGAACTCGTGCATTTATAAACCAGTTTGATACCTGATAAACCAAATGATCGTTTTAGGTAAAACATATCACAAGGTTCCAAAATGGCAATGAGAATTCTAAGCATACATCTAGAAATATAAATCAACAGTGTGATGAGTATTATGAAAAATATATGAAGCCTACCTGACTTCTAGTCAAGCCTGTTTGTTTAGCTAGCATAATCTTTTCAGGATCTTTAGGATACCTGGTTTATATCAAGAAATCGGCCCATCAAAGGAAATGAATTTACTATTATTATGGAATCAAAATTTTTGATTGAACATAGAATTTTAGTTAAATACTGAGTTGTGATTATGTCTAGTTAATCTTGTTTACTATTGTTATGAAAAACATTGACAAGTCGAAGAGTAATTACGGATTAAGGAAATGCTCAAATAGCCATGCACGTAGAATTGACACAGAACTTTCAGGAAGCCCTCTTTGTGGCCTCCAAATCTGCTGATGCATCACACCAAATTGCTGAACGCGTTTCTGTTGTCTGAGGTGTTGATCGATGAATCTCAGCCTGGAAATCACGATTTCATTCCCATTTGAATCTGTCTCACCAATGCTTCTTGATATGACTTTTATCTGGCTGTTAATTGCATCTCTCAAGCACCTAAAATGTTTTGAGATGGTTTGGATAGCGAGTGCTGTATAGGGCCTTGCAGCACCACATCCAGCTATTACATCAAATGATGATGCAATGATCTGCATTTGATGGTGATATTGTTTGTATCTTCTATCAACCTGTGCATATATATACTAATTATACTAAAGTGTTTACAAATATTAAAAAGTAAGGTTTTATAGCAAGCAATAAAGATTGGATTTCGGAAAGATGGGATGCATATTTTTTTAGCTTTTGTACAGATTTTGGAACATACAATAGACCCCGTGTCAGTGTTAATATAGAAAACAAGAAACTCACTTCGATTAACATAGAGGATAGTTTGGTCATCTTGTTCTGCAGTTCTTGTTTTGCAGAAGCTGTGAGTACACTGGAATCCGGTTGGTTTTCCGATTCCCCTTCTTGGTAATCGTTTATGTACTCGTGTTTAGAATATTTTGGTTTCATTGCTTTCTTGACATTGACAACTTCATCAAGCAGTTGTTGAGCCACTTTTAAGTACATAGAATCTGAAATCACATTCCCAGTTCCATGTTGATTATTCTCGGAATCTTGGATACTTTCTTCCACCAAAGAAGGAAAACCGCCTTCACTGTTCTGGTACTGATAGGCCTGTAACTGCATACCAATGGGCGGAATATGTGAACCCATTATACGCATTTTAGTTCTTGATTCCCATAATTCTTGTTGCGAGAGAGCATTGAAATCATGGATTCCAATATTCTTAATGTCATTCATCACGACAATTCCACCAGGAGCCAGAATCTGTAATTCGGATGAATTCTGCAGATGTTCCTTCAATATCTCATTTTTGAAACTTGGTATGTAAGTTGACATGTTTTTTAATCAATCGTTCTATTAATTTTTTTGCAAAAGATTAAATCTTTATGAAGGATGGTTTAAATTGAACAAACATTAAAGATGGAATCAGACAAACAGTTGGTGAAATGAAACATTAATTGGTGGGAAAAAAAGGACCATGAACATAAAAGCAACTAGTACTTGATGTTCAGTAAAAAAAAAATCCCCCAGGGTGAAAAATAGAGATAAAAGCAACAAAGTTTATGTTTTTAAAAAAAAATTGCATGATAGGAAGTATGAATGTACTGTAAAAAGTTACCAGAATTGTTTGGCGAAGTCACGAAGAAATTGTAAATAGCTTTGTTATCTTCTTATTGTATAATATATGTGTCTCATTAAGTATATGTTTCTTGCACTAAAAGAGCTAGTTAATGTCGATAGTTGTGGTGATATTTGGTTAAGGAGTGCAATCACTAACAGCCAGTTGGTAGACCTAAAGTCCTCCATATAAGTTCATACCTCTCTAACTTAGTGATGGAAGGTATGAATTGCTACAATATCTAGGGGTGTCAGTAGGGTCGGGTTGACCCGGCTCGAATCCGAGCCCGATAATGCTTACTGGGTCGGGTTAAAATCGGTTAAAAAATCTTGTCGGGTACTATTGACCCGTGCCTGATATCCCGATAGTGTTATTGGGTCGTGTTAGGGCTAAATGATTATTACCTGTTTTGAGTTATTACTCATTAACCAAACTTGCCAACCCAACGACTAAGAACATATAAACAGCACTAAGAACATATATACATACCAAGACAAAAGATCAGAAGCGGAAAAAAATTCGGTTTGTGCATATAAAATGTACAAAATATACTCACAAATATTTACCAAAATATCGAGACATATTAAATACCATCCTAAGAGAAGAAGATAGAGACAGGGGACCCTGGTGAAGGTGCTGTTTGGTCTAGGATTGAAGCATGTGAGCCGGCCTTAATGACAGCATTTGGATCGGTAACCGAGAAAATTTCAACACGTTCAAGGCCTAGTTGTCTCTTTATAAACTCTAGATTCTCTCGAAGAACATCTATTTCCCCAAATGGAAGCTTCTGGTCCAACGCTGCTGCTCCAAGTTTTGATGCTTGATCCTTTTTAAACTTTATAAACGGCATGCAATGCCTCTTTGTTTGGTTTAAGTTAATTTCCTGAGAGATCACAAGACTCTGCTCAAGTGCTTCTACTATCTCCTCATCTGGTGCAAACGTGCGCTTTTCACTGTCAAATTTGTCAAATAGGATGTTTACACACTCTTTTTTCCACCCGTCATATTCTTCCTTCACATATATCAGTCCTGTTGTAGGTTTGCTAGTACTTGCTTTATCATCGCTACCTTTTCTCGAACCTGAAATTTGCTTCCCAATAAGCCTCCTGAAAGTGAAAATAGTCAGCAGAGTGAATAACTTGTAAAAAGTTCCAAATATGAAACTAATATGTACCATACGATTTAAAGATTATTATTTGTTTTTAAACTAATATGAACCTATGAACTAATATGTACCAACAAATTTCTGGTTCGAGTAGCGTTTGCAATAAGCTTCTGATTATTGTTAGGAATGTGTTTTGGAGTAGCATTTGCAATAAGCATATATGAGTTTTTTGCCGTTTAAGAAAGCAGTTTTACAAACGCATAATAAATTTTGAAAACAATCCCAAACACACCCTTGATTGACGGTAACACATAAACAAACAGAAAACATAAGTGTAAATAAAAAACGATATATAAAGCAATTTGCGGTGAACCTGAAATTGGATATAGAGCTCTTTAAGTATTCGTAGGCTTTTTCAAGAATGAGATCATGGTTTTCAGCTTCAGGCCATCCAGCTTTAATGACGAACCCTTCTTTTTTCAAAAGCTTCCTCCACACATATTCAGCATAATGTGGACAAATGGGAGCAATAAGACGGGTTTGAATATCCATGAACCACCACAAAAGTTCACGATTCATACCACCCGTGCCACAAAGTGATATATAATCATTCCTGGCTGTCTGAAGCTCATGAAAGCCTGTTTTAAGAGCATCACGAAACTTGTATTCGTTATAGTTTTTTTCAGTCGTTTTGACAGCATAATTTCCTTTATTAGCAAATACACGGTCAGCAAAAGTAGAAGGCGACCCGACTCTATAATTTGATGAATTATCAGCAAGAATTCCTTCCATCCACTCCTTTTCTTTAGTCAACCACAAAATCGCATCATTAGCTGTTTTAGATACAAAATTAGCATCATCCATCCCATCACCAGCATCAGCAAGAGAGAATCGAGTAGCATCAGCTGAGAATTCCTCAATTGCTTCCTTTAATGTCTTAAAATTCCCGGTTGACTTTGACATTTTCTGATTATTCAACATAATGTGACCATTGCATCTGAACCCACGTGGCCAATGTCGTTTGGGAAATATTGCTGTGTGGTGATATATACAGAAGGTAAGATGGTTTTGTATAAGATCCTTACCAGAAACACGAAGATCAAATGGATACCAATATTCAAACTCCTTCCTCATCTTTCTAAGAAGACTCAATGAAAGATTTGAAGATTTAGGTTCAGCGCCCTCAAGAAATGTATAGTCCCAAACTTCGTCTGTAAGCTGTTCGGGTTTTACGCTTCTAGTGTCTTCACCATATATTTCTCCATTCTGTAATAGATGACAGACCGTATAGTAAGCCATGTAGATTGTAGAATCAGACAATGATTCCACTAGAAACTCCTCGTCCCATGGAATTCGGGTCCCCAGACCAAAAATTCTGGAACATGCCCATTTTTCAATCCTTTCCAGCGCATCTTCCAAAGCAGAGCTGGATTTCGTTTTGGTCTCCGCATCTTTTCTCCCACTAGATTCACCATAAGTGGTCTTCTCTGAGTATATCTTCATTTTCTTTAAGCAATCCCTTGCGTCTTCTTTCCAACTAGGGTCACCATAGGTGATACACCATTGATCAGTTAAAGCAACAACACACTCATCACCTGATCTCGATATCACCTTCTTTTCGGGTTCAAAGTATACAACAGCCTGGCCACGTTCTAACATTTCACTTCTTCTAATCAAAATCTTTGCTTCATCAGGGGAATCACAAGTAAGTTCTATCCCGGTACCCTTGCTAGTGAGAACTGAGTCCATTGGACGACATATAATGTCATCTGATGTAAGCGATGATCTTAGCGGTAGACCAATAAGATCATGACCAGTCAACTCCATCAGGCATGTTGGCGTTTCAGGGACTCGTGACAAACCTTGATAAGCCAAATTACGAGCAGCACGTTCAGTTAAAACAAACACCTCGGATTCATTAATCTCAAAAGCACCATATCTGCCATCTGGCAGTACCCATGTGTTTGTTTGACAATATATGGTCTCGGGTCTAATTGCAGCAGCAAGGTACAGTTTCTTACCAGATAAGGATTCAAACTTAGCAGAAAACGGTGGAATGACCTCCATTTTAATTATTATATACTCATCTTTAGTAACGCCTTCACCTGATGCACGATCATGATCAGCACATGGCTGCCCATCTAAAGGCGAGTAAATTATGTACCCCAAGTCCTTGACAATCTTCTCTGATTCTTTCAGCTTTTTCATCTGCCACCTTACAAACGAATCATAGAAAGGATTTATGTCGGTTGTGATGAACGACCGTCTCCAGTCCGCCCCTAGGCCAAACGCCTTTAGGTCCTCCATGGCCAAAGGTGGGAAAAACCTTAGCCATGTTACAGGATCTTGAAATGTAGAGATCTCAGCATCAGACAGCGCAAAATTGCGCATAATTTGCCACTGATAAGTCTCTGTCCCGCTTTTTGATACTGTCTTTGACTTTTTTCCCTTGTACCTTTTTCCTGACGTGTTTCCATCGTCAGCTAATTCTGTTTTGGAGTCACTCTCGATTGAGGGAAAACAAGGAGGGTTGCCAAATTGTTCTATCTCCCTTTTAAGTTTATCTGCTGATGCCTTGATTGGCATTCCGGTGCAGTGAAAACCAAAGGGCAAGAGAACATTTGCTCCTCTTAAGCGGTGATAGGCTGCTGCAAACTCAACTTTCGATATGCTGTATGCATGACCTAAATGCAAATGGCCGTTCATATACGGATACGGAAAGGTGCCAAAAAACTTTTCCCCATCTTTTGCAGGCTCGTCATTAGCATCGGCTTCAAAAACACGAGACTCATCCCACAGTTTCCTTACTTCATGTTGGATTTCCAGAAGCTCGTCCCTCCTCTTGAAGCTGCTCCCATTCTCTTTATCTTCCATATTACTGGACTGTGCAAAAGATTATAATAAAAACATTTAATACAAACTGAATGATTATACAGAAAGATAAAAAAGTTATACCAAGTTTTAGAGGTTAACTGGGACATTTTCTGTATGCCATGATAAAAGAAACAAATAGAAGTTGACCTTGATTCAAAAATCTATATACTAGGTGTTATCGGGTTGGGTTAAGTCGGGTTTTGGTTAAAAAAAACTACTACGTATCTCGCAACCCGACCCGATATGAGTCGGGTTATCGGGTTCGGGTTGGGATTGGGTCGGGTCGTTCGGGTTGGCTTATTTAATTTGACAAAAAAGGAAAAAAAAAATAGCTTAAACACCTTGTCATTGACATTCAAATTTTTTTTTAATTTTTTTTTTTGTCATTGACATTCAAATTTTGACAGCTCAAAACTGGTTAACAATATGTTACAGTAGGCACTAACCAAACCTAACATATATGCTCCATGAATTTATAACATGAAAAAACCAAACCAAATAATAACATGCTTAGATAAATAAATTCATGAAAGTCATAAGTATTAGTGAATAATTAGACCCAAGCCCGGTTTGTGGGTTTAGGGTATCTAGGGTTTTATATAGTGGAAGAATAATACATAACCTATGGGGTTTAATCATTCTAACAATAAGTTTGTGTTCATAGTGACATATCATGTCACACTACCACCTGCCTTATTATATCCATGACACATTTTAGTGTATCCTAGCTATTTTCATCCTTGTTAATAGCAACTATATCTCCAACTTAGATCCAATCAAATTGCGTATAACTTTTCTGTTCAAACAAAAAAGACCTCAAATAGGCAACTGCCCAGTTAAACATTGGACTGTATGATTTTGGTATAATGTAAGTTCTGCAGCTAACTTTAAAGGTAAGATTGCCTAAAATGGTTACTATGTTAGCCATCTCTAAGTTCCGTTAAGGGTAATGTAGGATTTGGAGAACAAGGAAACTAGTCAATATTTGCGTTTTCAAGGCAGGATTGTAAATATCTTGTACGCGTAGCTTTTAGTTGCATCTATCTTTAGTTTTCGTTTGTGTGCGAAATGAGACACAAATTATGCAATAGAGTTGTTGAAGGGAATCATGTGTACATAAAATTAAACACCAAAAACAAAGTTCCATCCAGTGAAAATTGCACAGAAAAAAAGTACTACTAGTTCTTTTGTACAGTCTGTTTTATGTTGAATATGATTTGTGTGTATAAAGAGAATACTACTACACTTTTACATGCAAAAGAAAACTATCAACTAGTAATGTTGAAACAAAATCCTCCGGCTATGCTGCGGTCAGTGATCTTGCCTCGACATCATAAAGGTATGCTCGTCTTGATCCCTTTGAACCTAGGATGCACAAGACAACACACGTTAACTCGCCCCAGGTTTGACCCCGAGACCAAGCTCCGGTGTGAGAATAAGTAGCTATCCACACGAATGGTATTAAACAGTAAGTACTGGAAGGTAAAAGTATATGTTAATGGAAGTATTGAATGTCTGTTGTGTGTTAAATGCAGGGGTATTTATACTACCCCAAGGGACATACCTGTCTGAGTGGTCATGTCATAGACTAGGCCTTGAAACCTGGGCTAGCCAAATCCCTACAATCGAGGGATTGAATGTCCCAAGGGCGGCGGTGTATCCTTTTATCCATAGGACGGACGGATGGTCCCTGGATAATAGGATGAGTGCCTTTTGCTTTTCCCTCGAGCCTTGTTATGCTCATTAATGCTCTACTGTTCATGCCACGTCTTTATCAAATGGTCCAAGGTTCCGGGTCTGAGGTGGGGAAGCGCTCGTCTCCGGAAGCGTTGACCGGAGACATACGCGAACATGTCCCCCCCAGTATCATAGTGTTAGCCTGAGCTAGCGGTATGATACTCACAATACGTGTCCTTTAAACAGTAACGAATGCAATTAATGCGAGCCGCCTATATGGCTTCGCATTAATTGATTTTGTCTTTTGGGCTTCGGGTTGTCGGCCACTTGTGGCATTGATTTTCACTCTTGGGCTCGCATCTGCTTCCACGTGGCCATCCATTTTCCAACGGTATGGATTTAACCTGGGGACTTGTGCACGTCTCTTCACTGCCCCCTTCCTTTGATATAAATACCCACCCATTTTCTCATTTACTTCACGCTTTTACTTTTTCTTGTTTCCGCCATTGTTGTTCTTTCTTCCCGGATTCTCTTCAAGCAGGTGTGCACCTCTCTTTATTCTCACTTTGCTCGTATTTTAGTTATGTCTACCAGTAGTTCCGGTGAGGAGGCTACTTTCCGTGATCCCAAATGCGACATGCATATTAGGGTTTCGACATTGACGGATGATGACCTTAAGAAGATACGCAGAAAGTATCGCATACCCACCGAGGTTCGTCCTAGATTACCGGATCCGCTTCTTACTATGGACAAACTTCCGGATCGATTTATTGGCATATACGAGGATTATTTGAAGCATGGGGGACTTCGGATTCCTTTCTCTACCTTTTTCTTATCTGTGTTAAGATATTTTCTTGTGCACATTTCCCAATTAGTTCCCATGAGCGTCAACCGTGTTACCATGTTTGAGATCCGTTGCCGGAGCTTGAACATCCCTTGTTCCGTAACCTTGTTTCGTGTATTCTATAAACTGGGCAAACAGGGACACTGGTTCTCCTTTGAAAGTCGGTATCCGGCTAGGTACGGCAAATGCTTGAAGGAGACTACTTCTAGTTTGAAGCTTTGGAAGCACAAGTGGTTCCTCATAGACCGAAGGGCCATTCCACATGCCATGCCCTGGAGGGATAGGGACACCGATGTCCATGATGACTTCCCCATTGGTTTTAACGCTGATCATGCTAAAATGTTGGCTGATGACCCGGTTCCGCTTCGCCCTCCTCACCGGCACTTGCTGTTTCTAGCCGGCTTGTGGGTTCCTTATGAGGATCCTACCCTTCGCCGCATAGTTGTTGACCCTGATGATGAGGGTACTTTACATATATACCCTTTTTTTATTTTCCGCGAGCTCTTGTTGCTCGCTCTAACTGTTATTTCCTTTTTACTTGCAGAACTCACCATGGATGAATTTATCAAGCTTCCGTCGTTCGAGAATGCTAAGGTCGGTAGAGATGAAACCGAGAAGGTGCCGTTGCCGCCTCCGAGGGTGACCCAACCACTACCGCTGACTACTCCCATACCTGCGTTGAACGCTCGCCAGAAGGCTGTTACCACTCCTGATCCCAAGATCCAGACTGCTCGACTCCGTCATGAGGGGAAGAATCCGGTGGTGAACAAGAAGAGACCTGCCGAGGGTCAGTCGTCTGGACGCAAGCTTAAGCAGAAAGCCTCACAAAGCCAAGTGCAGTCTGGGGCCGAGGATATGGAAGCGGATTCGGCTTCCCCTATCCATGAGTCCCACCCCTCCGGCTCGGTAGATGGTCACAGCAAGTCTGATGCTACTCACAAGACTTCTGCTCACATTAATCTGAGTGATCATTCGGATGGTGATGACGATGCTGCAGGTATGTGTTCTCTTACATCCCTCTTCTTAACAACGTTTTTTGCTTCTATGTTCTCTTCTTCACCTTGTTACCTCTTACTCAGGGAATGTGCAAGGGCCGATGCGCCGTCATGTACCCTTATGGCGTTTGACCGAGGATGTGCACATCGACTCTCACTATTCTTCCCGGGAATTGCTGTATCATTTGGCCACACCTGCGGAACAAGACAGACTGTCCTCTCTTTCCAACTACGATGTCCTGAGCTATGCTTACCAGACTATTGCCCGTAGTACCTTGACCGTATCCGAGCTTATGAAGAGGTACGAAGCCCTCAGCCGGGAACATTCCCGCTTGACTGCTGTGCCGGAGGGGGTTCAAGGGCACTTTGCTACCGGGAAATCCGTTCTTGATCAGATGGCCATGGCGCATAAAACTCTTGAAGATAAATATAATGGCTGTCTTGACCGGGAGAAGGAGAACCTGGCGACTATTGACAGGTTGAAGCAAGAGGTTGAGGATTCCGGTGCTGTGATTGCTACCAAGGATGAGAGAATAGCTGAGTTGGAGCATTTATCAAGCCTTAGCATCCAAGACCATGTCAGGGATTCCGAGAGGATCAAAGAGCTTGAGGCCTCAAACAAACACCTAACCTCTCTACTTGCTCAGGCGGAAGTGGACAAACAGGTTTTGGTGAGGGATGGCTTCCCTATCTTGGTGCGCAAGCTGCTTGCTAGTTATGAGTACAGACGATCTCTCGCCTTGGGTACCGGCGGTATGTTCAACGCGGGGTTTTTGAAGGCTGTTGAATACGGGCGCACGCCGGAACAAGTTGAGGCTGCTATTGCCGCTGCCGATAATCTTAACACAGATATGGCCAAGACCTGGAAGGAGGACTTCATTGCTCTATTTTCTGCTGAGTACCCTTTCGTGGCCAAAGTGTCTGCGGCCAATAAGCTTTCCGTTGTTGATATTATGCAGCTTGTTCCAGCTGAGAAGCCCCCCGTCCCTGCGGCCGAGACCATTGATGCTACTCAACCTCCGGTGAACAACCAAGATGGTGCCGGTTCTCAATCCACAACACATGGTGGTGAAGCTCCATGACTTGAAGACCCGGAATGCCGGGATATCTTGTAATTTGTTACTTTAAAACACTTGTGGTTACTGTAATAATCCTTAACATTTGTGGTTCCAAAAACAAGCTTCACCTATGGCGTTTAACTTTTATGCATGGTTATAAAATTTCCTTTGTGTTACATCTTTGTCCGGATCGCTATGGTTACCACTTGTTGCTGCTATGTCTCTTATAGACTTGGCCTTATTTTTTATTATTCACATTTCATATATGTGGAAGACATCGGTACTCGACCGCTTTTACTTTGCCTTCGGATTGCCGTCCGGGCGCATCCGACACTTGTACGTCTACATTAGTGTATATATGATTTGGGAGACATCGGCATTAAACCGCTTTTCGTTTGTCTCCGGATTGTCATTTAGACGCATCCCATAAAGTATAATAATACTTTAAACAAGTGTACGTGGGAGATATCGGTACTGGACCGCTTTTTATTTATCTCCGGATTGCCTTTTGGGCGCATCCAGCATTTCAAAGCGTACTTACATACCCTACGGTTAGCTAGGCCGAGGTTTATAATTACTGCAGTCAAACATGCTTAAAACTTTCATTCATTAGAACTGAGAACGATACATTTTGTTCCTATTACATAAAGCATTTTTGCAAGTTGGTTGCATGCCAGGTACGCGGGATCTCTTTCCCCTCGATTGTTTCCAACTTGTACGATCCAGTCTGATAGGCTTCGACAATCCGGTAGGGACCTTCCCAGTTGGGACCCAACTTCCCTATTTTCTCTTGCCGGCTGGCCATGTTGCGCCGGTACACAAAGTCTCCGACCTTGAAGGAGCAGGGTCTAACATGCTTGTTGTAGTATTGTTCCACCTTCTTTTTGTACTTGGCTTCCTGTATGGCCGCAGCCTCTCTCCTTTCTTGCAAGAGATCTAAGTTCAGCCGTAGTTCTTCTTCATTTGCTTCGCCATTAAACAACAAGGTTCTTGCGGTGGGAATACCTATCTCTGCAGGAATGACCGCTTCACTTCCATAGGTGAGACTAAATGGGGTTTCCCCATTGCTTGTCTTGAGCATGGTGCGGTGAGCCCATAACACATGGGGCAGTTCGTCGACCCATCCGGTTAGCCTTCTCCCTAGCCTTGCTTTCAGCCCGTGCATTAGTGACTTGTTGGCTCTTTCAACTAGGCCGTTGGCTTGCGGATGTGCTACCGCAGTGTTCATCTGCTTGATGTGCCATTTCTCGCACCACTTTCCGAAGGATCCATCTATCAATTGCTTGCCATTATCAGTCACTATCACACCGGGTAGACCAAATCTACACACTATGTTTTCCCAAGCAAATTTTTGCACTTCCTTTCCCGTTATCTTAGCCACCGGTTTTGCTTCGATCCACTTGGTAAAATAATCAATGGCCACTATTACAAACTTGATGTTCCCAGCATTTCCACTGATCGGACCAAGTATGTCCATTCCCCACTGGTAAAAGGGCCAAGGTGATGTTATTGACGTGAGGTTGGTTTTTGGGAGCCTCGGTATAGGACCATGTATTTTACATGAATCGCACTTGGAGATCTCGTCCCATGCGTCTTGGTGCATGGTCGGCCAGAAATAACCTTGACGCATTATCTTCGCCACCACGGACCTTGCTCCGGCATGCATTCCGCATGCCCCTTCATGAACCTCTCTGATAATATAATTTGCTTGCAAAGGACCTACACATCTTAACATTGGAGATAGGTATGACTTTTTGAATAGGATGCCATCTTCCAGTGTGTACATGGGAATTTTCATCCTTAAGTTCCTGGCCTTTTCCGGCTCTTGAGGCCATATTCCTTCCTCCAAACATCTCTTGATGGGAGACATCCAACACTCGCCCTCCTCTTCCACTATGTCGTTGACCTCTTGCACATCTATTGACCTTGCGTCCAATGCTTCTACCAGAACCTCCTTGGTTAAATGGTTGAACGCGATTGAAGCGAGTTTGCTTAGGACATCAGCTTTTTGGTTCTTTTGTCGCGGAATGTGCTCTATGTCGAATTTTGTGAAGGCGAGAAGAAGTTCTTTTACTTTAGCTAAGTATTTGGACATCCTATCATCGTTTGCCTCAAACTCCCCTTTGATCTGACAAGCCACCAACTTTGAATCCACCTTGGCTTGCAACTCTTTTACTCCCATCCTTTCGGCCAGACGGAGCCCCGCCAGAAGGGCTTCGTACTCAGCTTCATTGTTTGAGCAATTGAAATTGAACCTCAACGCATATGTGAATTCCACCTCCTCTGGGTTAATTAGTACCAGACCAGCACCAGCTCCTTTACTATTGGCCGCTCCGTCTGTATACAGGATCCATTGTGGTTCCGGCTCCTCTTCTTCGGACACTTCGTATATTATTGCTGTCTCCTGCTGGTCTAGTGGAGCTTCGTTGAGGAAATCCGCTAACACTTGTCCTTTGATGGAATTTCTGGGTACGTAGAATATTTCATACGTCCCCAACTCTACTGCATACTTTGCCAATCTTCCGGAGGCCTCGGATTTGCTTAGTATCTGCTTTAGCGGTTGGTCTGATATGACATGAATGTCGTGGGCCTCGAAATGTCTTCTTAACCTTCGAGATAAATGTAGCAGCCCCAGGACCAACTTTTCTAACGGAGCGTATCTTCTCTCGGCATCATGTAGCGTTTTACTCACATATCTTATGGGCATTTGAATCCCATTTCGTTCCGCGAGGAGTACCCCGCTGACTGCTTCTTTGGATGCGGCCAGATACACGTAAAGAACCTCCCCTTTGAGTGGGGATGTTAACAATGGAAGGTCTAGAATCATCTTCTTCAACTGCTGAAAAGCTTCTTCGGCTTTGTTCGTCCATCGGAACTCATTCTTGTTTTCCTTCGTGATACTTTTCAACGTTTCGAAGAAGGGCATGGATCTTTCGGCCGACCGGGATAGAAAACGGTTGAGGGCCGCCAACTTGCCGCTCAGGGACTGCATTTCTTTCAGCGTCTTAGGAGACCTCATTTCTGCAATTGCTTTGGTTTTCTTGGGGTTAGCTCTTATACCTTCGGATGTTACCATATAACCCAAAAATTTACCCTCCTCGACACCGAACGAACATTTCTTTGGGTTCAACCTCATGTTGATCCTCCTTAGATTATCAAAGGTTTCTTGTATGTCCGCCAGCATGTCCTCTTCGGTTTGGCTCTTGATCATCAAATCGTCTACGTATGCTTCCAAATTCGTACCAATTTGTGAGCGGAAAGCTGAGTCGACTAACCTTTGATAGGTTGCTCCTGCATTTTTCAACCCAAAAGGCATTTTTGTGTAACAATACGTTCCCTCATTGGTATAAAATGCCGTCTTTTCTTCGTCAGCTTCGTCCATTTGCACTTGATGATAGCCTTTGTAAGCGTCTAGAAAACATTTGAATTTGTATCCCACTACGGCCCCTATCTTGACGTCTATATCCGGCAAAGGATAATAATCCTTCGGACAAGCAGAATTGAGATTCTTAAAATCAATGCACATTCGCCAATTTCCATCCGGCTTTTTGACTAGGACTGGATTGGAGATCCACGTCGGGTATCGTACCGGTCGGATGATACCCGCCTTTGTTAACTCTTCCACGTCCTTTTTAACCGCTTGGCTTTTTTCTTCACCTAACGTCCTTCTTTTTTGGGCAATCGGTGCGGTCTCCATGTCCACATTTAACGAATGTTTGACGATTCTCCTAGGTACTCCCGTCATATCGGAAGGTTCCCATGCGAATACATCAACGTTGTCTTTCAGTAACTCTATGAGTTGAATTCGATATTTTTTGGTGAACAATCTTCCGATAGTGATCAACTGTTCCGGATATCCAGGATTGACACAGATCTGCTCCGTCATGTCTCCTGCAACTCGTTGTTGTTGATTGAACTCTTCCTTGGCAATCCATTCATCTAACTCTTTTCCCACAGCTGACGCTTTCATCGTCTTTATCTTTTGGCTATCCTCTATGATTCGGCATTCGTAGATGGCTCGTGCCTTGGTTGTCATGGTGGCTATGCCGTTGGGGGTTGGAAACTTCATGGATGAGTGTACGGTAGAGGGCACGGCCCTTAACTCTCTGATTCCGGTCCTTCCCAATATGATATTGTAAGGGGATGGTGCTCTAATCACTGTGAAGTTCATCATCGTTCGCCTTGTTAAACTGTCTGCTCCAAAGGTTACCTCTAAATCTATCTTCCCGAGAGGGGTGGTTTCCTCCCCCGAAAAACCCCGAACTTTCACGTTATCGGGTGTTAACCTTCTTCGGATTGCTAGATCTAGATTTAAGAAACAATGCTCGAACATGACCTGCATGGTGGCTCCTTCATCCACGAACACCCTTTTTACCCAATATCCTTCTATTTCGGCCTCGAATATCAGAGGTTCCTCCGAAGCCTCATCATCGGGTATAGGAGGAAAGGTTATGGGGACATTCATCCAATCCATTTCGATCTTGCATACCTCCTTTCTCTTCACGCCGCTATACCTTCTTTCTATCATGTTTATAGTCCTTCCCTTAAAATCTCCATTTCCTCTTCCTTGGTTCCCTTTATTCACTCTTCCCCGTAGGTCCTTTACCAGATGGTTGAGCTTGCCGGACTCCAGAGCGGCCTCCAGCTGCTTCCTCAATTGATGACAATTGTTGGTGAGATGGCCTTTCTCCTGATGATAGTCGCAATACTTGTCCATGTTTTCCGGACGGATGATACCCTTAGTTGGTTGCGGTGGGGGAAGACACAGTTGCAACTCAGTTGCTAAGATTTCTTTTGGAAATTTGGTAAGCGACTCCAGGCTGGAACGTTGATATGGTGCCCTTCTTCCATAATTTGGGTTAACTGGAGGTACATATGGGGGAAACGGGGGTCTGGATCGGTAATCGTTTCTTTGTCTCCCTCTTTGCCGCCCACGCGAACCGGAAGGACCATACCTTTCGTCCTTACTATACTTTACGTTACCATCTCCCGCTTCTCCTGTTGGCAACTCAGTATTTCGGTATGCATCTTCGGACTTTATGAAATCATCTACTCTTTGCATCATCTCTGCTACCGTCATCGGAGTGTCATCTGTAAAACGTCGGGCCAATTCCGGGCACTTGGCTCCATTTATGAAGGCCGATATCTTCATCACTTCCGGAACGCCTTGAATATAACTTGCTTCGTCTGTCCAACGTTCTTTAAACACCGCCAGCGTCTCATGAGCCTTGCGGACGATGGTTGTGATCTCCATCGGCGCTTTGAGACTCTTTCTTCTCAAGGAGAATCTTTCTAAGAACTGTTCCTTCAAATCTTCCCAATTATCTATGCTACCCCTCGGCAACCTTTCAAACCATCCTCCAGCGGGTCCGTCCAGAGTTTGCTGGAAAAACCTACACCATACTGGCATCGGCCATTCTCCCGAATTGGCGGCACCGGCAAACCGAGTGATATGGTCATTAGGATCCGTAGCCCCCGAGTACAACTTGAGAGTTGCGGGTAGCCTATGCTTTGGTGAGGAGAATTGTATGATTCTTTTGGTAAATGGAGAGGCCATCACATCTTTGAAAGGCTTCTGCAAATCATCTTCCGGAAGGTTGGCTTCCTTTCGAACCTCCCGTCCTTCGTCCTTATCCTTCAGTAGATTTGATACGTCTTCCTCGAAATCTAAGCGTATAGGCGAAATAGGTCTTTTGGATGTGGCGTTATGACGCTCCACCAGACCTTGTAGCGCGCTCATACTCTCCAAAATCTTTTCTCGTAAATTTAGAGGCGTTTCCGTCTCTTTCTCTATTGTTGCGGGGTCGCGACTAGGGGAAGATAAGGGATTCGACTCCTCTGAGACTCCCGCCATTGCTTAGCTGTTGTGTGGAGATCCGAGTGTAGGGTCCCACGGATGGCGCCAAATGTTGAAACAAAATCCTCCGGCTATGCTGCGGTCAGTGATCTTGCCTCGACATCATAAAGGTATGCTCGTCTTGATCCCTTTGAACCTAGGATGCACAAGACAACACACGTTAACTCGCCCCAGGTTTGACCCCGAGACCAAGCTCCGGTGTGAGAATAAGTAGCTATCCACACGAATGGTATTAAACAGTAAGTACTGGAAGGTAAAAGTATATGTTAATGGAAGTATTGAATGTCTGTTGTGTGTTAAATGCAGGGGTATTTATACTACCCCAAGGGACATACCTGTCTGAGTGGTCATGTCATAGACTAGGCCTTGAAACCTGGGCTAGCCAAATCCCTACAATCGAGGGATTGAATGTCCCAAGGGCGGCGGTGTATCCTTTTATCCATAGGACGGACGGATGGTCCCTGGATAATAGGATGAGTGCCTTTTGCTTTTCCCTCGAGCCTTGTTATGCTCATTAATGCTCTACTGTTCATGCCACGTCTTTATCAAATGGTCCAAGGTTCCGGGTCTGAGGTGGGGAAGCGCTCGTCTCCGGAAGCGTTGACCGGAGACATACGCGAACAAGTAACAAAAAATAATGGGCTAGAATTACATGTGAAAAGGTTTGCCAGATATCGGGTTGACCCGATAACCCGCTAAAAAAACTAATACGACCCTATCCTGACCGGATCCAATATCGCTTTATCGGGTTCGGGTCAAACTAACCCGATCAGCTTTTTCAAATCGATTAAACCTGACACAACAAGCCTTATTAGGTTGGGGTCAACCCGGTCTTATTGACACCCCAAATACTAGCTAACGATTTTGGCCTTAGTGTAACTATAAAAGAGATCTATTTTCGCAAAAAAAAAAAAAGGATTTGAACCTTAGCTTCTGTTGACTTAATATGAAACTCTGCATCTATTTGTCAAATAGTACATAATGGAAACTTAAATGAATTAAACAGTATGATATATTATTATACCTCAAGTATCTAATGCATGGTTGAAAATTGCAGGGTGTAGGAGATGTATTTATATAGTTGGAAACTTGCTCAAAAAATACATGTATTTATATCTTATGAGAATCTTAAGACCAAAATATCTTTCTTTTTCTTGGTCACAACCAAAAGAGGGCCCTCCTTGAGGAAGAAAACGACTTACAGTAATTTTTAGAGCCGCCATCTTTGGTCCCCGGGAGACTAAAATAGAAGAGGGAGACTCTTTCTAAAAGATTGAAATAAGTGTGTAAACGCGAAGTATTTGATAAGCTACGTTATGTACGGGCTTAGCTATGCAAAACTAGGTCCATACATAACTTTTGTTTTGAACGGTAAATGTTAGTGGTTAATGGGTCAAGTAGTGTAATGACATCCAAGGCAGACGGTGTCTTCTTCGAACCATCGCCTAGTTAGGTTAAACTCTTTATAGAGAAAAAGCCCTTGGCATGTCTTGAACCCAAGATCTCCAAAAAACCTACCAAAAAAACCATTTAGTAGAAGTTTGGTGGTCAACTATGCTAGGCCAGTTGGTTCAGCTCGTACATAACATTGATCGGAAATAATTGGACTATGCATAATAATTTGTAATATACTCGCCAGTTTGAGTGGGAGGTTGTTGAACACTTAAAGTGGATGAAACCAAGTAAACAGAAGAGATTGAAGCCGAAAGTATTGATAACAAAAGATATATGAATAACCCGAAACAATAATGTAGCCACGAAGGCTCGAATAAAATGAATTTCGATTGTTATATGCTTTGTGCGTCGTCGGCCGCATAGTGTTGCATGAGGTTGTAAGATAAATAACACCGCTAGCATTATCACATGGTAGCAACAAAGAGAGGTGTAAGAACCTCTCGAAGCAAATTCCAAAGCCCAGTTGCCTCACGATATTTGCTGAAGCAAAATTCCTCAAGCACCTACGTACTAAAGAATTTACTTCGATCACGTGGGAGTAAGGCTTGTATGCAAGTATGTAACTTGAAAACAATGAACAACGCACGTTAGCCTCGTCCCAGGTTTGACCTCGAGACCAAGCTCCAGCGTGAGCGTAAGTATGTGATACCGAAGTGGTATCCGACTTGGAATGTCGGAGTGTTAGTGATAACGTTATAACAAATAAGAGTGAATGTCTTGTGTGTGGAATAAATATGACACGGTATTTATACTACTTGATAAAGCAAACCTTTGTGTCTAGTCATGTTACTAGACTAGGCTCCATACACAAGGTGAGATCTTTTTCCTGAATCCTGGGATTTGGTGGGTGTGGCGGCGGTCTTCCGTTGTGTCCTTTGGAAAAAGCCACGCTCCCTATGTATAAGGATGGTTTACTTTATCTTTTGTCATTTCTAAGGTGAGCCTTTTTTCATATCTGGAAACAAGCATTAATTGCACAGCTGCCGTTCTAAACAACATTAAATGTGCTAAGTCCGTCCAGCTACTAGGACGAAGAGTTCAGTTGGGTCAGTCGACCGGGATCATACGCGAACATGTCCCCCAAGTATCATGTTATTAGATCTGGCTGATAACGTGATACTTACTAGAAAAAAATTCGGTCTTTGGGCGCTTCTACCCTTTTCACAATGTTGAGCCGAATAGAAGAACTCGGTGCGTTATCCTAACGCTAAATTGGCCTGTTTTTAGCCCGCCACCTAGCGCTCGCCCGAAGCGTACTGTTTAGGTCTTATCTAAGATTAATGCTTTTGACAGTGCGTTGGAATGCGTGCATCACAGCAGACGTCCTTTCAGTGTTCCCTCACTGTGCTATAAATGCCATCTCTCACTTATTTTTCTCTCTCATTTGCGCTCTCTATTTTCTTCCATTGCTAGTCTTTCCAGTTTTTATCACTTCTTTTCAACAAGTGTGTGATTCGTCTTCTTCATCTGCTCTCCTTTTGCTTTGTTTGTTAGTTTCTTCCATGTTTGGTGTTGAGCCCGGGGAGAAAGGGGAACAACCAGTTTTTCGAGATTCCAAATGTAATATGCATATTAGGGTTTCAGAGTTGACTAGCAAAACTGAAATTGATCATTCGTAAGTTTGGCATTCCGTGGATCTTCGACCTCGTCTACCTGATCCTCTGTTGACTATGGATCAATTGCCTAGCACCGTCATAGGGATATATGAGTTATATCTAGAACATGGAGGATTGTAGATTCCTTTTTCATCTTTTTTCTTGGTTGTGATTCATACTTTCGTGTTCATGTTTCCCATCTTATACCCATGAGCGTTAATCGCACCACCATGTTTGAGATCCGGTGTAAAAGTAACAGGGACATTGGTTTTCCTTTGAGAGTCGAGGACCAGGTAAATATGGTAAGTGTTTGCTAGAGAGGACTTCAAGTTTGAAGCATTGGAATAAAAAGTGGTTTCTGATCGATAGAATGGATATTCCTTATCCCATGCCCCGGAGACATAGAGACTCGGAGATTACTGACGACTTTCCCACCAATTTTAACGAGACACATGCCGAGTTACTTGCTGAGAATCTGATTCCCCTTCGTCCACCTCACAAGCATCTATTATTTCTCTCTGGGCTCTGGATATCGTACGCGTATCCGCAGTACCTCCGCATAGTGGTGGATGTTGATGGAAATGGTATTTCATATATTTTTATGTGTTGTTTCCGCGGGCTATTTGTGCTCGCTCTTATTCTTCTTATTTATTTTGCATAGATCAATATGGACAAATTCTTAAGGGTTCTGTCATTCGAGCAAGCTGAAGTTGGCCGTGATGAGAATGTCGAGGTGGCTGTACCGGATCCACAGGTCACCCAGCCACTACCAGTTCGGGAAATCATTCCACCATTGACGAAGCTTCAAAAGGTGGTGACTGTCGCAAATCTGAAGGTTGTTGATGCTCGGAAAAAGCAAGAAGCTAAAAGTTTGCTTCTCAAGGGAAGAAAAGGGCTGCTGGAGTAGAATCATCGGCTCTGTGTGAAAATAAGTCAAAACATCATGTTCAGTCAGAAATCTGGAACAAAAGAGACGGGGACTCACTCAATGACCCCACTTAACCATGTTCATCCTGGAGACTCTGGTATTGCTGAGGTGGACGTGATCAAGAACAAATCCCTTTCATATGTTGAACTGAGTGACCAATCATCTCCCCAAAGGGGCCCGAATGATCAACATCAGGAAACCAAATCTAGAGGTATGCTTATCCAGTGTTCTCCCCTCTTTCTTTTTATATGCATGTCTTTCTGTTTGACTAACTCATTTTCGTCTTTTCTTACTTCTTTCTCTTGTTACTCATTTGTTTTCAAGATCGTTCTCATCATTTCGGATTTCAAGAGGATCGTCAACCATCTGTGCAATTTGTGTCGTCTTGGCGTTTGAAAGAGGATGTGAGGTTTAATTCTCACTACTCGGCAAAGGAGCTTCTATCTCACTTGGCTACCCACGCCGAACAAGTCGTGCTTTCATCCTATTCGAATTACGAGGTCTTAAGCCATTCATACCAGTCACTTGCACAGAGTACCTGAGCCACGACCGAATTGATGAAGAGGTATGAAAATCTTAGTCGAGAACACTCTCGTATGTCCGGCGTTTTCCAAAGTGAGCAAGATCATTTTGCTAAATGGAAAGCCATGCTTGAGCGGTTGTTGGTTTCTCAAAAGTAGCTGGAGAGCGAACACGCCGGTTATGGGTCGAAGAAAAAGAGCTCTTGGACCGCATCGAGGACTTAGAGAAGGGAAAACATATCTTGCAGGGTTTTGTCGAATGTAAGGATAAAAGGATTTCATATTTGGAGAGACTTTTAGGGCAAAGTGCACAGAACCTCGTCGTAGCCTCTGACAAGTTGAAGCAGTCCGAGATGAATAACAAACACCTAACGGCTCTCCTAGGTCGGGCCGAGGTAGATAAGCAAGTTATGGTGAGGGATGACATTCCCATCTTGTTGAGGAGGTTGTTTGGAAGTTATGAGTATAGGAAAGCTCTCACTCTGGCTGCCAATTCAGCTTATTTCGCAAGTTTCATGAAAGCCATTATGTACAACAGAAATGTTGAGGAGATTGCTGCAACTTTGTCCGAAACCAAAGATATTGATGTCCATGCTCGAGACACTTGGAAAAGCACTTGCACAACCTTGTTTTCAGCTCAATATCCTTTTGTGGCTACGGTGGCTGCGGCTAGCAAGCTTTCGGTTGTTGACATTATGAAAATTTTACTGGATGAAGGACCAGCTAAGTCTTCTACTAGCGGTACCTCCTCTGCTGTTACCTCGAACTCTCCCCAACCACATCAAGAGGTTCTTCATCAATTGTAGAGAACTAGAATTGGGTTGAATAGTTTTTACCGATTAGTTTTCATTACTTTGAAACTTTTTCGTGCTTATTATGGATATAGATCAAACATGATTGACAAAGTAATAGAAATGAAGTAAGAATGAAACAAACCACAATGAAAAATGATTTATAGTGGTTCGGCCTAGCAAGATCTCACTTACCTTGCCCCTACTTCCACTCCTCGAGCATCCACTCGAGAGTTCTACTTCATTAGTAAACGAATCTCCTTTACATCGATGGAGAAACCTTCACACTTAAGCTTACAATCTTTACCGACACCTAAGTTAAGATGGTGTGTTCTTCATAAGGGTACAACAACACCCTTTACACTATATACTTGCGGTTTACAACACCAACCATACTATTACACAAGTAGGTAGAAGAATGGGTACAACAATGGTGATTGTGTAGGTAACACTTAACACATTCACACAAAGTGAAGCCTTGAAGGATCAAATCTTAAAATATAAAATTCTCGTAATCGATCTTGAAATGTACACAGATCTAAATCACAAGAGACAAGGGATAAGACAAGAATGAGGTTTGTTGATACAAAAGTTGGATGGACCGAGCTAGATCTGAATTAGGCTTAATTCGGGGTCTTGTGGACTCCGACTCTTGCACCAAGTGAAACTTGCTTAAGGACCCTGCACACTAAAAACAGACACTGTTAGGCTTACCGTGGGTTTGATACCCACGATTAGACTCCAGCATGAGAGTAAGTAATCGATTTGAGTATGTTAGGGTTTAAGGTATTGTGTGTATCGTACCTTTGTGGAACCTATGGGGTTCCTTTTATACCCGAGAGAATCCTGGCCGGGTCTCCTACTCTTGCGGCCAAAGGAAGAGATAATGACCCAGAATAGCTTGATCCTTATCGCATAACCAAGGCAAGTGTATATCTCTTTCCTTTAGGCGAATATATCTATATGATAATCGCATAAGTATTACTCCATTACTGATGGATACGGGTAGTACCCGCGAGTCGGATTATCCAACCCGACTAGGGACTACACATCATCATGTCCCCCCAGTCTAGTGGTCGCAGGTTCTAACCGCGGCTACTAGACTACAACCTTCTAAGCGCTCAAAAATCAATATGCGTATAGACCACACATGAATATCCAAGAAGAATTGAATACTCCCGCCAAGAAGACATTCATCCCCCCTTTTACCTAACTCCCTCGAAACCCGGGAAAAGCGTCTGCCACGTCATACTTACCCCTTCACCTTCCACACTCGGTTTTAACAAGTGGGTAACACGTGGCTCTGATCCAAGCGTTTAACAGTAATTTAGGAGGGCTATATATATACTCTTGACGCCCCCCTTTGACTGTTTCATCACTTCTAAACTCCCAAACTCCATTAACGTTTTTCTAAAACCTCAATTTCTTTTTAAGGTAATCCTCGTTGCCAATTTATATTATCTGTGACATCATGGTTAGACAATTTTCTGAAGTTACTTCGATCCTCACCATAGATGAACTTGACCAGTTCACGACGGAATACTATATTCCTAATTATTTACACCCAGAAGTTCCCAACCCCTAGCATAATATCAGGCAGGCTCAAGGGGTAAAATAGGAATATACAACCCTTTTTTTGACTATGCGAATCAGCGTATACCCATGTCGCGCTTCCTTATCAGTGTGTTAATGCATTACGAGATCCACGTATCTCAATTTCATTGTATAGGGGCGGCCAAAATTTCGAATTTCGAAATTAATTGCCCTACTCTAGACATAGAGCCGACTATAGACTGATTTTGTGTATTTTACCAACGGCAACTTGCCAATGGTTGGGTTTCATTCGCTAAGCGAAAGAACAAAATGCAGTGCTATGATGGAAAAGTGGACTCTTTAAGGGATTGGAATTATAGGTTTTTCTGGATTGACGAAGCCGCCTTTCCCTTTCATTTCCCCTTTTTGACCCCTGGAATGGTGAGGAAGGACCCAACACCTGGCCCCAACTCCTACAATATTGGGGACACGGAGCTCTTGAATAACAACCGCCTTCCTGTGCAACCATACCCTGAAGCTCTGTTGGTTATTCTTGGTTTGAGTCGCGCAATCATCTGTGGCGCACGACAGATACTTGTCTTCCGCACCCAGAGTGGCCAGGGTTAATGGTTCTTCCCACGTTCTTCATATCAACCTGTAGGTACCATCTTTATCTGAAAACTAAAATTTGGCTCTCGTTTGTGTATGTTTTACTGTTGCGCAGCAATGGATGTGCTCGACCTTGTTCGTGGTGCCTTCCCCCGGATTTGATAGTCTATGCTCGCCCCGAGAGGGAAAATGAAGAGTCGCTGCAAGAACGTGTGTATAAGAACACCATGGAACTAGAAGTTGGGGAAGCTTCCGTAGCACAAGAACAAGAACACATTGGCACAGAGCAGCCACCACAACCACCAGTACAACAACAACAACAACCACCACAAGAACAACCACCACCACCGTTTCTCAGCTCCTCTCTATCATTGGATAATTTTATTGAGGATGCTGAGCTCGCCGCTCAACAATTTGAGGAGGAGGAGGAGGCGAACTCTACTTTGTTGAGGAAGAGGCGGAGAAGCTCTCCAACTACTTCTCGTAAGTCCGCTCACATGGGGGGTGAGCCCTCGTCAACAGGGGCGCAGAAGCAACAGGAGGAAACCTCCCATTCGCACCTGGCTGAAGAAAATATTGAGGAGGACACTGCAAGGTCTCCTCCACGAACTTCCCCTGCTACCATCATCTTAAGGTAAAATACTTGTCTTTGTTTTAGTACTACCGTACTTATACCTCCTTTTTATTCCTCTAATCTCTCATTTCCTTGTAACAGTGATGACCAGGAAGATTTCTCTGCGAAGGCTGATGTCGCGCTTTCCCTCCAAAGAAGACTTCAACAGCGGGGGGAAGCGCGTTCCCCCAAGACCCCGTGTTTTCTCCAAACTAGGAGTTGCCCGTGTCTTCGGAGTTGACCGGTGCTTTTGACTGTTCCAGCTTCCTGGACAACATCGTGCCCCCTGGCCGAGCTGCTGTGCTAGATGAGATGAATGATGCAGTTCTTTTGGATGAGGTAAGTTACATCTCGTCACAGAACGTGACACTAATGTCACGCATCAAGAAGAGGTTCTTAGATCTATCCTCCCAAGTCCAATCCACGGAAGAGAGACTTGGGCAAATTGTTGAGGGGAAGACTCTTGCCCTTGGGGAGATGTAGGCAAAGATTGACCAAGAGGCCAAGAGAGGATGCCAGGATGCCGATCTCACCCACTCCCTTATTGAAGAAAGAGATGACTTAGCCGCCGCTCTTGTAGATGATCGCGCGCAGCTCACCCTGCTCAAGGCTTCAAATGAAGAGGCAATTAAAGTCTTTGAGCAGGGAAAGGATTAGTTCGTGGCTGATGTGGATGCGATGGGCGCAAGGGTAAATGGTGATGTGAAGGATCTTAGCAGCCAGCTGAAGAGGCTGGGCATTGAGCTTGATGCTGACTTGTATCCGCGTTTGATACGAGAGGTAGCGGAGAAGCGTTGGCTGGTGCGTCATGGTCTGCGCCTAGCTGCCATGGGTGCCTTGGAAGACCCTACTCCGCGGGCCGCCTTCGCCCAGTCCGTCATTGCTGCAGTGAATATGGGCACCTCCAAGGGCCTAGTGAAAGCGCACAAAGCCGAATTGTTGAAGAAGGACTTGGCAGAGGTGCCCTTCTATGATCCTGTTGCTGCGTCTAAGCTCACGTCCGCCCTAAAGAACATGAGTGTATGTCCTCTGCCATCTTTTGGACTTGGCAACAATGATCATGAGCTGCCACTTGAAGTTGTTATGGAAAGACTGACTCTGGCGCGCCATAAGGCTGAGGGCGCGGAGACACAGGCTGACTTTCACTTGAAGCCTTCCCTAGAACAGTTTATGGTACCGATATTTGCTCATCCCAAGGATGTGCTTGACCCTTTTAGGGTTGAGAAGGAAGTTCCATTGTCTGAAGTGCTTGCGGCGCATGCTAGTCGTGCAACTACCAAGAAGACTGCCCTGAGTCTAGAGGCCGCGCCTTCTGTTGGTGCCGCCCACCTTACTTCTTCCATCCTTGTTTTGCCCTCGCCACTGCTGGAGAGAGACGCGTGTGTGCTTGACTTAATGGATAAGGAAATGAAAGAGCATCGCGCCTCAGCATACTGTCCTCCCTTATTGAAGCTGAAGAGATCTTCCTCTGACACAAATTTACTTTCAAACACTAGTTGTATTTTGTGAACATTTATTTGTATGTGCGAATGTTCACACTTTGTATGTAATGAAATTTTCCACTTTTGTTTATGAATATATGTTTCCACGCTTTAATGTTTATAGCGCATACTTGGTTTATGAATTAGTGTAATTACATAAGTGGTCCTTATGGGTGAGGCAAACTTATTACGTGTGGTAGACTGCTACTACCATAAGGACGGCCAGGTGAGGTTGACCAGTGGTTAGGTGTGCATGATTGTGTCATTTCAGTCTCATAATGTACTGGTTGTAAACTTGCTACGACGTTATTAATAGCAAGGGGCCTAACAAGGATACATGATCCGTGGTCGATGGGGTTGCAACCCTCTTACTCGACAAGTCGAATTAGTAGGTTAGACCCATTACTCTTATTTCACCTGGAAATGTTGTGTACGTGTACGCTAGTAGGCAACATATAGTATATACAAAGTGTATGTATGATAAAAATAAACGTTTTTTTTTGGAATGCGTCGGTGGAACTAGCTAGGGACCACAACAGTTTTATTAATACTTGCAAGATTTTAAACACATGATATAAAAGAAAAATAATACACTGGTTTTAGAAGTTCGCTGCTAAAGGTAGCACTTCTTTAGGTGGCATATGTTCCAAGGCCTCTGTAGGTCGCTACCATCCATGTCGCGCAGCCGGTATACACCCTTCCCCAATGCGTCTGTCACCATGTAAGGTCCCTCCCACTTAGGACAAAGTTTCCCAGTATTTTCAGCGCGGCTGGTCGCGTTTGCGCGGTACACAAAGTCACCTGGCCTAAAGGAAGTCTTTCTTACCCTAGCGTCGTAGTAACCTTTCATTTTTTATTTTGACTTGGCCTCGTGGATGGCTGCCAATTCTCTTCTTTCATCGATTATGTCTAAGTTCAGCCGTAGTTCATCATCTTTTGTGACCATGTCTACCTATGCTGTGCGGAGTGTTTGTAACCCAATCTCGGCTGGAATGACTGCCTCTGTTCCATACGTCAAGGCGAAAGGGGTATCGCCCGTAGCGGTTTTTATCATTGTGCGATGTGCCCACAAGACATGTGATAACTCGTCGACCCATTTTTTGTTGTTTTCTCCCAGTTGTGCCTTTATGCCGTCTCCCAGGATCCTATTTGCTCTTTCCACAAGTCCATTTGTTTGTAGATGAGCTATCGATGCAAACCTTTGATTGATGTTATTTTTCGCGCACCAATCTTTGAATGGGTTCTCCACGAATTGTTTTCTATTATCAGAAACGATCTCTCCAGGTAGCCCGAAGCGACATACTATATTGTCCCATACGAACCGTTTAACTTGGTTTCCTATGATTGTTGCGACTGTCTTTGTTTCAATCCACCTCGTAAAGTAATCCATCGCGACTATTAGGAACTTAATTCCACATGCGACTATGGGAAAAGGTCCTGCAATGTCTATTCCCCACTTGAAAAATGGACAGGGGAAGTGATAGGTGTTAGTTCCTCTTGGGGTTGACGCGGTACCGACCTGTGTACCTGGCAGTCATTGCATTTATATATGAGTGTACGTGCGTCCACGTGCATGGTTGGCCAATAATATCCGCTGCGCAACGCTGTTGCCACTGATAACGCCCAAATCCAACATGTTTTTGGGAGCGTTATCCGTACTTTTGTACATGTATATTGGTTATATCTATGATACTTTTGTGCATATTTGTGCCCAATTATATTTGCAAGTCTTTGTGTAGCCAATTGCAGGAATGAAGTGTAAAACAATGCAAATGTGAAGATTAGTACGAGTACGAAGAATCCTAGTCAAGTTCAAGACCCGTGTACAAGTTACAAGCCTTTGAAGATCAACTTCGGGTGCAAGAACAACTATTTCCAAGGAGCATACAAGTCACTCAGCATGAAAATGCCACCAGCACCATCAAGTTTCCACTTGCACAAATCATCAAAGATGCCACCAGCAGGATGAAGATGCCACCAACATTTGTGTAGGCAGAAATTATGTCTACATCCATGCAAGCTCATACAAGAAGCTTCCAGACTCTCTTTGGCTCCAAGCACTTGTCTTTGGCTTCAAGTATTTGTCTTTGGCTTCAAGCCATGCATTCACTCCATGCCATCAAATTAGCCTATAAATAAGACCCTTGGGGTCATGTAATCATATATCTTTTCACAACTCAAATATCTCTTCATATCATCTCATAAATAACTCTCTCAACCTTGTCCAAACCTCCATTCCCGGATTTGAGCAAGGTGGTGCAAGAAAAATCACTTTTGGTGTCCGAAAAGCAAAGTTAACATCACGAAACTCTTAGGGATCATTACCCTAATCATTAGCAACATATTTTCACTTTGTAAGACTCTTAATTATGACTTATAAGACTATTATTTTAGAGTTTATTTCATCATTTGTTATGAGTATCTAAATCTCATTCTACACTTGGTAGGATGATGTTGGTGGTATGAATTAGTGGTTGTGATTGTGATTTATGTTTATTTCAATGTCAACCTTTCCTTTGAACCATTAGTACTTATGTTTCATGTGACAATTGTTATCAAAACTTAATTTGTTGGTAAAGATTTCATATGTCAAAAGGGTTATTTTCTATCAACAAGTCATAGCCGGTTTGTCTATGATTGGCTATCTTTTGTAAAACCTCTGATTTTACCTTATTGACTTTGTTAACTGTTGTACTCTTTATTTTTGGAATCCATATAATTCCACTTTTATATGACTTATTATTAATCATATACCTTTGTCATAATATCTTTCATATTTATTTTTACATTTATATGAACCCTTAGTCATTATTCACTACTCTAGCAATTGACTGGCCATCTGAATGAACAAGGACTCATCACCTCAGTACACATTTTGGGATAAGATGTAACATTATTTACTTAATTTATTAAGTACTTAGACTTATTTTTATATGTATATATTTACATATATTTCATACTAGGAATAAACACCTAACACTTAAAACAATGTACATCATTTTACATTGTCATTTATTTACTTTATTCAAGTAAATAGTTAAATGATGTATTCATTATATACTTTCGCTAAATTACCTAAAGGTTTAACTAAAATACCTATAAACTTAACAAATGCATACAATATAATACAAGGACTATTATTTTCACCCAACACTTGATACAAGTTAACACAATTCTCCTAAAAACCCCTATGTGTGCCGTGTATATATGTATATACTTACACATCTATGATAATTTTGTTAACTTGCAAACAAACATGAACATATACCTCCACTTGTGCATTTTCCTTACACATTCCATACCTTCATTAGACTTCACCATGCTCTTCTTACACATCACCATACACAAACACTATACATGACATTTTTGTCCCCCTTTGACTTCCCAAAACCTACGGCTAAACACAAAAGTAGGAGGGAAATGAGTTTCTAGTTTGATCATGTGGGAAAGTGTTTCATATCTTGTAAATATCCAACAAGGATCCCCGTAAGATTCATGGTACTAAACTAGATTTCACTTGGATCTCCTTTTCTTTCCTATATCTGAATGCCCCAAGGTTTACAACACTCTCAACATAAAACATTTCAAAACATCCCTCACTCTCCCCTCAAAACTCTCGGCTCCATTTTTGTCATCACCAAGATTCACCAAAAACTCCATTAATACCTCATTTACTAACCTTAAATCATGTCTCATACTACATAAATGCAAATCATTGTCACTTCTACAACCACCTTGATCTTCAAGACAACAAGAACACCCTAAAAACTCAATTAAGGCCACATCTAGTTTGATTTACAAGGGTTCACCATTGTTGAAACCTAGCTCTAATCACGACTCACTCTCCTATTCATTCCTTGATCTATCTAAACAAGTAAGTATCTTAAAACTTAACTTTTCAATATACTCGTTTTCATAAACATAAACATACACATGCTTATCACTAGTAAAAACTTAATGTTGAAACAAAACCATGAAAACCCTAGACTTACTAGGTCACGGAAAAAATGGGTTATGATTTAATGTGTTATAAAAATCTTGCTAACTATAATGTATATAACCTTATGAACTTGTTAAACTATAAAAGCTATGAAAAACCTAAGCATGCATATATTAGACGTGGGGTTTTATCCCTATGGTTTAGTATTGGTTAACTTTGTATTGTTTAAACAAGCCTAGAAACACTAGATATATATTACTAGTTGCCTTAGATTAATAAGCTCACTTTTTGCCTTATAGGAGTTAAGCTTTTAAGCCCACTACAATAAACTTGCCTAAATAAACTTCATTTTTATTAAATAATGTTTTCATAAAACTTTTGGTGTGAAAAATATGATTTTTCAAAGTTTCGGATTCAAAACATAGATCTATAAATGTTTCGGCTTAAAAATGATGAATATAATACTTTCGGGTTAATTTTGTAATTTTCTTAAGTTTAGGGATCTAAATGGACACGTATGGAAACTCATTTTATCAAAAGATAAATATAAGGGCCAATTTTGTAAATTACCGAGAGTTGAGGGTAGTGTTTTAACACTATCCGAAACTTCAAACATAACACAAGGACTTAAATGGAATTATTGCAAGGTTAGGGTGACTTGTGTAACTTAGTAGGAACCTAGAGACCCCTTTTGCCTTTTGCCGAAACCTAATAGTAACCCTAGGGACCCCTTTTGCCAATATTGTAAACTTTAATAAACCCTAGACAAACCCTAGGGCTGTTTAGGCATAAGCCGAAACTTAAATGGAGCCCTAGGGGGCCTTTATGAAACTTGTTTTAAACCTAATAAAAACCGAATACCATATGGACTAAAAGTGACAACTTATGAAACTTTTATAAACCCTAGTTACACGTGTAACTAGGGAGGGACTTGTTTTTCCATTATTTGAAAGTTAAACGAACCCTCAGAATATTATATTAATATTGCTCGCGATCGACAAAAGAGCTACGTGGACCTGAAACGCAAACCTATGCAATTTGAAGTAGGTGATTGTGTTATGCTCAAGGTATCACCTTGGAAGGGTGTTGTACGCTTTGGCAAATGTGGAAAACTGAATCCACGTTATGTTAGCCCTTTCAAAATAATAGCCAGGATCGGGGAAGTAGCTTATCGTTTAGAGTTGCCCCAGCAACTGAGTCGGGTACACTCTACCTTTCACGTGTCTAACCTGAAGAAGTGCTATGCTGAAGAACCATTGGCTATGCCATTGGAGGGAGTTCAGTTTGAGGACAAACTCCATGTCATAGAAGAACCAGTAGAAATCATGGAGAGGACAATTAAGAAATTGAAACGCAGTCGCATCCCGTTGATCAAAGTACGTTGGAACTCGAGGAGAGGCCCTGAGTTCACTTGGGAACGAGAAGAATCGTTCAAAACCAAGTACTGACACTTGTTCACCTGACCGATGACTTCATCTTAAGCTTTGAGGACAAAGCTAAAATAAGGGGTTGGTGCTATAAAACCTCTGATTTTACCTTATTGACTTTGTCAACTATTGTACTCTTTATTTTTGGAATCCATATAATTCCACTTTTATATGGCTTATTATTAATCATATACCTTTGTCATACTATCTTTCATATTTATTTTTACATTTATATGAACCCTTAGTCATTATTGACTACTCTGGCAATTGATTGGCCACCTGAATGAACAAGGACTCATCACCTCAGTACACATTTTGGGATAAAATGTAACATTATTTACTTAATTTATTAAGTACTTGGACTTATTTTTATATGTATATATTTACATATATTTCATACTAGGAATAAACTCCTAACACTTTAAAACAATGTACATTATTTTACATTGTCATTTATTTACTTTATTCAAGTAAAATATTTATAATGATGTATTCATTATATACTTTCACTAAATTACCTAAAGGTTTAACTAAAATACCTATAAACTTAACAAATGCATACAATATAATATAATGACTATTATTTTCACCCAACACTTGATACAAGTTAACACAATTCTCCTAAAAACCCCTATGTGTGCCATGTATATATGTACATACTTACACATCTATGATAATTTTGTTAACTTGCAAACAAACATGAACATATACCTCCACTTGTGCATTTTCCTTACACATTCCATACCTTCATTAGACTTCACCATGCTCTTCTTACACATCACCATACACAAACACTATACATGACATTTTTGTCCCCCTTTGACTTCCCAAAACCTACGGCTAAACACAAAAGTGGGAGGGAAATGAGTTCCTAGTTTGAGCATGTGGGAAAATCTTGCATATCTTATAAATATCCAATAAGGATCCCCATAAGATTCATGGTACTAAACTAGATTTCACTTGGATCTCCTTTTCTTTCCTATATCCGAATGCCCCAAGGTTTACAACACTCACAACATAAAACATTTCAAAACATCGCTCAGTCTCTCCTTAAAACTCCCGGCTCCATTTTTGTCATCACCAAGATTCACCAAAACTCCATTAATACCTCATTTACTAACCTTAAATCATGTCTCATACTACATAAATGCAAATCATTGTCACTTCTACAACTACCTTGATCTTCAAGACAACAAGAACACCCTAAAAACTCAAGGAAGGCCACGACTAGTTTGATTTACAAGGGTTCACCATTGTTGAAACATAGCTCTAATCACTACTCACTCTCCTATTCATTCCTTGATCTATCTAAACAAGTAAGTATCTTAAAACTTAACTTTTCAATATCCTCATTTTCATAAACATAAACATACACATGCTTATCACCAGTAAAAACTTAATGTTGAAACAAAACCATGAAAACCCTAGACTTACTAGGTCACGACAAAAATGGGTTATGATTTATTGTGTTATAAAAATCTTGCTAACTATAATGTATATAACCTTATGAAGTTTTTAAACTATAAAAGCTATGAAAAACCTAAGCATGCATATATTAGACGTGGGGTTTTATCCCTATGGTTTAGTATTGGTTAACTTTGTATTGTTTAAACAAGCCTAGAAACATTAGATCTATATTACTAGTTGCCTTAGATTAATAAGCTCACTATTTGCCTTATAGGAGTTAAGCTTTTAAGCCCACTATAATAAGCTTGCCTAAATAAACTTCATTTTTATTAAATAATGTTTTCATAAAACTTTTGGTGTGAAAAATATGATTTTTCAAAGTTTCAGATTCAAAACATAGATCTATAAATGTTTCGGCTTAAAATGATGAATATAATACTTTCGGGTTAAATTTGTAATTTTCTTAAGTTTAGGGATCTAAATGGACACATATGGAAACTCATTTTATCAAAAGATAAACATAAGGGCCAATTTTGTAAATTTCCGAGAGTTGAGGGTAGTGTTTTAACACTATCCGAAACTTCAAACATAACACAAGGAGTTAAATGAAATTATTGCAAGGTTAGGGTGACTTGTGTAACTTAGTAGGAACCTAGGGACCCCTTTTGCCTTTTTCCGAAACCTAATAGTAACCCAAGGACCCCTTTTGCCAACATTGTAAACTTTAATAAACCCTAGACAAACCCTAGGGGCTGTTTTGGCATAAGCCGAAACTTAAATGGAGCCCTAGGGGGCCTTTATGAAACTTATTTTAAACCTAATAAAAGCCGAATACCATAAGGACTAAAAGTGACAAGTTATGAAACTTTTATAAACCCTAGTTACACGTGTAACTAGGGAGGGACTTGTTTTGCCATTATTTGAAAATTATATGAACCCTAAGAATATTATATTAATATTGCCGCGGGTATTTTATTTAATCGAGGGACTAAAATGTAATTTTCCTAAACTTAAGTTAAAACCTAATTATATGTATAACGTTAATATTAAAAAGGTAAAACTTAACTAATTGTAAAAGTCCAACGTTCGTTATTTTTCCTAACTTATAAGGTAATAATTATACAAATACCGGGAACACAAAATTAAACTAAAATGTTATACGTTTTACAAACCCTATTTATATAAAAGATATAAATTGAAGATGATTAACTTATAAAAATAAATATATTAATTATATTTATTTTCACTTTAAATAAATATAAAACTTGTTTTTTATAAATATTTAAATCACTTTATAAATCATACAAGTACGAGGATATTAATTAAACTGGTTAATTAATTTAACAATATTATTTATTTTATTCTTAAAATAAATACTACTATAACTTGTACAACGATGAACTAAAATACATATATCGTAATAAAATGCTTAAAACCAGTATAAGCATGCACAGTCTTGTTCTGAAACTTTTATGCATTATACTATGCATTTACTGAGACCTTATAATTATTTAGGTCGTTGACTGTATCATGAGCATCATATCAGATTTACTTGTGACTATTTATTGTACTACTGAGGTGAGTTCATGGCCCCACTTTATATATTGACAAACTTTTAAACCTTTTCATGGGGAAGAAAACATGCAACATATTTTATTTAATGGACATAAACTGAATTGCGAAACCTTTGATTACATTTGCCTATTGTAGATGAACCCTCATGACCTGTGCATCTGAAACTCTTAGAATTATTGAATTACCTGAATGTTATAAATAGATCTATTTAGGATTGACCATCCCCATCTGGGTGAGTCATGCTCACTGTGCCTAGGCCGAGACAATAGATGTTTCACATGTCAGCACTTATTACTTTTGGGTGCCTTTTTATAAGGCGAAGGGTCCTTATTTGTTAAGGGCTTAACTATTAAGTCTCAGTTTCGGGCAATATGGGAAGGTAATTACTTTTTAGTGTTGATGCTTTGTGCATTACTACTTCAGTGAATGTTTATTGTCCAAACTTATTTTACTAAACCTGTGAATTCACCAACTTTATGTTGACTCTCTAAGCATGTTTTCTCAGGAAACTGAAGCAGGTATTGGTGTGCATGGAGTCAAGCATCATGATAGGCTGCATTTATAGAGCTCATCTGGGGTTTTATAAACTGGGGAATAATTCAAACTGCTGAATAATGTTTAAGACTATTTTAATAACATTTGCACTTTTATCCATGTAATAAATGTAATGATATTCTTTTATCTGCTGCTCTATACGCTATCTGCTGTTGATCCACCTACGTGACACCCAAATATTATTTCCGCTGCATTTGACCCAATTGGGGGTGTCATAGAATGGTATCAGAGCGATAGTTATAGAGAACCAGAACAAAATTTAAATAAATATAAAAATAAATTTTTTATATAAACTGGATTATAACTGCTTAAAAATCTTTTGGGATTTTCGGGACTAGAATAGTTAAGCATATAGAGTGTAGAGCATACATTCTTACGTGGCTATCTGTGCATTGATTATTAACATCCGGTTGATTAATCTCATAAGTATTAACGTAACCTTTAACATCGTCATGTTAAACAACACTATTATATAATTTAATCATTATTCCTAAAAACTTTTAACTTGAGTAAGATTATACTTATGTCAATTAAAACGATATAATTTTCAGATTTACTATGACATCACCCACTGATACTCCTGCTGCCGTATCACCGACATCCGTCTTGCATGGATGGATATCTGCCAGTGACACAGACGACAGTCACACTTCGGGTGACACCGCTCTCGTTGCTGCACTCATCGCTACTCTACCTGTTTCACCTATTTCCCCCGCTGGGGAAGAGGTTCAGCCGACTGCTGCCCTACCACCCTTACCACCAGTTTCCTCACTTCGGGACTACGCACCCGAGTCTCTGCCGCCTCGTAAGAGGAGGTATGAGGCACCTGACAACTCTACTTTTGAGGTCGGGGAGGGTTCGAGTATGAGGCGCGTGGATCCTGTCCAGGCCCAGATCACTGCACTGGCCGCACGCCAGGCACAGGATGTTGCAGAGATTCATGCTCTGCTGGCCGATGGACAGCTTGGACGCACTGCTCTGTAGTCGCGTCAGGACCTTCTATACTGGACTGTTAGTGCTGAGGCACACGCTGCTCGAGAAGCATGGTCTACGACTTACCATTCTCTCCAGTGGTCGCTGGAGGATAATGAGTTACTCCGTGAGCAGATCTACCTACTGCAGAGTCAGCAGACTGAGACTCACACCGCTCTCATGTCCATGGAGCAGACGCTTGCCATCTTCTTCGATCTCCAGGACGTCCGTCACCAGGGATTGACATCAGAGACTTCTCATCTTCGGGGAGTTCAGCAGACCCTCAGAGACTAGTTCTTGGAGGCACTTCGACTCCTTAAGGAGACCCGAGATCACTGGCGGAGGGTAGTGAGGGCAGGAAGGGGTGGTGGCCCCCCTTAAAATCTGACTAACCGTTTATGTACTCTGATAATTTTTATATGGTGGCCCTTTAACAAGATGTACTTCGTACTTGATTTGTTGATTTTCTTGCTTATACATAAAAGTATTAGCCTTTTTTACTATTAGTTTCAATCTTTCATTACTGGTAGCCTCCATGGGATATCAATACATGCATACTTTCACATATAAGATTGCATCGAAAATGTTTGGCCCCCCCAAACACAACGGGCAAGCTCCGCCACTGCCCGAGATGCTATGACTTCGATGCAGGATGCCATGCAGGCACCAGCCGTCTCATCACCACCGGTAGCACCAGCAGTTTCCGAGGAGTCTGTTAGGCATGAGTAGACTAGGTGTACTAGATCTTTTGTACATCATGATAAGCTATTAGGGTTTCATCCCGGCTATCATGATATAGGACCTCATGTATTTGTATTTTCTTTTATCAGTTGTATCTTTGTACTGTACTACTTAGATTAGGGATTCGTAGATGATGTACTTTATATTATGTGTACCACCATCCCAGACAGGCGGTATGTGCTCTGTCTTGGATTGGTTGTGCAATTTGTACTGTATTCCTATTCTAGACATATGGCATGTACCCCTTTATCTTTGTTATATCCTGTACTGTATTATATTATAAACTTTTAAACAGGTTATCCAATTTGTTGTGAAGTCTATGCATGAATTTCTTTTCGTGTATTTATATAAAACTATGCTAACACCTTAAACTAATGATTTCATTTTTGTGTATAATTATAGAAAAATGATAATCACTAGAACGAATCCCAACAATGCTGACACTACCCAAAACGTCACTACTGCCCAACTAATGGAAATGATTGATCAAGGCATCAGAACTGCGATGGCTGCCAGCAGAAACGTAGACGATAGTCAAAACTCCAACAACCGCCGGAATAATCAGACCACCAGGGGTTGCTCTTACCCCCGACTTCTTGAAATGTAATCCTTCCTACTACAAGGGCAAGGAAGGAGTGGTGGAACTAATGTAGTGGTTTGAAAGTTTGGAGACTGTGTTCCGCATCAACGACTGTGCAGAAGAGAACAAAGTAAAGATTTCCACCTGCACATTACTTGAGAGTGCTCTTACTTGGTGGAACTCTGTAGTTGCTACTCTTGGACACGACGCTGCCTATGCTCTCAACTAGACTGAACTTAAGGAGAAAATAACAGAGAAATACTCTCCAAGGGGAGAAATGAAGAAACTTGAAATCAAATTATGGGATCTCAGATGCAAGAACAATGACATTACTGCATACAACCAAAGGTTCCAAGAGTTTACTCTAATGTGTACTAGAATGTTTGTGGAGGAGGAAGATAAGATTGAAAAGTATGTTGGTGGACTCCCAAACGCCATTCATGACAGCGTGCTCGCATCTCGACCTACTATTGTCGAGAATGCCATCGAGTTCCCTACTGAATTGATCAACAAAAGAGTTTGTACCATATCCGAGAGGCAAACTGACAACAAGCGAAAGGCAGATGAATATTTTCGTAGTCAGCACCAGCAGCATCCTAAAAAGCAAAATGCTGGGCAAGTTTACAGTGCTACCACTGCTGGGACTAAGTCGTATGTGGGCGCAAAACCTTTGTGCTCCAAGTGCAACTATCATCATACTGTTGATAGCCCATGCCAGACCTGTTATAGATGTGGACAAGTGGGTCATTTTGCAACAACCTGTCGAGTTAATGCCGTCACTCAGGCCCGGCCCAATCAAAACACTGGGAACTACAACAACAGGGGCGGATACAATGCCCGTGGGAACGGAAACGGACAGCAGGGAAACCACAATGCTGCTGGAGGAAATAACAATGGACCCAAGAAAGGAGTTGTGTGCTATGAGTGTGGTGCACCAGGACATGTGAGACCAGGTTGTCCTAAGCGAGCCAACCAGAACAAGAACAGTGGATGAGCTTCGTCGAGAGTGTACGTGGTCGGCAATGCAAAAGCCAACCCCGATTCTAATGTCGTTACTGGTACGTTCCTACTAAACAATCGTTATGCATCTGTTTTGTTTGATACTGGAGCAGACCGAAGTTTTATATCCACTGAATTTAGCCAAGTACTAGAAGTCGTTTCTACAATTTTATATCACCATTACTCCGTAGAACTAGCTGACGGTAAGACTTTAGATGTTGACACTATCATTAGAGGTTGTACTTTAAATCTTTCCAAACATCCGTTCAACATTGAACTTATCCCCGTAAACCTTGGTAGTTTTGATGTTATTATTGGTATGGACTGGTTAGCGAGATACCGCGCAGTCATTGTCTGTGGTGAAAAACTAGTTCGTATTCCATGGGTAAACGAAACTTTAATCATTCGAGGAGACGTTAACACCGACCTCACTGACACTAGACTTAGTGTTATCTCTTGTACTAAAGCCCAGAAATATTTGTTGAGAGGATGTCCTATCTTCTAGGCCCATATTTCTCAAACAGATGAGGAGGACAAGCCCGAGAAGAAACAAATCAAGGACGTACCTACCGTCCGAGATTTTCCGGAAGTCTTTCATGATGAGTTTCCAGGCTTACCACCGACCCGACAAGCGGAATTTCAAATCGATTTGATTCCCGGAGCCGCACCTGTAGCTAAAGCTCTATACCGGTTGGCACCATCAGAAATGAAAGAACTAGCTGAACAAATCCAAGAACTATCTGACAAAGGGTTTATTCGACCCAGTTCCTCACCATGGGGAGCTCCTGTGTTATTTGTCAAAAAGAAAGACGGTTCTTTCCGAATGTGCATCGACTACAGAGAACTGAATAAGTTAACTGTGAAGAATCGCTATCCGCTTCCTCGCATTGATGACCTATTTGACCAACTGCAAGGGTCAAGTGTATATTCCAAGATTGACTTGAGATCTGGATACCATCAACTAAGGGTCAGGGAGGAAGATATTCCAAAAACAGCTTTTAGAACCCGTTACGGTCATTACGAATTCCAGGTTATGCCATTTGGGTTGACCAATGCACCAACTATTTTCATGGACCTTATGAACCGTGTGTGCAGACCTTACCTGGATAAATTCGTGATAGTCTTCATTGATGATATACTCATTTATTCCAAGAACGAACAAGAGCACGGGGAACATCTGGCACAAGTACTAAAGGTACTCAAGGAGGAACAGCTCTATGCTAAATTCTCCAAATGTGAATTCTAGATTCCCAAAGTACAATTCCTCGGTCATGTCATTGATTGTAATGGTATTCACGTAGATCCAGCAAAGGTCGAATCTGTCAAGGATTGGGTATCTCCTAAATCACCGACAGAGATCCGCCAAAATTCTAGGCCTTGTAGGGTACTACCGCAGATTTATTGAAGATTTTTCCAAAATAGCCAAGCCAATGACCAAACTCACACATAAAAGAATAAAGTTCGATTGGGGAGAGAAGGAAGAATCAGCTTTTCAGCTGATCAAGCAGAAGTTATATCTAGTCATGTTACTAGACTAGGCTCCATACACAAGGTGAGATCTTTTTCCTGAATCCTGGGATTTGGTGGGTGTGGCGGCGGTCTTCCGTTGTGTCCTTTGGAAAAAGCCACACTCCCTATGTATAAGGATGGTTTACTTTATCTTTTGTCATTTCTAAGGTGAGCCTTTTTTCATATCTGGAAACAAGCATTAATTACACAGCTGCCGTTCTAAACAACATTAAATGTGCTAAGTCCGTCCAACTACCAGGACGAAGAGTTCAGTTGGGTCAGTCGACCGGGATCATACGCGAACATGTCCCCCAAGTATCGTGTTGAGCCGAATAGAAGAACTCGCCCGAAGCGTACTGTTTAGGTCTTATATAAGATTAATGCTTTTGACAGTGCGTTGGAATGCGTGCATCACAGCAGACGTCCTTTCAGTGTTCCCTCACTGTGCTATAAATGCCATCTCTCACTTATTTTTCTCTCTCATTTGCACTCTCTATTTTCTTCCATTGCTAGTCTTTCCGGTTTTTATCACTTCTTTTCAACAAGTGTGTGATTCGTCTTCTTCATCTGCTCTCTTTTTGCTTTGTTTGTTAGTTTCTTCCATGTTTGGTGTTGAGCCCGGGGAGAAAGGGGAACAACCAGTTTTTCGAGATTCCAAATGTAATATGCATATTAGGGTTTCAGAGTTGACTAGCAAAACTGAAATTGATCATTCGTAAGTTTGGCATTCCGTGGATCTTCGACCTCGTCTACCTGATCCTCTGTTGACTATGGATTAATTGCCTAGCACCGTCATAGGGATATATGAGTTATATCTAGAACATGGAGGGTTGTAGATTCCTTTTTCATCTTTTTTCTTGGTTGTGATTCATACTTTCGTGTTCATGTTTCCCATCTTATACCCATGAGCGTTAATCGCACCACCATGTTTGAGATCTGGTGTAAAAGTAACAGGGACATTGGTTTTCCTTTGAGAGTCGAGGACCAGGTAAATATGGTAAGTGTTTGCTAGAGAGGACTTCAAGTTTGAAGCATTGGAATAAAAAGTGGTTTCTGATCGATAGAATGGATATTCCTTATCCCATGCCCCGGAGACATAGAGACTCGGAGATTACTGACGACTTTCCCACCAATTTTAACGAGACACATGCCGAGTTACTTGCTGAGAATCTGATTCCCCTTCGTCCACCTCACAAGCATCTATTATTTCTCTCCGGGCTCTGGATATCGTACGCGTATCCGCAGTACCTCCGCATAGTGGTGGATGTTGATGGAAATGGTATTTCATATATTTTTATGTGTTGTTTCCGCGGGCTATTTGTGCTCGCTCTTATTCTTCTTATTTATTTTGCATAGATCAATATGGACAAATTCTTAAGGGTTATGTCATTCGAGCAAGCTGAAGTTGGCCGTGATGAGAATGTCGAGGTGGCTGTACCGGATCCACAGGTCACCCAGCCACTACCAGTTCGGGAAATCATTCCACCATTGACGAAGCTTCAAAAGGTGGTGACTGTCGCAAATCTGAAGGTTGTTGAGGCTCGGAAAAAGCAAGGAGCTAAAAGTTTGCTTCTCAAGGGAAGAAAAGGGCTGCTGGAGTAGAATCATCGGCTCTGTGTGAAAATAAGTCAAAACATCATGTTTAGTCAGAAATCCGGAACAAAAGAGACGGGGACTCGCTCAATGACCCCACTTAACCATGTTCATCCTGGAGACTCTGGTATTGCTGAGGTGGACGTGATCAAGAACAAATCCATTTCATATGTTGAACTGAGTGACCAATCATCTTCCCAAAGGGGCCCGAATGATCAACATCAGGAAACCGAATCTGGAGGTATGCTTATCCAACGTTCTCCCCTCTTTCTTTTTATATGCATGTCTTTCTGTTTGACTAACTCATTTTCGTCTTTTCTTACTTCTTTCTCTTGTTACTCATTTGTTTTCAAGATCGTTCTCATCATTTCAGATTTCAAGAGGATCGTCAACCATCTGTGCAATTTGTCTCGGCTTGGCGTTTGAAAGAGGATGTGAGGTTTAATTCTCACTACTCGGCAAAGGAGCTTCTATCTCACTTGGCTACCCACGCCGAACAAGTCGTGCTTTCATCCTATTCGAATTACGAGGTCTTAAGCCATTCATACCAGTCACTTGCACAGAGTACCTGAGCCACGACCAAATTGATGAAGAGGTATGAAAATCTTAGTCGAGAACACTCTCGTATGTCCGGCGTTTGCCAAAGTGAGCAAGATCATTTTGCTAAATGGAAAGCCATGCTTGAGCAGTTGTTGGTTTCTCAAAAGTAGCTGGAGAGCGAACACGCCGGTTATGGGTCGAAGAAAAAGAGCTCTTGGACCGCATCGAGGACTTAGAGAAGGGAAAACATATCTTGCAGGGTTTTGTCGAATGTAAGGATCAAAGGATTTCATATTTGGAGAGACTTTTAGGGCAAAGTGCACAGAACCTCGTCGTAGCCTCTGACAAGTTGAAGCAGTCCGAGATGAATAACAAACACCTAACGGCTCTCCTAGGTCGGGCCGAGGTAGATAAGCAAGTTATGGTGAGGGATGACATTCCCATCTTGTTGAGGAGGTTGTTTGAAAGTTATGAGTATAGGAAAGCTCTCACTCTGGCTGCCAATTCAGCTTCTTCCGCAAGTTTCATGAAAGCCATTATGTACAACAGAAATGCTGAGGAGATTGCTGCAACTTTGTCCGAAACCAAAGATATTGATGTCCATGCTTGAGACACTTGGAAAAGCACTTGCACAACCTTGTTTTCAGCTCAATATCCTTTTGTGGCTACGGTGGCTGCGGCTAGCAAGCTTTCGGTTGTTGACATTATGAAAATTTTACTGGATGAAGGACCAGCTAAGTCTTCTACTAGCGGTACCTCCTCTGCTGTTACCTCGAACTCTCCCCAACCACATCAAGAGGTTCTTCATCAATTGTAGAGAACTAGAATTGGGTTGAATAGTTTTTACCGATTAGTTTTCATTACTTTGAAACTTTTTCGTGCTTATTATGGATATAGATCAAACATGATTGACAAAGTAATAGAAATGAAGTAAGAATGAAACAAACCACAATGCACAATGATTTATAGTGGTTCGGCCTAGCAAGATCTCACTTACCTTGCCCCTACTTCCACTCCTCGAGCATCCACTCGAGAGTTCTACTTCATTAGTAAACGAATCTCCTTTACATCGATGGAGAAACCTTCACACTTAAGCTTACAATCTTTACCGACACCTAAGTTAAGATGGTGTGTTCTTCATAAGGGTACAACAACACCCTTTACACTATATACTTGCGGTTTACAACACCAACCATACTATTACACAAGTAGGTAGAAGAATGGGTACAGCAATGGTGATTGTGTAGGTAACACTTAACACATTCACAAAAAGTGAAGCCTTGAAGGATCAAATCTTAAAATATAAAATTCTCGTAATCGATCTTGAAATGTACACAGATCTAAATCACAAGAGACAAGGGATAAGACAAGAATGAGGTTTGTTGATACAAAAGTTGGATGGACCGAGCTTGACCTGAATTAGGCTTAATTCGGGGTCTTGTGGACTCCGACTCTTGCACCAAGTGAAACTTGCTTAAGGACCCTGCACACTAAAAACAGACACCGTTAGGCTTACCGTGGGTTTGTTACCCACGATTAGACTCCATCATGAGAGTAAGTAATCGATTTGAGTATGTTAGGGTTTAAGGTATTGTGTGTATCGTACCTTTGTGGAACCTATGGGGTTCCTTTTATACCCGAGAGAATCCTGGCCGGGTCTCCTACTCTTGCGGCCAAAGGAAGAGATAATGACCCAGAATAGCTTGATCCTTATCGCATAACCAAGGCAAGTGTATATCTCTTCCCTTTAGGCGAATATATCTATATGATAATCGCATAAGTATTACTCCATTACTGATGGATACGGGTAGTACCCGCGAGTCGGATTATCCAACCCGACTAGGGACTACACATCATCATGTCCCCCCAGTCTAGTGGTCGCAGGTTCTAACCGCGGCTACTAGACTACAACCTTCTAAGCGCTCAAAAATCAATATGCGTATAGACCACACATGAATATCCAAGAAGAATTCGAATACTCCCGCCAAGAAGACATTCATCCCCCCTTTTACCTGACTCCCTCGAAACCCGGGAAAAGTGTCTGCCACGTCATACTTACCCCTTCACCTTCCACACTCGGTTTTAACAAGTGGGTAACACGTGGCTCTGATCCAAGCGTTGAACAGTAATTTAGGAGGGCTATATATATACTCTTGACGCCCCCGTTTGACTGTTTCATCACTTCTAAACTCCCAAACTCCATTAACGTTTTTCTAAAACCTCAATTTCTTTTTAAGGTAATCCTCGTTGCCAATTTATATTATCTGTGACATCATGGTTAGACAATTTTTTGAAGTTACTTCGATCCTCACCATAGATGAACTTGACCAGTTCACGACGGAATACTATATTCCTAATTATTTACACCCAGAAGTTCCCAACCCCTGGCATAATATCAGGCAGGCTCTAGGGGTAAAATAGGAATATACAACCCTTTTTTTGACTATGCGAATCAGCGTATACCCATGTCGCGCTTCCTTATCAGTGTGTTAATGCATTACGAGATCCACGTATCTCAATTTCATTGTATAGGGGCGGCCAAAATTTCGAATTTCGAAATTAATTGCCCTACTCTAGACATAGAGCCGACTATAGACTGATTTTGTGTATTTTACCAACGGCAACTTGCCAATGGTTGGGTTTCATTCGCTAAGCGAAAGAACAAAATGCAATGCTATGATGGAAAAGTGGACTCTTTAAGGGATTGGAATTATAGGTTTTTCTGGATTGACGAAGCCGCCTTTCCCTTTCATTTCCCCTTTTTGACCCCTGGAACGGTGAGGAAGGACCCAACACCTGGCCCCAACTCCTACAATATTGGGGACACGGAGCTCTTGAATAACAACCGCCTTCCTGTGCAACCATACCCTGAAGCTCTGTTGGTTATTCTTGGTTTGAGTCGCGCAATCATCTGTGGCGCACGACAGATACTTGTCTTCCGCACCCAGAGTGGCCAGGGTTAATGGTTCTTCCCGCGTTCTTCATATCAACCTGTAGGTACCATCTTTATCTGAAAACTAAAATTTGGCTCTCGTTTGTGTATGTTTTACTGTTGCGCAGCAATGGATGTGCTCGACCTTGTTCGTGGTGCCTTCCCCCGGATTTGATAGTCTATGCTCGCCCCGAGAGGGAAAATGAAGAGTCGCTGCAAGAACGTGTGCATAAGAACACCATGGAACTAGAAGTTGGGGAAGCTTCCGTAGCACAAGAACAAGAACACATTGGCACAGAGCAGCCACCACAACCACCAGTACAACAACAACAACAACCACCACAAGAACAACCACCACCGTTTCTCAGCTCCTCTCTATCATTGGATAATTTTATTGAGGATGCTGAGCTCGCCGCTCAACAATTTGAGGAGGAGGAGGAGGCGAACTCTACTTTGTTGAGGAAGAGGCGGAGAAGCTCTCCAACTACTTCTCGTAAGTCCGCTCGCATGGGGGGTGAGCCCTCGTCAACAGGGGCGCAGAAGCAACAGGAGGAAACCTCCCATTCGCACCTGGCTGAAGAAAATATTGAGGAGGACACTGCAAGGTCTCCTCCACGAACTTCCCCTGCTACCATCATCTTAAGGTAAAATACTTGTCTTTGTTTTAGTACTACCGTACTTATGCCTCCTTTTTATTCCTCTAATCTCTCATTTCCTTGTAACAGTGATGACCAGGAAGATTTCTCTGCGAAGGCTGATGTCGCGCTTTCCCTCCAAAGGAGACTTCAACAGCGGGGGGAAGCGCGTTCCCCCAAGACCCCGTGTTTTCTCCAAACTGGGAGTTGCCCGTGTCTTCGGAGTTGACCGGTGCTTTTGACTGTTCCAACTTCCTGGACAACATCGTGTCCCCTGGCCGAGCTGTTGTGCTAGATGAGATGAATGATGCAGTTCTTTTGGATGAGGTAAGTTACATCTCGTCACAGAACGTGACACTAATGTCACGCATCAAGAAGAGGTTCTTAGATCTATCCTCCCAAGTCCAATCCACGGAAGAGAGACTTGGGCAAATTGTTGAGGGGAAGAATCTTGCCCTTGGGGAGATGTAGGCAAAGATTGACCAAGAGGCCAAGAGAGGATGCCAGGATGCCGATCTCACCCACTCCCTTATTGAAGAAAGAGATGACTTAGCTGCCGCTCTTGTAGATGATCGCGCGCAGCTCACCCTGCTCAAGGCTTCAAATGAAGAGGCAATTAAAGTCTTTGAGCAGGGAAAGGATTAGTTCGTGGCTGGTGTGGATGTGATGGGCGCAAGGGTAAATGGTTATGTGAAGGATCTTAGCAGCCAGCTGAAGAGGCTGGGCATTGAGCTTGATGCTGACTTGTATCCGCGTTTGATACGAGAGGTAGCGGAGAAGCGTTGGCTGGTGCGTCATGGTCTGCGCCTAGCTGCCATGGGTGCCTTGGAAGACCCTACTCCGCGGGCCGCCTTCGCCCAGTCCGTCATTGCTGTAGTGAATAAGGGCACCTCCAAGGGCCTAGTGAAAGCGCACAAAGCCGAATTGTTGAAGAAGGACTTGGCAGAGGTGCCCTTCTATGATCCTGTTGCTGCGTCTAAGCTCACGTCCGCCCTAAAGAACATGAGTGTATGTCCTCTTCCATCTTTTGTACTTGGCAACAATGATCATGAGCTGCCACTTGAAGTTGTTATGGAAAGACTGACTCTGGCGCGCCATAAGGCTGAGGGCGCGGAGACACAGGCTGACTTTCACTTGAAGCCTTCCCTAGAACAGTTTATGGTACCGATATTTGCTCATCCCAAGGATGTGCTTGACCCTTTTAGGGTTGAGAAGGAAGTTCCATTGTCTGAAGTGCTTGCGGCGCATGCTAGTCGTGCAACTACCAAGAAGACTGCCCTGAGTCTAGAGGCTGCGCCTTCTGTTGGTGCCGCCCACCTTACTTCCTCCATCCTTGTGTTGCCCTCGCCACTGCTGGAGAGAGACGCGTGTGTGCTTGACTTAATGGATAAGGAAATGAAAGAGCATCGCGCCTCAGCATACTGTCCTCCCTTATTGAAGCTAAAGAGATCTTCCTCTGACACAAATTTACTTTCAAACACTAGTTGTATTTTGTGAACATTTATTTGTATGTGCGAATGTTCACACTTTGTATGTAATGAAATTTTCCACTTTTGTTTATGAATATATGTTTCCACGCTTTAATGTTTATAGCGCATACTTGGTTTATGAATTAGTGTAATTACATAAGTGGTCCTTATGGGTGAGGCAAACTTATTACGTGTAGTAGACTGCTACTACCATAAGGACGGCCAGGTGAGGTTGACCAGTGGTTGGGTGTGCATGATTGTGTCATTTCAGTCTCATAATGTACTGGTTGTAAACTTGCTACGACATTATTAATAGCAAGGGGCCTAACAAGGATACATGATCCGTGGTCGATGGGGTTGCAACCCTCTTACTCGACAAGTCGAATTAGTAGGTTAGACCCATTCCTCTTATTTCGCCTGGAAATGTTGTGTACGTGTACGCTAGTAGGCAACATATAGTATATACAAAGTGTATGTATGATAAAAATAAACGTTTTTTTTGGAATGCGTCGGTGGAACTAGCTAGGGACCACAACAGTTTTATTAATACTTGCAAGATTTTAAACACATGATATAAAAGAAAAATAATACATTGGTTTCAGAAGTTCGCTGCTAAAGGTAGCACTTCTTTAGGTGGCATATGTTCCAAGGCCTCTGTAGGTCGCGACCATCCATGTCGCGCAGCCGGTATACACCCTTCCCCAATGCGTCTGTCACCATGTAAGGTCCCTCCCACTTAGGACAAAGTTTCCCAGTATTTTCAGCGTGGCTGGTCGCGTTTGCGCGGTACACAAAGTCACCTGGCCTAAAGGAAGTCTTTCTTACCCTAGCGTCGTAGTAACCTTTCATTTTTTATTTTGACTTGGCCTTGTGGATGGCTGCCAATTCTCTTCTTTCATCGATTATGTCTAAGTTCAGCCGTAGTTCATCATCTTTTGTGACCATGTCTACCTCTGCTGTGCGGAGTGTTTGTAACCCAATCTTGGCTGGAATGACTGCCTCTGTTCCATACGTCAAGGCGAAAGGGGTATCGCCCGTAGCGGTTTTTATCATTGTGCGATGTGCCCACAAGACATGTGATAACTCGTCGACCCATTTTTGTTGTTTTCTCCCAGTCGTGCCTTTATGCCGTCTCCCAGGATCCTATTTGCTCTTTCCACAAGTCCATTTGTTTGTAGATGAGCTATCGATGCAAACCTTTGATTGATGTTATTTTTCGCGCACCAATCTTTGAATGGGTTCTCCACGAATTGTTTTCTATTATCAGAAACGATCTCTCCAGGTAGCCCGAAGCGACATACTATATTGTCCCATACGAACCGTTTAACTTGGTTTCCTATGATTGTTGCGACTGTCTTTGCTTCAATCCACCTCGTGAAGTAATCCATCGCGACTATTAGGAACTTAATTCCACATGCGGCTATGGGAAAAGGTCCTGCAATGTCTATTCCCCACTTGAAAAATGGACAGGGGAAGTGATAGGTGTTAGTTCCTCTTGGGGTTGACGCGGTACCGACCTGTGTACCTGGCAGTCATTGCATTTATATATGAGTGTACGTGCGTCCACATGCATGGTTGGCCAATAATATCCGCTGCACAACGCTGTCGCCACTGATAACGCCCAAATCCAACATGTTTTTGGGAGCGTTATCCGTACTTTTGTACATGTATATTGGTTATATCTATGATACGTTTGTGCATATTTATGCCCAATTATATTTGCATGTCTTTGTGTAGCCAATTGCAGGAATGAAGTGTAAAACAATGCAAATGTGAAGATTAGTACGAGTACGAAGAATCCTAGTCAAGTTCAAGACCCGTGTACAAGTTACAAGCCTTTGAAGATCAACTTCGGGTGCAAGAACAACTATTTCCAAGGAGCATACAAGTCACTCAGCATGAAAATGCCACCAGCACCATCAAGTTTCCACTTGCACAAATCATCAAAGATGCCACCAGCAGGATGAAGATGCCACCAACATTTGTGTAGGCAGAAATTGTGTCTACATTCATGCAAGCTCATACAAGAAGCTTCCAGACTCTCTTTGGCTCCAAGCACTTGTCTTTGGCTCCAAGTATTTGTCTTTGGCTTCAAGCCATGCATTCACTCCATGCCATCAAATTAGCCTATAAATAAGACCCTTGGGGTCATGTAATCATATATCTTTTCACAACTCAAATATCTCTTCATATCATCTCATAAATAACTCTCTCAACCTTGTCCAAACATCCATTCCCGTATTTGAGCAAGGTGGTGCAAGAAAAATCACTTTTGGTGTCCGAAAAGCAAAGTTAACATCACGAAACTCTTAGGGATCATTACCCTAATCATTAGCAACATATTTTCACTTTGTAAGACTCTTAATTATGACTTATAAGATTATTATTTCAGAGTTTATTTCATCATTTGTTATGAGTATCTAAATCTCATTCTACACTTGGTAGGATGATGTTGGTGGTATGAATTAGTGGTTGTGATTGTGATTTATGTTTATTTCAATGTCAACCTTTCCTTTGAACCATTAGTACTTATGTTTCATGTGACAATTGTTATCAAAACTTAATTTGTTGGTAAAGATTTCATATGTCAAAAGGGTTAGTTTCTATCAACAAGTCATAGCCGGTTTGTCTATGATTGGCTATCTTTTGTAAAACCTCTGATTTTACCTTATTGACTTTGTTAACTGTTGTACTCTTTATTTTTGGAATCCATATAATTCCACTTTTATATGACTTATTATTAATCATATACCTTTGTCATAATATCTTTCATATTTATTTTTACATTTATATGAACCCTTAGTCATTATTGACTACTCTGGCAATTGACTGGCCACCTGAATGAACAAGGACTCATCACCTCAGTACACATTTTGGGATAAAATGTAACATTATTTACTTAATTTATTAAGTACTTGGACTTATTTTTATATGTATATATTTACATATATTTCATACTAGGAATAAACACCTAACACTTAAAACAATCTACATCATTTTACATTGTCATTTATTTACTTTATTCAAGTAAATATTTATAATGATGTATTCATTATATACTTTCACTAAATTACCTAAAGGTTTAACTAAAATACCTATAAACTTAACAAATGCATACAATATAATACAAGGACTATTATTTTCACCCAACACTTGATACAAGTTAACACAATTCTCCTAAAAACCCCTATGTGTGCCGTTTATATATGTATATACTTACACATCTATGATAATTTTGTTAACTTGCAAACAAACATGAACATATACCTCCACTTGTGCATTTTCCTTACACATTCCATACCTTCATTAGACTTCACCATGCTCTTCTTACACATCACCATACACAAACACTATACATGACATTTTTGTCCCCCTTTGACTTCCCAAAACCTACGGCTAAACACAAAAGTAGGAGGGAAATGAGTTTCTAGTTTGATCATGTGGGAAAATCTTTCATATCTTGTAAATATCCAACAAGGATCCCCGTAAGATTCATGGCACTAAACTAGATTTCACTTGGATCTCCTTTTCTTTCCTATATCTGAATGCCCCAAGGTTTACAACACTCTCAACATAAAACATTTCAAAACATCCCTCACTCTCTCCTCAAAACTCTCGGCTCCATTTTTGTCATCACCAAGATTCACCAAAAACTCCATTAATACCTCATTTACTAACCTTAAATCATGTCTCATACTACATAAATGCAAATCATTGTCACTTCTACAACCACCTTGATCTTCAAGACAACAAGAACACCCTAAAAACTCAAGTAAGGCCACGGCTAGTTTTATTTACAAGGGTTCACCATTGTTGAAACCTAGCTCTAATCACGACTCACTCTCCTATTCATTCCTTGATCTATCTAAACAAGTAAGTATCTTAAAACTTAACTTTTCAATATACTCATTTTCATAAACATAAACATACACATGCTTATCACTAGTAAAAACTTAATGTTGAAACAAAACCATGAAAACCCTAGACTTACTAGGTCACGGTAAAAATGGGTTATGATTTAATGTGTTATAAAAATCTTGCTAACTATAATATATATAACCTTATGAACTTGTTAAACTATAAAAGCTATGAAAAACCTAAGCATGCATATATTAGACGTGGGGTTTTATCCCTATGGTTTAGTATTGGTTAACTTTGTATTGTTTAAACAAGCCTAGAAACACTAGATATATATTACTAGTTGCCTTAGATTAATAAGCTCACTATTTGCCTTATAGGAGTTAAGCTTTTAAGCCCACTACAATAAGCTTGCCTAAATAAACTTCATTTTTATTAAATAATGTTTTCATAAAACTTTTGGTGTGAAAAATATGATTTTTCAAGGTTTCGGATTCAAAACATAGATCTATAAATGTTTCGGCTTAAAAATGATGAATATAATACTTTCGGGTTAATTTTGTAATTTTCTTAAGTTTAGGGATCTAAATGGACACGTATGGAAACTCATTTTATCAAAAGATAAACATAAGGGCCAATTTTGTAAATTGCCGAGAGTTGAGGGTAGTGTTTTAACACTATCCGAAACTTCAAACATAACAAAAGGACTTAAATGGAATTATTGCAAGGTTAGGGTGACTTGTGTAACTTAGTAGGAACCTAGAGACCCCTTTTGCCTTTTGCCGAAACCTAATAGTAACCCTAGGGACCCCTTTTGCCAATATTGTAAACTTTAATAAACCCTAGACCAACCCTAGGGCTGTTTAGGCATAAGCCGAAACTTAAATGGAGCCTAGGGGGCCTTTATGAAACTTGTTTTAAACCTAATAAAAAACCGAATACCATAAGGACTAAAAGTGACAACTTATGAAACTTTTATAAACCCTAGTTACACGTGTAACTAGGGAGGGACTTGTTTTGCCATTATTTGAAAGTTAAACGAACCCTCGGAATATTATATTAATATTGCTTGCGATCGACAAAAGAGCTACGTGGACCTGAAACGCAAACCTATGCAATTTGAAGTAGGTGATTGTGTTATGCTCAAGGTATCACCTTGGAAGGGTGTTGTACGCATTGGCAAATGTGGAAAACTGAATCCACGTTATGTTAGCCCTTTCAAAATAATAGCCAGGATCGGGGAAGTAGCTTATCGTTTAGAGTTGCCCCAGCAACTGAGTCGGGTACACTCTACCTTTTACGTGTCTAACCTGAAGAAGTGCTATGCTGAAGAACCATTGGCTATGCCATTGGAGGGAGTTCAGTTTGAGGACAAACTCCATGTCATAGAAGAACCAGTAGAAATCATGGAGAGGACAATTAAGAAATTGAAACGCAGTCGCATCCCGTTGATCAAAGTACGTTGGAATTCGAGGAGAGGCCCTGAGTTCACTTGGGAACGAGAAGAATCGTTCGAAACCAAGTACTGACACTTGTTCACCTGACCGATGACTTCATCTTAAGCTTTGAGGACAAAGCTAAAATAAGGGGATGGTGCTATAAAACCTCTGATTTTACCTTATTGACTTTGTCAACTATTGTACTCTTTATTTTTGGAATCCATATAATTCCACTTTTATATGGCTTATTATTAATCATATACCTTTGTCATACTATCTTTCATATTTATTTTTACATTTATATGAACACTTAGTCATTATTGACTACTCTGGCAATTGACTGGCCACCTGAATGAACAAGGACTCATCACCTCAGTACACATTTTGGGATAAATGTAACATTATTTACTTAATTTATTAAGTACTTGGACTTATTTTTATATGTATATATTTACATATATTTCATACTAGGAATAAACTCCTAACACTTTAACACAATGTACATTATTTTACATTGTCATTTATTTACTTTATTCAAGTAAAATATTTATAATGATGTATTCATTATATACTTTCACTAAATTACCTAAAGGTTTAACTAAAATACCTATAAACTTAACAAATGCATACAATATAATATAAGGACTATTATTTTCACCCAACACTTGATACAAGTTAACACAATTCTCCTAAAAACCCCTATGTGTGCCATGTATATATGTACATACTTACACATCTATGATAATTTTGTTAACTTGCAAACAAACATGAACATATACCTCCACTTGTACATTTTCCTTACACATTCCATACCTTCATTAGACTTCACCAAGCTCTTCTTACACATCACCATACACAAACACTATACATGACATTTTTGTCCCCCTTTGACTTCCCAAAACCTACGGCTAAACACAAAAGTGGGAGGGAAATGAGTTCCTAGTTTGAGCATGTGGGAAAATCTTGCATATCTTATAAATATCCAATAAGGATCCCCATAAGATTCATGGTACTAAACTAGATTTCACTTGGATCTCCTTTTCTTTCCTATATCCGAATGCCCTAAGGTTTACAACACTCACAACATAAAACATTTCAAAACATCACTCAGTCTCTCCTCAAAACTCCCGGCTCCATTTTTGTCATCACCAAGATTCACCAAAACTCCATTAATACCTCATTTACTAACCTTAAATCATGTCTCATACTACATAAATGCAAATCATTGTGACTTCTACAACCACCTTGATCTTCAAGACAACAAGAACACCCTAAAAACTCAAGGAAGGCCACGACTAGTTTGATTTACAAGGGTTCACCATTGTTGAAACATAGCTCTAATCATTACTCACTCTCCTATTCATTCCTTGATCTATCTAAACAAGTAAGTATCTTAAAACTTAACTTTTCAATATCCTCATTTTCATAAACATAAACATACACATGCTTATCACCAATAAAAACTTAATGTTGAAACAAAACCATGAAAACCCTAGACTTACTAGGTCACGACAAAAATGGGTTATGATTTATTGTGTTATAAAAATCTTGCTAACTATAATGTATATAACCTTATGAAGTTTTTAAACTATAAAAGCTATGAAAAACCTAAGCATGCATATATTAGACGTGGGGTTTTATCCCTATGGTTTAGTATTGGTTAACTTTGTATTGTTTAAACAAGCCTAGAAACATTAGAAATGGGTCAAAAAAATGGAAAGATCGGAACATGGGATCTATATTACTAGTTGCCTTAGATTAATAAACTCACTATTTGCCTTATAGGAGTTAAGCTTTTAAGCCCACTATAATAAGCTTGCCTAAATAAACTTCATTTTTATTAAATAATGTTTTCATAAAACTTTTGGTGTGAAAAATATGATTTTTCAAAGTTTCATATTCAAAACATAGATCTATAAATGTTTCGGCTTAAAATGATGAATATAATACTTTCAGGTTAAATTTGTAATTTTCTTAAGTTTAGGGATCTAAATGGACACATATGGAAACTCATTTTATCAAAAGATAAACATAAGGGCCAATTTTGTAAATTGCCGAGAGTTGAGGGTAGTGTTTTAACACTATCCGAAACTTCAAACATAACACAAGGAGTTAAATGGAATTATTGCAAGGTTAGGGTGACTTGTGTAACTTAGTAGGAACCTAGGGACCCCTTTTGCCTTTTGCCGAAACCTAATAGTAACCCTAGGGACCCCTTTTGCCAACATTGTAAACTTTAATAAACCCTAGAAAAACCCTAGGGGCTGTTTTGGCATAAGCTGAAACTTGAATGGAGCCCTAGGGGGCCTTTATGAAACTTGTTTTAAACCTAATAAAAGCCGAATACCATAAGGACTAAAAGTGACAAGTTATGAAACTTTTATAAACCCTAGTTACACGTGTAACTAGGGAGGGACTTGTTTTGCCATTATTTGAAAATTATATGAACCCTAAGAATATTATAATAATATTGCCGCGGGTATTTTATTTAATCAAGGGACTAAAATGTAATTTTCCTAAACTTAAGTTAAACCTTAATTATATGTATAACGTTAATATTAAAAAGGTAAAACTTAACTAATTGTAAAAGTCCAACGTTCGTTATTTTTCTCAACTTATAAGGTAATAATTATACAAATACCGGGAACACAAAATTAAACTAAAATGTTATACGTTTTATAAACCCTATTTATATATAAGATATAAATGGAAGATGATTAACTTATAAAAATAAATATATTAATTATATTTATTTTCACTTTAAATAAATATAAAACTTGCTTTTTATAAATATTTAAATCACTTTATAAATCATACAAGTACGAGGATATTAATTAAACTGGTTAATTAATTTAACAATATTATTTATTTTATTCTTAAAATAAATACTACTATAACTTGTACAACGATGAACTAAAATGCATATATCGTAATAAAATGCTTAAAACCAGTATAAGCATGCACAGACTTGTTCTGAAACTTTTATGCATTATACTATGCATTTACTGAGACCTTATAGTTATTTAGGTCGTTGACTGTATCATGAGCATCATATCAGATTTACTTGTGACTATTTATTGTACTACTGAGGTAAGTTCATGGCCCCACTTTATATATTGACAAACTTTTAAACCTTTTCATGGGGAAGAAAACATGCAACATATTTTATTTAATGGACATAAACTGAACTGCGAAACCTTTGATTACATTTGCCTATTGTAGATGAACCCTCATGACCTGTGCATCTGAAACTGTTAGAATTATTGAATTACCTGAATGTTATAAATAGATCTATTTAGGATTGACCATCCCCATCTGGGTGAGTCATGCTCACTGTGCCTAGGCCGAAACAATAGATGTTTCACATGTCAGCACTTATTACTTTTGGGTGCCTTTTTATAAGGCGAAGGGTCCTTATTTTTTAAGGGCTTAACTGTCAAGTCTCAGTTTCGGGCAATATGGGAAGGTAATTACTTTTTAGTGTTGATGCTTTGTGCATTACTACTTCAGTGAATGTTTATTGTCCAAACTTATTTTACTAAACCTGTGAATTCACCATCTTTATGTTGACTCTCTAAGCATGTTTTCTCAGGAAACTGAAGCAGGTATTGGTGTGCATGGAGTCAAGCATCATGATAGGCTGCATTTATAGAGCTCATCTGGGGTTTTATAAACTGGGTAATAATTCAAACTACTGAATAATGTTTAAGACTATTTTAATAACATTTGCACTTTTATCCATGTAATAAATGTAATGATATTCTTTTATCTGCTGCTCTATACGCTATCTGCTGTTGATCCACCTACGTGACACCCAAATATTATTTCCGCTGCATTTGACACAATTGGGGGTGTCATAGAATGGTATCAGAGCGATAGTTATAGAGAACCAGAACAAAATTTAAATAAATATAAAAATAAATTTTTTATATAAACTGGACTATAACTGCTTTAAAAATCTTTTGGGATTTTCGGGACTAGAATAGTTAAGCATATAGAGTGTAGAGCATACATTCTTACGTGGCTATCTGTGCATTGATTATTAACATCCGGTTGATTAATCTCATAAGTATTAACGTAACCTTTAACATCGTCATGTTAAACAACACTATTATATAATTTAATCATTATTCCTAAAAACTTTTAACTTGAGTAAGATTATACTTATGTCAATTAAAACGATATTATTTTCAGATTTACTATGACATCACCCACTGATACTCCTGTTGCCGTATCACCGACATCCGTCTTGCATGGATGGATATCCGCCAGTGACACAGACGACAGTCACACTTCGGGTGACACCGCTCTCGTTGCTGCACTCATTGCTACTCTACCTGTTTCACCTATTTCCCCCGCTGGGGAAGAGGTTCAACCGACTGCTGCCCTACCACCCTTACCACCAGTTTCCTCACTTCGAGACTACGCACCCGAGTCTCTGTCGCCTCGTAAGAGGAGGTATGAGGCACCTGACAACTCTACATTTGAGGTCGGGGAGGGTTCGGGTATGAGGCGCGTGGATCCTGTCCAGGCCCAGATCACTGCAATGGCCGCACGCCAGGCACAAGATGTTGCAGAGATTCATGCTCTGCTGGCCGATGGACAGCTTGGACGCACTGCTCTGTAGTCGCGTCAGGACCTTCTATACTGGGCTGTTAGTGCTGAGGCACACGCTGCTCGAGGAGCATGGTCTATGACTTACCATTCTCTCCAGTGGTCGCTGGAGGATAATGAGTTCCTCCGTGAGCAGATCTACCTACTGCAGAGTCAGCAGACTGAGACTCACACCGCTCTCATGTCCATGGAGCAGACGCTTGCCATCTTCTTCGATCTCCAGGACGCCCGTCACCAGGGATTGACATCAGAGACTTCTCATCTTCGGGAAGTTCAGCAGACCCTCAGAGACTAGTTCTTGGAGGCACTTCGACTCCTTAAGGAGACCCGAGATCACTGGCGGAGGGTAGTGAGGGCAGGAAGGGGTGGTGGCCCCCCTTAAAATCTGACTAACCGTTTATGTACTATGATAATTTTTTTATGGTGGCCCTTTAACAAGATGTACTTCGTACTTGATTTGTTGATTTTCTTGCTTATACATAAAAGTATTAGCCTTTTTTACTATTAGTTTCAGTCTTTCATTACTGGTAGCCTCCATGGGATATCAATACATGCATACTTTCACATATAAGATTGCATCGAAAATGTTTGCCCCCCCCCCCCCAAACACAACGGGCAAGCTCCGCTACTGCCCGAGATGCCATGACTTCGATGCAGGATGCCATGCAGGCACCAGCCGTCTCATCACCATCGGTAGCACCAGCAGTTTCCGAGGAGTCTGTTAGGCATGAGTAGACAAGGTGTACTAGATCTTTTGTACATCATGATAAGCTATTAGGGTTTCATCCCGGCTATCATGATATAGGACCTCATGTATTTGTATTTTCTTTTATCAGTTGTATCTTTGTACTGTACTATTTAGATTAGGGATTCGTAGATGATGTACTTTATATTATGTGTACCACCATCCCAGACAGGCGGTATGTGCTCTGTCTTTGATTGGTTGTGCAATTTGTACTGTATTCCTATTCTAGACATATGGCATGTACCCTTTTATCTTTGTTATATCCTGTACTGTATTATATTATAAACTTTTAAACAGGTTATCCAATTTGTTGTGAAGTCTATGCATAAATTTCTTTTCGTGTATTTATATAAAACTATGCTAACACCTTAAACTAATGATTTCATTTTTGTGTATAATTATAGAAAAATGATAATCACTAGAACGAATCCCAACAATGCCGACACTACCCAAAACGTCACTACTGCCCAACTAATGGAAATGATTGATCAAGGCATCGCAACTGCGATGGCTGCCAGCAGAAACGTAGACGATAGTCAAAACTCCAACAACCGCTGGAATAATCAGACCACCAGGGGTTGCTCTTACCCCCGACTTCTTGAAATGTAAGCCTTCCTACTACAAGGGCAAGGAAGGAGTGGTGGAACTAATGTAGTGGTTTGAAAGGTTAGAGACTGTGTTCCGCATCAACGACTGTGCAGAAGAGAACAAAGTAAAGTTTTCCACCTGCACATTACTTGAGAGTGCTCTTACTTGGTGGAACTCTGTAGTTGCTACTCTTGGACACGACGCTGCCTATGCTCTCAACTAGACTGAACTTAAGGAGAAAATAACAGAGAAATACTCTCCAAGGGGAGAAATGAAGAAACTTGAAATCAAATTATGGGATCTCAGATGCAGGAACAATGACATTACTGCATACAACCAAAGGTTCCAAGAGTTGACTCTAATGTGTACTAGAATGTTTGTTGAGGAGGAAGATAAGATTGAAAAGTATGTTGGTGGACTCCCAGACGCCATTCATGACAGCGTGCTCGCATCTCGACCTACTACTGTCGAGAATGCCATCGAGTTCCCTACTGAATTGATCAACAAAAGAGTTTGTACCATATCCGAGAGGCAAACTGACAACAAGCGAAAGGCAGATGAATATTTTCGTAGTCAGCACCAGCAGCATCCTAAAAAGCAAAATGCTGGGCAAGTTTACAGTGCTACCACTGCAGGGACTAAGTCGTATGTGGGCGCAAAACCTTTGTGCTCCAAGTGCAACTATCATCATACTGTTGATAGCCCATGACAGACCTGCTATAGATGTGGACAAGTGGGTCATTTTGCAACAACCTGTCGAGTTAATGCCGTCACTCAGGCCCGACCCAATCAAAACACTGGGAACTACAACAACAGGGGCGGATACAATGCCCGTGGGAACAGAAACGGACAACAGGGAAACCACAATGCTGCTGGAGGAAATAACAATAGACCCAAGAAAGGAGTTGTGTGCTATGAGTGTGGTGCACCAGGACATGTGAGACCAGGTTGTCCTAAGCGAGCCAACCAGAACAAGAACAGTGGATGAGCTTCGTCGAGAGTGTACGTGGTCAGCAATGCAAAAGCCAACCCCGATTCTAATGTCGTTACTGGTACGTTCCTACTAAACACTCGTTATGCATCTGTTTTGTTTGATACTGGAGCAGACCGAAGTTTTATATCCACTGAATTTAGCCAAGTACTAGAAGTCGTTCCTACAATTTTATATCACCATTACTCCGTAGAACTAGCTGACGGTAAGAGTGTAGATGTTGACACTATCATTAGAGGTTGTACTTTAAATCTTTCCAAACATCCGTTCAACATTGAACTTATCCCCGTAAACCTTGGTAGTTTTGATGTTATTATTGGTATGGAATGTGATAGGTGTGTAAACACCCATCCTTTTACCACTTAATTCTGGCTAAAACAAGACCAAAACGCGTATTTAATATCATTTGTTTGGAATTATGCGTGGTTTTTGTGTTTATTGTGTTTTCAGAGCCAACCGGATGAATATTGAAGAAAACATGGGATTGCACGGGTTTTACCGAAGAAAAAGACTCAAGATAAAGTCTATTGTCCAAGAGATGCAAAAGATTTGAAGTCACTGGGCCTATTCGAAGATTTATCGAAGAAAAGGACCAAATATGGAAGATTTACATAAGTCGAAGAAACTCAAGTCTATTAAACGAAGAAATTAAAAGACGAGTTGAATTTAATCGACGACAAATCCCGACTCAGAATCGAAAACGTCAACTTTTCTGAAAAGACGAGAAGACAAGAGGAACGGGAGAAAGCCCACTCACCAACCAAAGGGGACACCTATATAAAGGGATCCCCTCACACTTTCCATCCAGTTTTTTAGTTTTTTTTTATTCCTCCTTCTTTTTCTCCTCTTTTGTTCGTAGCATCACCAACACCACTAGGGTGTTTAGTGATTTTAATCTTTGTTCTTCAAATCTTATAATTTTAATCTTTGTTTTGTGATTGTTAAAACATTAATCATCAATACAAGTTCTTGTTTAATCTTTCCATTTCATTTTGTTCATCATCATCTTTTATTTCAAGTTCTTAAGTTCTTATTTGATTGATTTGATCTTCAAAAGTTGTTGGGTTTCATGTTTTTATTGATGGGATTTGTAGTTTATGGTTAGTATATCATTTGTGTTTAGCTTTATTTAAGTTTTGGTGAAAAACTTGGTGATTTTTGGCTTAAAATCGATTTCCTTGTTTTTGAGTTCCCCAGGTTCCGAATGAACCAAATGTTCCGGATGAGCTGAAAGTTCCGAATGAACTAAAAGTTCCGGATGAATTTAAAAAGTTCCGAATGAATTCCCTTTTTAAAAGTTCCGAATGAGTTTTAAAGTTCTGAATGAATTTTTGTTAAAAAGTTCCGAGTCAATCTAAAAGTTCCGGATGAACCTAAAGTTCCGGATGAACAAAAGTTCCGAATGAACTTAAACTTCCGGATGAATGATTTCTCAAAAAGTTCCGAATCAGTCAAGAAGTTCCGAATGAGTTTTCTTTTTGGAAGTTCCGAATCAGTAAATACTTCCGAACTAACTTCCGAATCAAGTTCCGCATGAGCGTTCCGAATAAAGTTCCGAATCAAGGTTAACTTCCGAATCAATCTTCTTTTGAGCATCTTTAATTGCTACTGTTTCTTTAGTATTACTGTTTCTTCATTTCTATTTCATATTTTAATTCAAGTTTTATTAATTGTTATTAATTCAATTGCTTTTAAATTTAAGTTTAAGTTTACATTTTATCGCATTAAACATTTAGTAGATTAGAAAACCAACTCCCCTTTTTAGTAACCAAGAACAATCATTCCACTTAGAACCAAGATCAATACGAGAGGATATCGAGAGAATAATTGAACCCTAGCAAAAGCATAATATCAAATGGCGCCGCTGCCGGCTCTTCTCGTTAAGATCAAAAGTTTTTTGTGAGAACTTGGATTTTGGGATCCGTTCCCCGTGAACGTTACTTTTTCATAAAAATTTTCAAAAAATCCTAAAAACTATAAAATTTTCAAAAATACAAAAAAGTAAAAAACATAAAAAAAACCAAAAATATTTTTGCTTTGTTTTTCTCTTGTTAGTTCTTTTGCAGGTGTATGCGCACTCGATTCACGTCTTATCAAGAGCCCGAGCCTCTCGATAACTTAGACATGGCCGGTGTACAAAACAACAACAACATACCACCTCCAAACAACAATAATAACAACAACAACCCACCTTTCAACAACATGAATAATAACAACAACAATGAGCCTCTACCGGATAATCGCCCGATGATTGAACTGCTACAAGCTCATGTAGATGGCAACACTGATCCAATTGTTATACCAGTATTTGCAGCCAACAACTTTGAGCTCAAATCAGGCTTTATCCAGATGGTCTCCGCTCAACCATTCTTGGGGCGTACCATTGATGACCCACATGACCATATCAAGAGATTCTTGCAACTCACTAACACGGTCAAATTCAATGGTGTTCCACAAGAGGTAATCCGGTTACAACTTTTTCCCTTTTCTTTAGAGGGACAAGCCCGGCATTGGCTTGCTAAGGAACCGCCACAAAGTATTCTTTCGTGGACGGATTTGGAAACCAAGTTTATCAATTACTTTTTCCCACCCTCTCGTACTACCGCTTTGCGGAATGAAATCATAAATTTTGAACAAAAGTACGATGAGTCGTTCAGTGAATCTTGGGATCGTTTTAAAGATCTTTTAAGAAAATGCCCACAACATGGTTTTACCAAAGTGCATCAAATTAACACTTTTTACAATGGTTTAAGCATGAGTGACCAAGATTCACTAAACAGTGCCTCGGGGGGTAATCTTTTGGCTAAGACTTCCAATGCTGCTTGTGATATCATTGAGAATAAGTCTCGTGTGCAAACCAAGAGTGTTCGGACCAATGTCGCTAGTGCTAGCACTAGTGACAGCGACAAGCGACTTGACAAAATCACTACGCTTCTTGAATCGCTTGTTACCCACACCGTCAGCAACACCAACAGCATCAACGCTAGAAACGCTAAAGACGCTCAAGTCAATGTTGTTAGCCAACCATGCGAGATATGCGGTGGTACTCACTCTTACACCACTTGTACCGCCACCCAAGACTACCCTTCTGAAAATGTGAATGCAGCTTATGGCACCTATCCTCAACCCGCTTATCAAGCTAGACCTCAAGGTGACCGTAATTTGCTTAGCTACCGCTCCAACAACTACCTCTCACCACCCGGTTTCCCTCCAAACAACCCAAACCAACAACAAAACCTCAATCGCCCTCCTCAACAACAACAACAACCTCGTACACCATACATCCCACCTCACAAGCAGCAACAACCACCTCAACGAAACAATCAAGTCTACCAGCAACCTGCTTATCAACCACCCGCATATAATGCTCCTCCCAACCCACCCAACGCTCTTCACCAAGAAGTGGAAACTTATATGAGGACTAACGATGTGATAGTGGGAAATCTTCAGAGAGAAGTGCTCAACCTGAAAGCAGACTTGGTCAAACAAGGGAACGATCTGAGAGCCGACATGAGAAACACGTTGGATAGCCAAACAAATGACTTGAAGAACATGATGGCTAGTTTCTTCCAAGGTAATCAACCCTCTTCTTCGGGTACTCTTCCGAGTAAAACCGTTGCGAATCCAAGAAGGGAGATGAAAGCAATCACCACTCGAAGTGGTAAAGGTACCAAGGAACCCGAGCTTCCTATACCTCCACCGGTGGTTGTGACTAAGGAGAACGAGTCACCTGCTGATATTCGGGTTTTTGCTAAGGTTCAATTTTCTCTCGATATCCTCTCGAATTGATCTCGGTCTTAAGTGGAATGATTGTTCTTGGTTACTAAACAAAAGGGTTTGGTTTTCTAGTCTAATAAGAAGTGGAAATGAAAGTTTAAATCAAAAACAATTACCTTAATTATAATTAACTAAGACTTGGTTTGCAATTAAAATCAAAATCAAAATTAAAATTAAAATTTAAAGTTCAAATTAAAATTAAAGTTAAAATATAAATTGTGAAATATGAGTAAAGAAACAGTAAAACAACAACAGTAAAACAGTAACTTTAAAATACCCAAAGATAACTGATTCGGAACTTTAACCTTGGTTCGGAACTATCTGATTCGGAAGGTACTATTCACTCATCCGGAACTTGCTGATTCGGAACACTCATCCGGAACTTATCCTTCATCCGGAACTTGCTGATTCGGAACACTCATCCGGAACTTACTGATCCGGAAGTCTGAAAATTGGTTCGGAAGTTCTCTTGGTTCGGAACTTATGGGTTGGTTCGGAACTTTCCGAATGAAGGGTTTGATTCGGAACTTTATGCTTGGTGCGGAAGTTAATGCTTGGTTCGGAACCTTCCGAATGAAGGGTTCATTCGGAACTTTTGCTTGACTCGGAAGTTATGCTTGATTCGGAACTTTTGGAACCCAGATACAGTAGCAGGTAGCGAAGAACACGGAACACGAATATTATTCAAAATCAACCCAAATACTTAAAACGGATTTACCAAATCAAACACAAATCATTTAGACACCATAAGCAACGAATCCCACTAATAAAAACACAAATCCAAACAACTTTTGAAGATCAAATCAAGAAAAATAAAACTTAAGAACTTGAAGATAAAAATGATGATGAACAAGATGAAATGAAAGATTAAACAAGAACTTGAATTGATTGATTAATGTTTTGACAAGGTAAAACAAAGATTAAAATTACAAGATTAAAGAATTAAAGATGAAAATCACCAATCACCCTAGTGGTGATGGTGAAGCTACGAACCAGGAAGAAGAAAGTGGGGAAGAAGAAAAATGAAAAAGCTTGTCTAAAATGTGTGAGGGGAAGGCTATTTATAGCCTTGTCCTTTGGTTGGTGAGTGGGCTTTCTCCCGTTCTTCTTGTCTTTTCGTCTTTTCAGACAAGTTTCCGTTTTCGATTCTGATTCGGGATTTGTCGTCGATTAAATTCAACTCGTCTTTTAATTTCTTCGTTTAATAGACTTGAGTTTCTTAGACTTATATAAATCTTCCATCTTTGGTCCTTTTCTTCGATAAATCTTCGAATAGGCCCAGTGACTTCAAATCTTTTGCATCTCTTGGACAATAGACTTTATCTTGAGTCTTTTTCTTCAGTAAAACCCGTGCAATCCCATGTTTTCTTCAATATTCATCCGGTTGGCTCTGAAAACACAATAAACACAAAAACCACGCATAATTCCAAACAAATGATATTAAATACGTGTTTTGGTCTCGTTTTAGCCCGAATTAAGTGGTAAAAGGATGGGTGTTTACACACCTATCAAATCCCCTACACTTAACCATTGCCATGCCCTCATGCAATGCTTAGTGATAAAGCAAGCTAACATTTTTCTCATAATTAATCAACCTTGGCCTTATTTAAATTCTACTAAACAAAAATTAAAGAAATAAAACTTCAACGGTAACAAAGGGATAGAAAACCATTTTCACTTGAAAATAGCTACATGGAAATAACTTGCAAAGAAATCGATGACTTACATTAGGGCTTTGGTGCTGCGAAGATTTATCACCCTCAAGTTTCACGTTCCCCAAACTAAGCTTAAAAACGAGATCATTGTTATTATAAGTTAGCAATTCAAACACTTACACACATGGCTTAATTAAATGCTTAAACTCCCTTATTCCTAGGTGTATCTCTTATATTTCATTTTTGTCTTAGAATGATCATGAAGATGCATTTTTGGACTTATTGCGATAGTTTATTAGGGCCGAAAGCAAAGTAGGATGATTTGATCAATAGTTAGCTAAAGGACAAAATCTCTTAAAACTGCTTCTCGGGATATCAAAAAGTTCATATCTTGGCATAACTTGGTTCACGATTTGAGACCTTTCTCGGGCCGATATTTGGCATGTACTTCATACTTCATATCTTCGAGAGACGTTCTTGAGATAATGGTCTTCTCATCATAATAGAGTTTCTTCGCTTGGAGACTTTTGAGGGGTACTCCAACTTTGTTGACCACGACTTCATGATTATTTCTTCAATCTCTAATTGGGATTTTGAGATACAACGATCCGCCTCCTTTTCGGACTTGGATCTATTTATCCTCATACCTTGTTAGGGTCTTTTCGGATAGACTTCTCCATGATCTTTATGGGAGTTGATTTCTTTTCGTCGTGAGTCTTGATCCTTCATATTGACTTTAGGAATAATGCTTTTCACATCACTTTGGATCTTCAGCAATAAAATTGAATCCTCATGCCTTGTTAGGGCCTTTTCGGACTCGCCAATCTTCGCGCCCCGCTTCATAAGTTATGCCTTGGCTATGAACTCTTATCATTACCGAGCAACTTTTAAACGATCTTGGGCTAGAAGCTAAGTAACTTTTCAAATCGTAAGACCTTACTTATTGCAGATAAATTATTAGCAAGTGATGGGAGAATAGGCAAATAATTACACCAAGTGAGCTTGCGCAAGAATACCGACTTATAATTGACTCTATCATTTCTCGTCCTCCACAATTTAAAATCTCAAGTAATGAGATTCGTGGACACTTAGCCTAATAAACCAATTAAGGTCAACATGGTTAAGGATACTAGCTAGAATAAACTTGGATAAGTCTATTCGGGTTGAGTCAAAATAAACGCAACGGGCCTAATATGTCAAAGACTTCTAAACTAGCTACACCACTTTATTTAAATTTGACTTTATTGCGGGATATATACATATGAAAGCAACGATAAAAATTTAAAAATTACGACTAAATGACCAAAGTTAATAAAAATTTTGAAAAATGTTGAAAAATAGGATTTTCCGGTTAATTGAAGGCATTTTCATGGAAAAGTCCACTTAAAACTTCGATAGAAGTCCCCCCTACACTTAAGATAAACATTGTCCTCAATGTTTAAGCATGTGGGAAAAATTTCCCCTACACTTATGACATTGTGCACGTTGGTTAACTCAAGTTAAGGAAGAGATGACTAAAGTGATCAATTTCAAATGTGAGTATGAAGAAAATTGAATCACGATAGTTGAGAGAAAGAACCGGATTTCGGATAAACACGGGAGCGCGGTTCTTCAAAGATTCCAAGAGTGCACTTATCCCTGTAATCACACCACACAAAGACAAACACATATAGAAGTCCCCCCTACACTTAGGGGATTAAAACATAAAAGATAGATACTCGGGCTGCCTCCCGAGGAGCGCTTGTTTTTGATAACCGAGTCACGAGCCTGACTCGACCCAAAATTAGTTTATGGGGAACGTGGTGAGGGATGGAATCACCTCCTTCGAGGTGTCCTCACCAAAGTACAATTTCACTCGTTGGCCATTCACCTTAAAATTTGGTCCATCAGGTTGAGCGAGCTCGAGAGTACCATATGGAAAAATTTGGGCAATGGTGAATGGGCCGGACCAACGAGATTTGAGCTTTCCCGAAAAGATTTTCAACCGAGAGTTAAAAAGTAAGACTTTGTCTCCAACATGGAACTCTCGGTTTTTAATCTTAGAATCGTGAATGAGCTTAGTTCTTTCCTTATAGATCAAAGAATTTTCATAAGCCTCATTACGGAGTTCATTCAGCTCATTGAGTTGGATCTTGCGTAGGTCACCGGCTTTGTTTATATCAAAATTAGCCCACTTCAAGGCCCAATAAGCCTTGTGCTCCAACTCAATGGGGAGGTGGCACGCTTTCCCGTACACAAGACGATAAGGCGTACAGCCGATCGGGGTCTTGTAAGCAGTACGGAAAGCCCACAAAGCATCATCAAGTTTATCAGCCCATGAGGCACGATGCTCTCCCACAGTCCTTTCAAGAATTCGCTTCAGCCCTCGGTTGGATATTTCAGCCTGGCCATTAGTTCGTGGGTGGTAGGCTGTGGAAAGACGATGATTGACACCGTACTTAGCCATGACTCGAGCAAATTGGTCATTGCAGAAATGAGTCCCACGATCACTAATAATGGTGCGAGGCACACCGAATCTAGCGAATAAAGCTTTCAAAAAGTTACAAACCACCCTTGCGTCATTAGTAGGCAAAGCTTTGGCTTCAACCCACTTAGAAACGTAGTCAACGGCCACAAGGATGTATTTGTTTCCTTTAGACGAAGGGAATGGCCCCATAAAGTCGATACCCCAAACATCAAAAATTTCACACTCTTGAATAAAATTCTGAGGCATCTCGTCTTTATGTGTGATTTTGCCTTGCTTTTGGCAAACATCACATCGTTTGACCATATCGTGAGCGTCACGGTATATGGAGGGCCAATAAAATCCCGAATCAAACACTTTTTTAGCGGTGTAGTTGGGACCAAAGTGACCACCGGTGGGTCCTTTGTGGCAAGCATCAAGGATGTCCGACGCTGCCGGTCCATCAACACATCGGCGAATTATCAGATCAGCACATTGTTTGAATAGGTAAGGGTCGTCCCAAAAGTAAGTCTTGATGTCGGTAAAGAACTTCTTCTTTTGCTGGGACGTCAACCCTTCCTTGAGAATTCCACCCGCCAAGTAGTTTGCAAAGTCCGCAAACCACGGGGTTTCATTCGGCTTCGAGTTTATAGACATTAAGGTCTCCAAGGGAAAAGAATCATTGATTTCTTTGGTCGGATGATCCCCTTGGTAAGGATCCTCAAGTCTACTAAGATGGTCCGCGGCTAGGTTTTCTGCTGCTTTTTTATCGCGGATGTCGATTTTAAATTCCTGGAGCAGCAAAACCCAGCGAAGAAGTCTTGGTTTGGAATCTTGCTTTGTCAACAAGTACTTCAACGCGGAATGATCGGTGTACACAATGGTGGTGGAAAGGACAAGATAGGGGCGGAATTTTTCAAAAGCATAGACAACAGCTAAAAGCTCTTTTTCCGTTGTCGTATAATGCAATTGTGCCCCAGTCATTGTCTTGCTAGCGTAATGGATTGGTTGGAAGTGTTTGTTCACTCTTTGTCCAAGAACCGCTCCAATAGCAAAATCACTAGCATCGCACATCAACTCAAAAGGAAGCTCCCAATTAGGGGTAACCAAGACGGGTGCCTTAGTTAGCTTATCCTTAAGCGAGTTGAAGGCTTCAAGGCACTCTTTGGAGAAGATAAAAGGAGTATCTTTTTCCAAGAGGTGGGTCATCGGGCGAGCGATTTGAGAAAAATCTTTGATGAATCGACGATAGAAGCCCGCATGACCCAAGAAACTTCTCACACCCTTCACGGTTGAAGGTGGATGCAATTTTGCGATAACATCAACTTTAGCACGGTCAACTTCAAGACCGGCTTTCGAGATCTTATGTCCAAGCACGACGCCTTCTTTTACCATAAAATGGCATTTTTCCCAATTTAGAACAAGGCGAGTGTCTTCGCACCGCTGTAGCATACGTTCTAAATTGGCAAGGCAAGCAGAGAAGGAATCCCCGAAGACCGAGAAATCATCCATGAAGACTTCCATAGTTTGTTCAACCATGTCATGGAAGATAGCTAACATGCACCTTTGGAACGTCCCGGGCGCATTACATAAGCCAAAAGGCATTCTTTTGTAAGCGAAAATGCCATAGGGACAAGTGAATGTAGTCTTCTCTTGATCTTGGGGATCGATGGGTATTTGAAAATAACCCGAGAAACCATCGAGAAAACAGTAATATTCATTACCGGCTAATCGTTCAAGCATTTGGTCCATGAAAGGTAGAGGGAAATGATCCTTTCTCGTGGCATCATTGAGTTTGCGGTAGTCTATACAAACTCTCCACCCAGTAACGAGACGAGTGGGAATCAACTCGTTGTGTTCATTGGGAACAACGGTTATTCCGCCCTTCTTGGGCACACAATGGATTGGACTAACCCACGGTGAATCCGAAATAGGGTAAATCATACCCGCATCAAGAAGTTTGATAACCTCTGTTTTGATGACTTCATGGATTTTTGGATTCACCCTTCGTTGGCTTTGAATAGTGGGCTTATAGTCGTCCTCCATGAGAATTTTGTGTGTGCAGAAGTGAGGATCAATTCCGCGAATATCCGAAATCTTCCAAGCAATAGCCTTCTTATGATCTTTTAATACGGCGACAAGTCGGGCTTTCTCTTCATCCTTCAAATCCTTAGCAATGATGACTGGCGACTTCTTCTCTTCTTCGAGGAATACATACTCAAGATGGGGTGGCAACTCCTTAAGTTCCAAATACGGAGGATTTTCGACGGGAGGCGTTTTCAAAGTCGTGGCATCGATAGCAATAACCGTGGGAGATGGAGGCGAAGGATTGTCTTCGGTGAGAAGATTGTCAAAGAAACTCATGTCTTCATCCCCCTCGGTGGGAGAATCATTAGTAGCTAAATTCACATCTCCCATGGTATCTTCAAGATTGTTCCAAAATAAATCACTATCTCCAAATAGAGACAATGATGAATCAATGGAGGACACGGTCTCAACAGTGGGAAGAGAGGTAGGAATACTTTTGCAAGCATCATTAAAGTGTTCTTCACAAGCCTCATCAAGAACGTCAATACAATTAACGCTCTCATATGAATAAGGCTGTTTAGACAACTTTCCCATGTTGAAGACTACTTTGTCGTCACCCACTCTCATGATAAGCTCTCCGGCTTCAACATCAATAAGAGTGCGACCGGTCCTAAGGAATGGACGACCAACAATCAGTGGTACACGAGGGTCCATCTCGTAGTCGACGACAACAAAATCAGCAGGGAAGGTGAATTTTTCGACTCCTACAATGACATCTTCGGCTATCCCCACTGGATAAGCAACCGTACGGTTGGCCAATTCCAAAGTCATTTTAGTGGGGACTAGCTCTGGGAGAGATAATTGCTTCCAAACACTTAGAGGCATGAGATTAATACTGGCACCTAGATCGGCTAGGGCCATGCAATTCTCTACTCCCGGGAAATTGCAAGGGATAAGAAAACGACCCGGATCACCAAGCTTGGTTGGCAATTTCCTTAAGAGCACTGCAGAGCAGTTCTCATTAAGTTGGGTGTTGGCAATATCGAGGAGCTTTTCCTTGTCGCTCAGAAGGTCTTTAAACATTTTGGCGTATTTGGGCATGTGAGCGAGAGCCTCAGCGAAGGAGATATTGAAATTTAGTTGTTTAAACATTTTAAGAAAGTTAGAAACCTGAATATCATCCTTGCTCTTTTGCTTCTCTTTCCTCAACCTAGAAGGATAAGGTATATTGGAAGAAGATGAAGGCTTTGGGAGTATAGGATCACTCACAACCACGGGTGGAGGAGGGGTAGAAAGAAGAGGTGGAGAAATTTGGGAAGGAGAAGGAGGAGGAATAGGAGTAGGCGACTCGTTCTCCTTAGTCACAACCACGGGTGGGGGTATAGGAAGCTCGGGTTCCTTGGTACCTTTACCACTTCGAGTAGTGATTGCTTTCATCTCCCCTCTTGGGTTCGCAACGGTGTTACTCGGAAGAGTACCCGAAGAAGAGGGTTGACTACTTTGGAAAAAACTAGCCATCATGTTCCTCAGATCATTAGTCTGGCTATCCAACGTGTTTCTCATGTCAGCTCTCAAATCATTTCCTTGCTTGACCAAGTCTGCCTTCAAATTGCGCACTTCCTCTTGGAGATTTCCCACTATCACATCATTGGTCCTCATATAGGTGGCGACCTCTTGGTGTAATGCGGTGGTGGCTTGGTTGGGAGGAGCATTGTACGCAGGTGGTTGGTAAGCAGGTTGTTGGTAGATTTGATTGTTACGTTGAGGCGGTTGTTGCTGCTTGTGAGGTGGGATGTATGGTTGTCGAGGTTGTTGTTGTTGTTGAGTAGGGCGGTTAAGGTTTTGTTGTTGGTTTGGGTTGGTAGGAGGAAAGCCAGGTGGTGAAAGATAGTTGTTTGAGCGATAGCTAAGCAAGTTACGGTCACCTTGAGGTCGGGCTTGATAAGCAGGTTGTTGGTAGGTGCCATATGCCGCATTCACATTCTCAGCAGGGTAATCTTGGGTGGCGGTACAAGTTGTGTAAGAGTGGGGACCACCGCATATCTCACAAGGTTGGCTGACAGCGTTCACTTGTGCATTTTTGGCGTTGTTGCTGTTGTTGTTGCTGACGGTGTGAGTGACAAGCGATTCAAGAAGCGTGGTGATTTTGTCTAATCGCTTGTCGCTGTCATTAGTGCTAGCACTAGCAACATTGGTCCGAACGCTCTTGGTTTGCACACGAGACTTGTTCTCAATGATATCCCAAGCAGCATTGGAAGTCTTAGCCAATAAATTACCCCCCGAGGCACTATTCAGTGAATCTTGGTCACTCATGCTTAAACCATTGTAAAAAGTATTTATTTGATGTACTTTGGTAAAACCATGTTGTGGGCATTTCCTTAAAAGATCTTTAAAGCGATCCCAAGATTCACTGAATGACTCATCGTACTTTTGTTCAAAGTTTATAATCTCATTCCGCAAAGCGGTAGTACGAGAGGGTGGAAAAAAGTAGTTGATAAACTTTGTTTCCAAATCCGTCCACGAGAGAATACTCTGTGGCGGTTCCTTAGCAAGCCAATGCCGGGCTTGTCCCTCTAAAGAAAAGGGAAAAAGTTGTAACCTTATCACTTCTTGTGGAACTCCATTGAACTTGACCGTGTTAGTGAGTTGTAGAAATCTCTTGATATGGTCGTGTGGGTCATCAATGGTTCGTCCCAAGAACGGTTGAGCGGATACCATCTGGATAAAGCCTGACTTTAGCTCGAAATTGTTGGCGGCAATTGGTGGTATAACAATTGGATCCGTATTGCCATCGACATGAGCTTGCAGCAATTCAATCATTGGCCGATTATCCGGAAGGTGCTCATTGTTGTTGTTATTATTCATGTTGTTGAAAGGCGGGTTGTTGTGGTTATTATTGTTGTTCGGAGGTGGTATGTTATTGTTGTTTTGTACACCAGCCATGTCTAAGTTATCGAGAGGCTCGGGCTCTTGATAAGACGTGGATCGAGTGCGCATACACCTGCAAAAGAACGAACAAAGAAAAACAAAGCAAAAATATTTTTGGTTTTTATTGTTTTTTAATTTTTAGGATTTTTGAAAATTTTATATTTTTTAGTTGTTTTTGAAGATTTTCTTGAAAAAAGTAACGTTCACGGGGAACGGATCCCAAAATCCAAGTTCTCACAAAAAACTTTCGATCTTAACGAGAAGAGCCGGCAGCGGCGCCATTTGATATTCGGGTTTTTGCTAAGGTTCAATTTTCTCTCGATATCCTCTCGAATTGATCTCGGTCTTAAGTGGAATGATTGTTCTTGGTTACTAAACAAAAGGGTTTGGTTTTCTAGTCTAATAAGAAGTGGAAATGAAAGTTTAAATAAAAAACAATTACCTTAATTATAATTAACTAAGACTTGGTTTGCAATTAAAATCAAAATCAAAATTAAAATTAAAATTTAAAGTTCAAATTAAAATTAAAGTTAAAATATAAATTGTGAAATATGAGTAAAGAAACAGTAAAACAACAACAGTAAAACAGTAACTTTAAAATACCCAAAGATAACTGATTCGGAACTTTAACCTTGGTTCGGAACTATCTGATTCGGAAGGTACTATTCACTCATCCGGAACTTGCTGATTCGGAACACTCATCCGGAACTTATCCTTCATCCGGAACTTGCTGATTCGGAACACTCATCCGGAACTTACTGATCCGGAAGTCTGAAAATTGGTTCGGAAGTTCTCTTGGTTCGGAACTTATGGGTTGGTTCGGAACTTTCCGAATGAAGGGTTTGATTCGGAACTTTATGCTTGGTGCGGAAGTTAATGCTTGGTTCGGAACCTTCCGAATGAAGGGTTCATTCGGAACTTTTGCTTGACTCGGAAGTTATGCTTGATTCGGAACTTTTGGAACCCAGATACAGTAGCAGGTAGCGAAGAACACGGAACACGAATATTATTCAAAATCAACCCAAATACTTAAAACGGATTTACCAAATCAAACACAAATCATTTAGACACCATAAGCAACGAATCCCACTAATAAAAACACAAATCCAAACAACTTTTGAAGATCAAATCAAGAAAAATAAAACTTAAGAACTTGAAGATAAAAATGATGATGAACAAGATGAAATGAAAGATTAAACAAGAACTTGAATTGATTGATTAATGTTTTGACAAGGTAAAACAAAGATTAAAATTACAAGATTAAAGAATTAAAGATGAAAATCACCAATCACCCTAGTGGTGATGGTGAAGCTACGAACCAGGAAGAAGAAAGTGGGGAAGAAGAAAAATGAAAAAGCTTGTCTAAAATGTGTGAGGGGAAGGCTATTTATAGCCTTGTCCTTTGGTTGGTGAGTGGGCTTTCTCCCGTTCTTCTTGTCTTTTCGTCTTTTCAGACAAGTTTCCGTTTTCGATTCTGATTCGGGATTTGTCGTCGATTAAATTCAACTCGTCTTTTAATTTCTTCGTTTAATAGACTTGAGTTTCTTCGAATTATATAAATCTTCCATCTTTGGTCCTTTTCTTCGATAAATCTTCGAATAGGCCCAGTGACTTCAAATCTTTTGCATCTCTTGGACAATAGACTTTATCTTGAGTCTTTTTCTTCAGTAAAACCCGTGCAATCCCATGTTTTCTTCAATATTCATCCGGTTGGCTCTGAAAACACAATAAACACAAAAACCACGCATAATTCCAAACAAATGATATTAAATACGTGTTTTGGTCTCGTTTTAGCCCGAATTAAGTGGTAAAAGGATGGGTGTTTACACACCTATCACCTGCTCCTATTCCTCATCCTTCTCCTTCCCCAATTTCTTCACCTTCTACCCCCATTTCCCCACCACCCGTGGTTGTGAGTGATCCTATTCCCCTAAAGACTTCTTCTTCATCCAATATACCTTATCCTACAAGGTTGAGGAAAGAGAAGCAAAAGAGCAAGGATGATATTCAAGTTTCAAACTTTCTCAAAATGTTTAAACAATTGAATTTTAACATCTCCTTTGCCGAGGCTCTCGCTCACATGCCCAAATACGCTAAGATGTTTAAAGATCTTCTAAACGACAAGGAGAAGCTTCTTGATATTTCTAACACCCAACTTAATGAGAATTGCTCTGCAGTGCTCTTAAGGAAATTGCCAACCAAACTTGGTGATCCGGGTCGTTTCTTAATCCCTTGCAACTTCCCGGGAGTAGAGAATTGCATGGCCCTAGCCGATCTAGGTGCCAGTATTAATCTAATGCATCTAAGCGTTTGGAAGCAATTATCTCTCCCTGAGCTAGTCCCCACCAAAATGACTTTGGAATTAGCTAACCGTACGGTTGCTTATCTAGTGGGGATAGCCGAAGACGTCTTTGTAGGAGTCGACAAATTCACTTTTCCTGCTGATTTCGTCGTTGTTGACTACGACATGGACCCTCGTGTGCCATTGATCGTTGGTCGTCCATTCCTGAGGACCGGTCGCACTCTAATCGATGTTGAAGCCGGTGAGCTTATCATGAGAGTGGGTGACGATAAGATCGTATTCAACATGGGAAAGCTTTCTAAACAGCCTTATTCATACGAGAGTGTTAATTGTATTGACGTTCTTGATGAGGCTTGTGAAGAACACTTTAAAGATGCTTGTAAAAGTATTCCTACCTCTCTTCCCAATGTTGAGACCGTTTCCTCTATCGACTCATCACTATCTCTATTTGGAGAAAGTGATTTCCTTTGGAAAGATTTGGAAGCCACCATGGGAGATGTGAATTTAGACAATGACGATTCTGCTACCAATTGGGATGAAGATCTCCGCCTCATTGAAAACCTTCTCACAGAAGACAATCTTTCTCCTCTATCTCCGACGGTTACTGCTATTGATCCTCCTTCTCCTAAAGAGGTGACTAATGATGATCCATCGTTAGTTTCACCATCTATTGAGGATCCTCCCACTCTTGAGCTTAAGGACCTACCTCCTCATCTTGAGTACGTTTTCCTTGAAGACAACGAGAAGTCGCCCGTCATCATCGCAAAGGACCTAAAAGAAGAAGAAAAAGCCCGACTTGTCGCCGTGTTGAAGAAGCATAAAACAGTATCGCTTGGAAAATCTCTGACATTCGTGGAATTGATCCTCACTTCTGCACACACAAAATTCTCATGGAGGACGACTTTAAGCCCACAATTCAAAGCCAACGAAGGGTGAATCCAAAAATCCATGAAGTCATCAAAACAGAGGTTATCAAACTTCTTGATGCGGGTATGATTTACCCTATTTCGGATTCACCATGGGTTAGTCTAGTCCATTGTGTGCCCAAGAAGGGCGGAATAACCGTTGTTCCCAATGAACACAACGAGTTGATTTCCACTCGTCTTGTTACTGGGTGGAGAGTTTGTATAGACTACCGCAAACTCAATGATGCCACGAGAAAGGATCATTTTCCTCTACCTTTTATGGACCAAATGCTTGAACGTTTAGCGGGTAATGAATATTACTGCTTTCTCGATGGTTTCTCGGGTTATTTTCAAATACCCATCGATCCCAAGATCAAGAGAAGACAACATTCACTTGTCCCTATGGCACATTTGCTTACAAAAGAATGCCTTTTGGCTTATGTAATGCCCCCGGGACTTTCCAAAGGTGCATGTTAGCTATCTTCCATGACATGGTTGAACAAACCATGGAAGTCTTCATGGATGATTTCTCGGTCTTTGGGGATTCCTTCTCTTCTTGCCTTACCAATTTGGAACGAATGCTTAAGCGGTGCGAAGACACTCGCCTTGTTCTGAATTGGGAAAAATGCCATTTTATGGTAAAAGAAGGCATTGTGCTAGGAAACAAAATCTCTAAAGCCGGTCTTGAAGTCGACCGTGCTAAAGTAGATGTCATAGCCAAATTACCTCCACCTTCAACCGTGAAGGGTGTGAGAAGCTTTCTGGGTCATGCGGGATTCTATCGTCATTTCATTCAAGATTTCTCTAAAATCGCTCGCCCGATGACCCACCTCTTGGAAAAAGATACTCCTTTTATCTTTTCCAAAGAGTGCCTTGAAGCCTTCAACTTGCTTAAAGATAAGCTTACTAAGGCACCCGTCTTAGTTACCCCTAATTGGGAGCTGCCTTTCGAGTTGATGTGCGATGCTAGCGACTTTGCTATTGGTGCGGTTTTGGGCCAAAGAGTGAATAAACACTTCCAACCAATCCACTATGCTAGCAAGACAATGACGGGGGCACAATTGCATTATACGACAACCGAAAAAGAGCTTTTAGCTGTTGTCTATGCTTTTGAAAAGTTCCGCCCCTATCTTGTCCTTTCCACCACTATCGTATACACGGACCATTCCGCGTTGAAGTACTTGATGACAAAGCATGATTCTAAGCCAAGACTTCTTCGCTGGGTTTTACTCCTTCAAGAATTCAACATTGAAATTCGTGACAAGAAGGGAGCCGAAAACCTGGCCGTGGATCATCTGAGCAGACTTGAGGATCCATATCAAGGGGATCATCCGAACAAAGAGATCAATGACTCTTTCCCCCTTGAGACCTTAATGTCTATAGATCTCAATCTCGATGGCACCCCGTGGTTTGCGGATATTGCAAACTACTTAGCGGGTGGTGTTCTCATCCAAGGGTTAACATCCCAACAAAAAAAGAAGTTCTTGAACGATGTTAAGACTTACTTTTGGGATGACCCTTTTCTATTCAAACAATGCGTTGACTTGATTATTCGCCGATGTGTTGACGGACCGGCCGCTTTGGACATTCTCCAGGCTTGCCACAAAGGACCCACCGGTGGTCACTTTGGTCCCAACTACACTGCCAAAAAAGTGTTTGATTCGGGATTCTATTGGCCCACCATTTACCGTGATGCTCACGAGATGGTTAAACATTGTGATTCTTGCCAAAAACAAGGCAAGATCACACATAAAGATGAGATGCCTTAAAATTTCATACAAGAATGTGAAATATTTGATGTATGGGGCATCGACTTTATGGGGCCATTCCCTTCTTCTAAAGGCAACAAATACATCCTTGTCGCTGTTGACTACGTTTCCAAATGGGTTGAAGCCAAGGCTTTACCTACTAACGACGCGAGGGTAGTTTGTAAATTCTTGAAACAACTGTTTGCTCGATTCGGTGTTCCTCGTGCTATTATCAGTGACCGCGGGACTCATTTTTGCAACGATCAATTTGCAAGAGTCATGGCAAAGTATGGTGTTAATCACCGTCTTTCCACCGCTTATCATCCTCAAACCAACGGTCAAGCCGAAATATCCAACCATGGATTGAAGAGAATTTTGGAACGTACTGTGGGAGAGCATCGCGCCGCGTGGGCCGATAAGTTAGATGATGCTCTGTGGGCTTTCCGTACTGCCTATAAGACCCCGATCGGCTGTACGCCTTATCGTCTTGTGTACGGGAAAGCTTGCCACCTACCTATCGAGCTGGAGCATAAGGCATACTGGGCCTTGAAGTGGGCTAACTTCGACATCAACAAAGCCGGTGATTTTCGCAAGATTCAACTCAACGAGCTACAAGAACTGAGGAATCAAGCTTACGAGAACTCATTAATCTACAAGGAGAAAACCAAGATTGTCCACGATGCTAAAATCAAGAACCGAGAGTTCCACGTTGGTGATCAAGTCTTACTCTTTAACTCTCGGTTGAAGATCTTCTCAGGCAAGTTGAAGAGCCGCTGGTCTGGTCCATTCACCATCGCCAATGTCTTTCCCTATGGCACCATTGAGCTTTCTCAGCCAAATGGGCCCAACTTCAAGGTGAATGGCCAGCGTTTGAAATTGTACTTTGGTGAGGACATCTCTCAAGAGATGATTCCATCCCTCACCACGTTCCCCATGAACTAATTTTGGGCCGAGTCAGGCTCGTGACTCGGTTATCAAAAACAAGCGCTCCTCGGGAGGCAGCCCGAGTATCTATCCTTTTATGTTTTAACCTCCTAAGTGTAGGGGGACCTCTATCGGTGTTTGTATTTGTGTGGTGATGTGATTACAGGGATAAGTGCACTCTTGGAATCTTTGAAGAACCGTGCTCTCGTGTTATTCGAAATCCGGTTCTATCTCTCAACTATCGTGATTCAATTTTCTTCATACTCACATTTGAAATTGATCACTTTAGTCGTCTCTTCCTTAACTTGAGTTAACCAATGTGCATAATGTCATAAGTATAGGGGAGATTTTTCCCACATGCTTAAACATTGAGGACAATGTTTATCTTAAGTGTAGGGGGACTTCTATCGAAGTTTTGAGTGGACTTTTCCATGAAAATGCCTTCATTTAACCGGAAAATCCTATTTTTCAACATTTTTCAAATTTTTTATTAACTTTGGCCATTTTGTCGTAATTTTTTAAATTTTTATCTTTGCTTTCATATGTATATATCCCGCAATAAAGTCAAAAATATTAATAAAGTGGTGTAGCTAGTTTAGAAGTCTTTGACATATTAGGCCCGTTGCGTTTATTTTGACTCAACCCGAATGAACTTATCCAAGTTTATTCTAGCTAGTATCCTTAACCATGTAGACCTTAATTGGTTTATTAGGCTAAGCATCCACGAGTATCATTACTTGAGATTTTAAATTGTGGAGGACGGGAAATGATAGAGTCAATTATAAGTCGGTATTCTTGCACAAGCTCACTTGGTGTAATTATTTGCCTATTCTCCCATCACTTGCTAATAATTTATCTGCAATAAGTAAGGTCGTACGATTTGAAAAGTTACTTAGCTTCTAGCCCAAGATCGTTTAAAAGTTGCTCGGTAATGATAAGAGTTCATAGCCAAGGCATAACTTATGAAGCGGGGCGCGAAGATTGGCGAGTCCGAAAAGGCCCTAACAAGGCATGAGGATTCCATTTTATTGCTAAAGATCCAAGGTGATGTGAAAAGCATTATTCCCAAAGTCAATATGAAGGATCAAGACTCACGACGAAAAGCAATCAACTCCCATAAAGATCATGGAGAAGTCTATCCGAAAAGACCCTAACAAGGTATGAGGATAAATAGATCCAAGTCCGAAAAGGAGGCGGATCGTTGTATCTCAAAATCCCAATTAGAGATTGAATAAATAATCATGAAGTCGTGGTCAACAAAGTTGGAGTACCCCTCAAAAGTCTCCAAGTGAAGAAACTCTATTACGATGAGAAGACCATTATCTCAAGAATGTCTCTCAAGATACGAAGTATGAAGTACATGCCAAATATCGGCCCGAGAAAGGTCTCAAATCGCGAACCAAGTTATGCCAAGATATGAACTTTTTGATATCCCGAGAAGCAGTTTTAAGAGATTTTGTCCTTTAGCTAACTATTGATCAAATCGTCCTACTTTGCTTTCAGCCTAAATAAACTATCGAAATAAGTCCAAAAATGCATCTTCATGATCATTCTAAGACAAAAATAAAATATAAGAGATACACCTAGGAATAAGGGAGTTTAAGCATTTAATTAAGCCATGTGTGTAAGTGTTTGATTTACTAACTTATAATAACAATGATCTCGTTTTTAAGCTTAGTTTGGGGAACGTGAAACTTGAGGGTGATAAATCTTCGCAGCACCAAAGCCCTAATGTAAGTCCTTGATTTCTTTGCAAGTTATTTCCATCCTTTTGTTTACTTTAAAGTTTTAATTTCTCTTAGTATTTAATTTTTGTTTAAGTAGTATTTTAATAAGGTCAAGGTTGATTAATTATGAGAAAAGTGTAAAATTGCTTTATCACTAAGCATTGCATGAGGGCATGGCAATGGTTAAGTGTAGGGGATTTGATAGGTGTGTAAACACCCATCCTTTTACCACTTAATTCTGGCTAAAACAAGACCAAAACGCGTATTTAATATCATTTGTTTGGAATTATGCGTGGTTTTTGTGTTTATTGTGTTTTCAGAGCCAACCGGATGAATATTGAAGAAAACATGGGATTGCACGGGTTTTACCAAAGAAAAAGACTCAAGATAAAGTCTATTGTCCAAGAGATGCAAAAGATTTGAAGTCACTGGGCCTATTCGAAGATTTATCGAAGAAAAGGACCAAAGATGGAAGATTTACATAAGTCGAAGAAACTCAAGTCTATTAAACGAAGAAATTAAAAGACGAGTTGAATTTAATCGACGACAAATCCCGAATCAAAATCGAAAACGTCAACTTTTCTGAAAAGACGAGAAGACAAGAGGAACGGGAGAAAGCCCACTCACCAACCAAAGGGGACACCTATATAAAGGGATCCCCTCACACCCTTTCCATCCAGTTTTTTAGTTTTTTTTATTCCTCCTTCTTTTTCTCCTCTTCTGTTCGTAGCATCACCAACACCACTAGGGTGTTTAGTGATTTTAATCTTTGTTCTTCAAATCTTATAATTTTAATCTTTGTTTTGTGATTGTTAAAACATTAATCATCAATACAAGTTCTTGTTTAATCTTTCCATATCATCTTGTTCATCATCATCTTTTATTTCAAGTTCTTAAGTTCTTATTTGATTGATTTGATCTTCAAAAGTTGTTGGGTTTCATGTTTTTATTGATGGGATTTGTAGTTTATGTTTAGTATATCATTTGTGTTTAGCTTTATTTAAGTTTTGGTGAAAAACTTGGTGATTTTTGGCTTAAAATCGATTTCCTTGTTCTTCGGGTAAAGTAACTGTTTTTGAGTTCCCCAGGTTCCGAATGAACCAAATGTTCCGGATGAGCTGAAAGTTCCGAATGAACTAAAGTTCCGGATGAATTTAAAAAGTTCCGAATGAATTCCCTTTTTAAAAGTTCCGAATGAGTTTTAAAGTTCCGAATGAATTTTTGTTAAAAAGTTCTGAGTCAATCTAAAAGTTCCGGATGAACCTAAAGTTCCGGATGAACAAAAGTTCCGAATGAACTTAAACTTCCGGATGAATGATTTCAAAAGTTCCGAATCAGTCAAGAAGTTCCGAATGAGTTTTCTTTTTGGAAGTTCCGAATCAGTAAATACTTCCGAACTAACTTCCAAATCAAGTTCCGCATGAGGGTTCCGAATAAAGTTCCGAATCAAGGTTAACTTCTGAATCAATCTTCTTTTGAGCATCTTTAATTGCTACTGTTTCTTTAGTATTACTATTTCTTCATTTCTATTTCATATTTTAATTCAAGTTTTATTAATTGTTATTAATTCAATTGCTTTTAAATTTAAGTTTAAGTTTACATTTTATCGCATTAAACATTTAGTAGATTAGAAAACCAACTTCCCTTTTTAGTAACCAAGAACAATCATTCCACTTAGAACCAAGATCAATTCGAGAGGATATCGAGAGAATAATTGAACCCTAGCAAAAGCATAATATCAGACTGGTTAGCGAGATACCGCGCAGTCATTGTCTGTGATGAAAAACTAGTTCGTATTCCATGGGTAAACGAAACTTTAATCATTCAAGGAGACGGTAACACCGACCTCACTGACACTAGACTTAATGTTATCTCTTGTACTAAAGCCCAGAAATATTTGTTGAGAGGATGTCCTATCTTCTTGGCCCATATTTCTCAAACAGATGAGGAGGACAAGCCCGAGAAGAAACAAATCAAGGACGTACCTATCGTCCGAGATTTTCCAGAAGTCTTTCATGATGAGTTTCCAGGCTTACCACCGACCCGACAAGTGGAATTTCAAATGATTTGATTCCCGGAGCCGCACCTGTAGCTAAAGCTCCATACCGGTTGGCACCATCAGAAATGAAAGAACTAGCTGAACAAATCCAGGAACTATCTGACAAAGGGTTTATTCGACCCAGTTCCTCACCATGGGGAGCTCCTGTGTTATTTGTCAAAAAGAAAGATGGTTCTTTCCGAATGTGCATCGACTACAAAGAACTGAATAAGTTAACTGTGAAGAATCGCTATCCGCTTCCTCGCATTGATGACCTATTTGACCAACTGCAAGGGTCAAGTGTATATTCCAAGATTGACTTGAGATCTGGATACCATCAACTAAGGGTCAGGGAGGAAGATATTCCAAAAACAGCTTTTAGAACCCGTTACGGTCATTACGAATTCCAGGTTATGCCATTTGGGTTGACCAATGCACCAACTATTTTCATGGACCTTATGAACCGTGTGTGCAGATCTTACCTGGATAAATTCGTGATAGTCTTCATTGATGATATACTCATTTATTCCAAGAACGAACAAGAGCACGGGGAACATCTGGCACAAGTACTAAAGGTACTCAAGGAGGAACAACTCTATGCTAAATTCTCCAAATGTGAATTCTGGATTCCCAAAGTACAATTCCTCGGTCATGTCATTGATTGTAATGGTATTCACGTAGATCCAGAAAAGGTCGAATCTGTCAAGGATTGGGTATCTCCTAAATCACCGACAGAGATCCGCCAAAATTCTAGGCCTTGTCGGGTACTACCGCAGATTTATTGAAGATTTTTCCAAAATAGCCAAGCCAATGACCAAACTCACACATAAAAGAATAAAGTTCGATTGGGGAGAGAAGGAAGAATCAGCTTTTCATCTGATCAAGCAGAAGTTGTGTCTAGTCATGTTACTAGACTAGGCTCCATACACAAGGTGAGATCTTTTTCCTGAATCCTGGGATTTGGTGGGTGTGGCGGCGGTCTTCCGTTGTGTCCTTTGGAAAAAGCCACACTCCCTATGTATAAGGATGGTTTACTTTATCTTTTGTCATTTCTAAGGTGAGCATTTTTTCATATCTGGAAACAAGCATTAATTGCACAGCTGCCGTTCTAAACAACATTAAATGTGCTAAGTCCGTCCAGCTACCAGGACGAAGAGTTCAGTTGGGTCAGTCGACCGGGATCATACGCGAACATGTCCCCCAAGTATCGTGTTATTAGATCTGGCTGATAACGCGATACTTACTAGAAAAAAATTTGGTCTTTGGGCGCTTCTACCCTTTTCACAGTGTTGAGCCGAATAGAAGAACTCGGTGCGTTATCCTAACGCTAAATTGGCCTGTTTTTAGCCTGCCACCTAGCGCTCTCCCGAAGCGTACTGTTTAGGGCTTATCTAAGATTAATGATTTTGACACTGCGTTGGAATGCGTACATCACAACAGACGTCCTTTCAGTGTTCCCTCACTGTGCTATAAATGCCATCTCTCACTTATTTTTCTCTCTCATTTGCGCTCTCTATTTTCTTCCATTGCTAGTCTTTCCGGTTTTTATCACTTCTTTTCAACAAGTGTGTGATTCGTCTTCTTCATCTGCTCTCTTTTTGCTTTGTTTGTTAGTTTCTTCCATGTTTGGTGTTGAGCCCGGGGAGAAAGGGGAACAACCAGTTTTTCGAGATTCCAAATGCAATATGCATATTAGGGTTTCAGAGTTGACTAGCAAAACTGAAATTGATCATTCGTAAGTTTGGCATTCCGTGGATCTTCGACCTCTTCTACCTGATCCTCGGTTGACTATGGATCAATTTCCTAGCACCGTCATAGGGATACATGAGTTATATCTAGAACATGGAGGATTGTAGATTCCTTTTTCATCTTTTTTCTTGGTTGTGATTCATACTTTCGTGTTCATGTTTCCCATCTTATACCCATGAGCGTTAATCGCACCACCATGTTTGAGATCCGGTGTAAAAGTAACAGGGACATTGGTTTTCCTTTGAGAGTCGAGGACCAGGTAAATATGGTAAGTGTTTGCTAGAGAGGACTTCAAGTTTGAAGCATTGGAATAAAAAGTGGTTTCTGATCGATAGAATGGATATTCCTTATCCCATGCCCCGGAGACATAGAGACTCGGAGATTACTGACGACTTTCCCACCAATTTTAACGAGACACATGCCGAGTTACTTGTTGAGAATCTGATTCCCCTTCGTCCACCTCACAAGCATCTATTATTTCTCTCCGGGCTCTGGATATCGTACGCGTATCCGCAGTACCTCCGCATAGTGGTGGATGTTGATGGAAATGGTATTTCATATATTTTTATGTGTTGTTTCCGCGGGCTATTTGTGCTCGCTCTTATTCTTCTTATTTATTTTGCATATATCAATATGGACAAATTCTTAAGGGTTCTGTCATTCGAGCAAGCTGAAGTTGGCCGTGATGAGAATGTCGAGGTGGCTGTACCGGATCCACAGGTCACCCAGCCACTACCAGTTCGGGAAATCATTCCACCATTGACGAAGCTTCAAAAGGTGGTGACTGTCGCAAATCTGAAGGTTGTTGAGGCTCGAAAAAAGCAAGAAGCTAAAAGTTTGCTTCTCAAGGGAAGAAAAGGGCTGCTGGAGTAGAATCATCGGCTCTGTGTGAAAATAAGTCAAAACATCATGTTCAGTCAGAAATCCGGAACAAAAGAGACGGGGACTCACCCAATGACCCCACTTAACCATGTTCATCCTGGAGACTCTGGTATTGCTGAGGTGGACGTGATCAAGAACAAATCCCTTTCATATGTTGAACTGAGTGACCAATCATCTCCCTAAAGGGGCCCGAATGATCAACATCAGGAAACCGAATCTGGAGGTATGCTTTATCCAGCGTTCTCCCCTCTTTCTTTTTATATGCATGTCTTTCTGTTTGACTAACTCATTTTCGTCTTTTCTTACTTCTTTCTCTTGTTACTCATTTGTTTTCAAGATCGTTCTCATCATTTCGGATTTCAAGAGGATCGTTAACCATCTGTGCAATTTGTGTCGGCTTGGCGTTTGAAAGAGGATGTGAGGTTTAATTCTCACTACTCGGCAAAGGAGCTTCTATCTCACTTGGCTACCCACGCCGAACAAGTCGTGCTTTCATCCTATTCGAATTACGAGGTCTTAAGCCATTTATACCAGTCACTTGCACACCTGAGCCACGACCGAATTGATGAAGAGGTATGAAAATCTTAGTCGAGAACACTCTCGTATGTCTGGCGTTTGCCAAAGTGAGCAAGATCATTTTGCTAAATGGAAAGCCATGCTTGAGCGGTTGTTGGTTTCTAGAAAGTAGCTGGAGAGCGAACACGCCGGTTATGGGTCGAAGAAAAAGAGCTCTTGGACCGCATCGAGGACTTAGAGAAGGGAAAACATATCTTGCAGGGTTTTGTCAAATGTAAGGATCAAAGGATTTCATATTTGGAGAGACTTTTAGGGCAAAGTGCACAGAACCTCGTCGTAGCCTCTGACAAGTTGAAGCAGTCCGAGATGAATAACAAACACCTAACGGCTCTCCTAGGTCGGGCCGAGGTAGATAAGCAAGTTATGGTGAGGGATGACATTCCATCTTGTTGAGGAGGTTGTTTGGAAGTTATGAGTATAGGAAAGCTCTCACTATGGCTGCCAATTCAACTTATTCCCCAAGTTTCATGAAAGCCATTATGTACAACAGAAATGCTGAGGAGATTGCTGCAACTTTGTCCGAAACCAAAGATATTGATGTCCATGCTTGAGACACTTGGAAAAGCACTTGCACAACCTTGTTTTCAGCTCAATATCCTTTTGTGGCTACGGTGGATGCGGCTAGCAAGCTTTCGGTTGTTGGCATTATGAAAATTTTACTGGATGAAGGACCAGCTAAGTCTTCTACTAGCGGTACCTCCTCTGCTGTTACCTCGAACTCTCCCCAACCACATCAAGAGGTTCTTCATCAATTGTAGAGAACTAGAATTGGGTTGAATAGTTTTTACCGATTAGTTTTCATTACTTTGAAACTTTTTCGTGCTTATTATGGATATAGATCAAACATGATTGACAAAGTAATAGAAATGAAGTAAGAATGAAACAAACCACAATGCACAATGATTTATAGTGGTTCGGCCTAGCAAGATCTCACTTACCTTGCCCCTACTTCCACTCCTCGAGCATCCACTCGAGAGTTCTACTTCATTAGTAAACGAATCTCCTTTACATCGATGGAGAAACCTTCACACTTAAGCTTACAATCTTTACCGACACCTAAGTTAAGATGGTGTGTTCTTCATAAGGGTACAACAACACCCTTTACACTATATACTTGCGGTTTACAACACCAACCATACTATTACACAAGTAGGTAGAAGAATGGGTACAACAATGGTGATTGTGTAGGTAACACTTAACACATTCACACAAAGTGAAGCCTTGAAGGATCAAATCTTAAAATATAAAATTCTCGTAATCGATCTTGAAATGTACACAGATCTAAATCACAAGAGACAAGGGATAAGACAAGAATGAGGTTTGTTGATACAAAAGTTCGATGGACCGAGCTTGACCTGAATTAGGCTTAATTCGGGGTCTTGTGGACTCTGACTCTTGCACCAAGTGAAACTTGCTTAAGGACCCTGCACACTAAAAACAGACACCGTTAGGCTTACCGTGGGTTTGTTACCCACGATTAGACTCCAGCATGAGAGTAAGTAATCGATTTGAGTATGTTAGGGTTTAAGGTATTGTGTGTATCGTACCTTTGTGGAACCTATGGGGTTCCTTTTATACCCGAGAGAATCCTGGCCGGGTCTCCTACTCTTGCGGCCAAAGGAAGAGATAATGACCCATAATAGCTTGATCCTTATCGCATAACCAAGGCAAGTGTATATCTCTTCCCTTTAGGCGAATATATCTATATGATAATCGCATAAGTATTACTCCATTACTGATGAATACGGGTAGTACCCGCGAGTCGGATTATCCAACCCGACTAGGGACTACACGTCATCATGTCCCCCCAGTCTAGTGGCCGCAGGTTCTAACCGCGGCTACTAGACTACAACCTTCTAAGCGCTCAAAAATCAATATGCGTATAGACCATACATGAATATCCAAGAAGAATTCGAATACTCCCGCCAAGAAGACATTCATCCCCCCTTTTACCTAACTCCCTCGAAACCCGGGAAAAGCGTCTGCCACGTCATACTTACCCCTTCACCTTCCACACTCGGTTTTAACAAGTGGGTAACACGTGGCTCTGATCCAAGCGTTGAACAGTAATTTAGGAGGGCTATATATATACTCTTGACGCCCCCCTTTGACTGTTTCATCACTTCTAAACTCCCAAACTCCATTAACGTTTTTCTAAAACCTCAATTTCCTTTTAAGGTAATCCTCGTTGCCAATTTATATTATCTATGACATCATGGTTAGACAATTTTCTGAAGTTAATTCGATCCTCACCATAGATGAACTTGACCAGTTCACGACGGAATACTATATTCCTAATTATTTACACCCAGAAGTTCCCAACCCCTGGCATAATATCAGGCAGGCTCTAGGGGTAAAATAGGAATATGCAACCCTTTTTTGACTATGCGAATCAGCGTATACCCATGTCGCGCTTCCTTATCAGCGTGTTAATGCATTACGAGATCCACGAATCTCAATTTCATTATATAGGGGCGGCCAAAATTTCGAATTTTGAAATTAATTGCCCTACTCTAGACATAGAGCCGACTATAGACTGATTTTGTGTATTTTACCAACGGCAACTTGCCAATGGTTGGGTTTCATTCGCTAAGCGAAAGAACAAAATGCAGTGCTATGATGGAAAAGTGGACTCTTTAAGGGATTGGAATTATAGGTTTTTCTGGATTGACGAAGCCGCCTTTCCCTTTCATTTCCCCTTTTTGACCCCTGGAACGGTGAGGAAGGACCCAACACCTGGCCCCAACTCCTACAATATTAGGGACACGGAGCTCTTGAATAACAACCGCCTTCCTATGCAACCATACCCTGAAGCTCTGTTGGTTATTCTTGGTTTGAGTCGCGCAATCATCTGTGGCGCACGACAGATACTTGTCTTTCGCACCCAGAGTGGCCAGGGTTAATGGTTCTTCCCGCGTTCTTCATATCAACCTGTAGGTACCATCTTTATCTGAAAACTAAAATTTGGCTCTCGTTTGTGTATGTTTTACTGTTGCGCAGCACTGGATGTGCTCGACCTTGTTCGTGGTGCCTTCCCCCGGATTTGATAGTCTATGCTCGCCCCGAGAGGGAAAATGAAGAGTCGCTGCAAGAACGTGTGCATAAGAACACCATGGAACTAGAAGTTGGGGAAGCTTCCGTAGCACAAGAACAAGAACACATTGGCACAGAGCAGCCACCACAACCACCAGTACAACAACAACAACAACCACCACAAGAACAACCACCACCATCGTTTCTCAGCTCCTCTCTATCATTGGATAATTTTATTGAGGATGCTGAGCTCGCCGCTCAACAATTTGAGGAGGAGGAGGAGGCGAACTCTACTTTGTTGAGGAAGAGGCTGAGAATCTCTCCAACTACTTCTCGTAAGTCCGCTCGCATGGGGGGTGAGCCCTCATCAACAGGGGTGCAGAAGCAACAGGAGGAAACCTCCCATTCGCACCTGGCTGAAGAAAATATTGAGGAGGACACTGCAAGGTCTCCTCCATGAACTTCCCCTGCTACCATCATCTTAAGGTAAAATACTTGTCTTTGTTTTAGTACTACCGTACTTATGCCTCCTTTTTATTCCTCTAATCTCTCATTTCCTTGTAACAGTGATGACCAGGAAGATTTCTCTGCGAAGGCTGATGTCGCGCTTTCCCTCCAAAGGAGACTTCAACAGCGGGGGGAAGCGCGTTCCCCCAAGACCCCGTGTTTTCTCCAAACTGGGAGTTGCCCGTGTCTTCGGAGTTGACTGGTGCTTTTGACTGTTCCAGCTTCCTGGACAACATCGTGCCCCCTGGCCGAGCTGTTGTGCTAGATGAGATGAATGATGCAGTTCTTTTGGATGAGGTAAGTTACATCTCGTCACAGAACGTGACACTAATGTCACACATCAAGAAGAGGTTCTTAGATCTATCCTCCCAAGTCCAATCCACGGAAGAGAGACTTGGGCAAATTGTTGAGGGGAAGACTCTTGCCCTTGGGGAGATGTAGGCAAAGATTGACCAAGAGGCCAAGAGAGGATGCCAGGATGCCGATCTCACCCACTCCCTTATTGAAAAAAGAGATGACTTAACCGCCGCTCTTGTAGATGATCGCGCGCAGCTCACCCTGCTCAAGGCTTCAAATGAAGAGGCAATTAAAGTCTTTGAGCAGGGAAAGGATTAGTTCGTGGCTGGTGTGGATGCGATGGGCGCAAGGGTAAATGGTGATGTGAAGGATCTTAGCAGCCAGCTGAAGAGGCTGGGCATTGAGCTTGATGCTGACTTGTATCCGCGTTTGATACGAGAGGTAGCGGAGAAGCGTTGGCTGGTGCGTCATGGTCTGCGCCTAGCTGCCATGGGTGCCTTGGAAGACCCTACTCCGCGGGCCGCCTTCGCCCAGTCCGTCATTGCTGCAGTGAATAAGGGCACCTCCAAGGGCCTAGTGAAAGCGCACAAAGCCGAATTGTTGAAGAAGGACTTGGCAAAGGTGCCCTTCTATGATCCTGTTGCTGCGTCTAAGCTCACGTCCGCCCTAAAGAACATGAGTGTATGTCCTCTTCCATCTTTTGTACTTGGCAACAATGATCATGAGCTGCCACTTGAAGTTGTTATGGAAAGACTAACTCTGGCGCGCCATAAGGCTGAGGGCGCGGAGACACAGGCTGACTTTCACTTGAAGCCTTCCCTAGAACAGTTTATGGTACCGATATTTGCTCATCCCAAGGATGTGCTTGACCCTTTTAGGGTTGAGAAGGAAGTTCCATTGTCTGAAGTGCTTGCGGCGCATGCTAGTCGTGCAACTACCAAGAAGACTGCCCTGAGTCTAGAGGCTGCGCCTTCTGTTGGTGCCGCCCACCTTACTTCCTCCATCCTTGTTTTGCCCTCGCCACTGCTGGAGAGAGACACGTGTGTGCTTGACTTAATGGATAAGGAAATGAAAGAGCATCGCGCCTCAGCATACTGTCCTCCCTTATTGAAGCTGAAGAGATCTTCCTCTGACACAAATTTACTTTCAAACACTAGTTGTATTTTGTGAACATTTATTTGTATGTGTGAATGTTCACACTTTGTATGTAATGAAATTTTCCACTTTTGTTTATGAATCTATGTTTCCACGCTTTAATGTTTATAGCGCATACTTGGTTTATGAATTAGTGTAATTACATAAGTGGTCCTTATGGGTGAGGCAAACTTATTACGTGTGGTAGACTGCTACTACCATAAGGACGGCCAGGTGAGGTTGACCAGTGGTTAGGTGTGCATGATTGTGTTATTTCAGTCTCATAATGTACTGGTTGTAAACTTGCTACGACGTTATTAATAGCAAGGGGCCTAACAAGGATACATGATCCGTGGTCGATGGGGTTGCAACCCTCTTACTCGACAAGTCGAATTAGTAGGTTAGACCCATTCCTCTTATTTCGCCTGGAAATGTTGTGTACGTGTACGCTAGTAGGCAACATATAGTATATACAAAGTGTATGTATGATAAAAATAAACGTTTTTTTGGAATGAGTCGGTGGAACTAGCTAGGGACCACAACAGTTTTATTAATACTTGCAAGATTTTAAACACATGATATAAAAGAAAAATAATACATTGGTTTCAGAAGTTCGCTGCTAAAGGTAGCACTTCTTTAGGTGGCATATGTTCTAAGGCCTCTGTAGGTCGCGACCATCCATGTCGCGCAGCCGGTATACACCCTTCCCCAATGTGTCTGTCACCATGTAAGGTCCCTCCCACTTAGGACAAAGTTTCCCAGTATTTTCAGCGCGGCTGGTCGCGTTTGCGCGGTACACAAAGTCACCTGGCCTAAAGGAAGTCTTTCTTACCCTAGCGTCGTAGTAACCTTTCATTTTTTATTTTGACTTGGCCTCGTGGATGGCTGCCAATTCTCTTCTTTCATCGATTATGTCTAAGTTCAGCCGTAGTTCATCATCTTTTGTGACCATGTCTACCTCTGTTGTGCGGAGTGTTTGTAACCCAATCTCGGCTGGAATGACTGCCTCTGTTCCATACGTCAAGGCGAAAGGGGTATCGCCCGTAGCGGTTTTTATCATTGTGCGATGTGCCCACAAGACATGTGATAACTCGTCGACCCATTTTTTGTTGTTTTCTCCTAGTTGTGCCTTTATGCCGTCTCCCAGGATCCTATTTGCTCTTTCCGCAAGTCCATTTGTTTGTAGATGAGCTATCGATGCAAACCTTTGATTGATGTTATTTTTCGCGCACCAATCTTTGAATGGGTTCTCCACGAATTGTTTTCTATTATCAGAAACGATCTCTCCAGGTAGCCCGAAGCGACATACTATATTGTCCCATACGAACCGTTTAACTTGGTTTCCTATGATTGTTGCGACTGTCTTTGCTTCAATCCACCTCGTGAAGTAATCCATCGCGACTATTAGGAACTTAATTCCACATGCGGCTATGGAAAATGTTCTGCAATGTCTATTCCCCACTTGAAAAATGGACAGGGGAAGTGATAGGTGTTAGTTCCTCTTGGGGTTGACGCGGTACCGACCTGTGTACCTGGCAGTCATTGCATTTATATATGAGTGTACGTGCGTCCACGTGCATGGTTGGCCAATAATATCCGCTGCGCAACGCTGTCGCCACTGATAACGCCCAAATCCAACATGTTTTTGGGAGCGTTATCCGTACTTTTGTACATGTATATTGGTTATATCTATGATACTTTTGTGCATATTTGTGCCCAATTATATTTGCAAGTCTTTGTGTAGCCAATTGCAGGAATGAAGTGTAAAACAACGCAAATGTGAAGATTAGTACGAGTACGAAGAATCCTAGTCAAGTTCAAGACCCGTGTACAAGTTACAAGCCTTTGAAGATCAACTTCGGGTGCAAGAACAACTATTTCCAAGGAGCATACAAGTCACTCAGCATGAAAATGCCACCAGCACCATCAAGTTTCCACTTGCACAAATCATCAAAGATGCCACCAACAGGATGAAGATGCCACCAACATTTGTGTAGGCAGAAATTGTGTCTACATTCATGCAAGCTCATACAAGAAGCTTCCAGACTCTCTTTGGCTCCAAGCACTTGTCTTTGGCTCCAAGTATTTGTCTTTGGCTTCAAGCCATGCATTCACTCCATGCCATCAAATTAGCCTATAAATAAGACCCTTGGGGTCATGTAATCATATATCTTTTCACAACTCAAATATCTCTTCATATCATCTCATGAATAACTCTCTCAACCTTGTCCAAACCTCCATTCCCGGATTTGAGCAAGGTGGTGCAAGAAAAATCACTTTTGGTGTCCGAAAAGCAAAGTTAATATCACGAAACTCTTAGGGATCATTACCCTAATCATTAGCAACATATTTTCACTTTGTAAGACTCTTAATTATGATTTATAAGACTATTATTTCAGAGTTTATTTCATCATTTGTTATGAGTATCTAGATCTCATTCTACACTTGGTAGGATGAGGTTGGTGGTATGAAGTAGTGGTTGTGATTGTGATTTATGTTTATTTCAATGTCAAGCTTTCCTTTGAACCGTTAGTACTTATGTTTCATGTGACAATTGTTATCAAAACTTAATTTGTTGGTAAAGATTTCATATGTCGAAAGGGTTATTTTCTATCAACAAGTCATAGCCGGTTTGTCTATGATTGGCTATCTTTTGTAAAACCTCTGATTTTACCTTATTGACTTTGTTAACTGTTGTACTCTTTATTTTTGGAATCCATATAATTCCACTTTTATATGACTTATTATTAATCATATACATTTGTCATAATATCTTTCATATTTATTTTTACATTTATATGAACCCTTAGTCATTATTCATTACTCTGGCAATTGACTGGCCATCTGAATGAACAAGGACTCATCACCTCAGTACACATTTTGGGATAAAATGTAACATTATTTACTTAATTTATTAAGTACTTAGACTTATTTTTATATGTATATATTTACATATATTTCATACTAGGAATAAACACCTAACACTTAAAACAATGTACATCATTTTACATTGTCATTTATTTACTTTATTCAAGTAAATAGTTATAATGATGTATTCATTATATACTTTTGCTAAATTACCTAAAGGTTTAACTAAAATACCTATAAACTTAACAAATGCATACAATATAATACAAGGACTATTATTTTCACCCAACACTTGATACAAGTTAACACAATTCTCCTAAAAACCCCTATGTGTGCCGTGTATATATGTATATACTTACACATCTATGATAATTTTGTTAACTTGCAAACAAACATGAACATATACCTCCACTTGTGCATTTTCCTTACACATTCCATACCTTCATTAGACTTCACCATGCTCTTCTTACACATCACCATACACAAACACTATACATGACATTTTTGTCCCCCTTTGACTTCCCAAAACCTACGACTAAACACAAAAGTAGGAGGGAAATGAGTTTCTAGTTTGATCATGTGGGAAAATCTTTCATATCTTGTAAATATCCAACAAGGATCCCTGTAAGATTCATGGTACTAAACTAGATTTCACTTGGATCTCCTTTTCTTTCCTATATCTGAATGCCCCAAGGTTTACAACACTCACAACATAAAACATTTCAAAACATCCCTCACTCTCTCCTCAAAACTCTCGGCTCCATTTTTGTCATCACCAAGATTCACCAAAAACGCCATTAATACCTCATTTACTAACCTTAAATCATGTCTCATACTACATAAATGCAAATCATTGTCACTTCTACAACCACCTTGATCTTCAAGACAACAAGAACACCCTAAAAACTCAAGTAAGGCCACGGCTAGTTTGATTTACAAGGGTTCACCATTGTTGAAACCTAGCTCTAATCATGACTCACTCTCCTATTCATTCCTTAATCTATCTAAACAAGTAAGTATCTTAAAACTTAACTTTTCAATATACTCATTTTCATAAACATAAACATACACATGCTTATCACTAGTAAAAACTTAATGTTGAAACAAAACCATGAAAACCCTAGACTTACTAGGTCACGACAAAAATGGGCTATGATTTAATGTGTTATAAAAATCTTGCTAACTATAATGTATATAACCTTATGAACTTGTTAAACTATAAAAGCTATGAAAAACCTAAGCATGCATATATTAGACGTGGGGTTTTATCCCTATGGTTTAGTATTGGTTAACTTTGTATTGTTTAAACAAGCCTAGAAACACTAGATATATATTACTAGTTGCCTTAGATTAATAAGCTCACTATTTGCCTTACAAGAGTTAAGCTTTTAAGCCTACTACAATAAGCTTGCCTAAATAAACTTCATTTTTATTAAATAATGTTTTCATAAAACTTTTGGTGTGAAAAATATGATTTTTCAAAGTTTCGGATTCAAAACATAGATCTATAAATGTTTCGGCTTAAAAATGATGAATATAATACTTTCGGGTTAATTTTGTAATTTTCTTAAGTTTAGGGATCTAAATGGACACGTAAGGAAACTCATTTTATCAAAAGATAAACATAAGCGCCAATTTTGTAAATTGCCGAGAGTTGAGGGTAGTGTTTTAACACTATCCGAAACTTCAAACATAACACAAGGACTTAAATGGAATTATTGCAAGGTTAGGGTGACTTGTGTAACTTAGTAGGAACCTAGAGACCCCTTTTGCCTTTTGCCGAAACCTAATAGTAACCCTAGGGACCCCTTTTGCCAATATTGTAAACTTTAATAAACCCTAGACAAACCCTAGGGCTGTTTAGGCATAAGCCGAAACTTAAATAGAGCCCTAGGGGGCCTTTATGAAACTTGTTTTAAACCTAATAAAAACCGAATACCATAAGGACTAAAAGTGACAACTTATGAAACTTTTATAAACCCTAGTTACACGTGTAACTAGGGAGGGACTTGTTTTGCCATTATTTGAAAGTTAAACGAACCCTCGGAATATTATATTAATATTGCTCGCGATCGACAAAAGAGCTACGTGGACCTGAAACGCAAACCTATGCAATTTGAAGTAGGTGATTGTGTTATGCTCAAGGTATCACCTTGGAAGGGTGTTGTACGCTTTGGCAAATGTGGAAAAGTGAATCCACGTTATGTTAGCCCTTTCAAAATAATAGCCAGGATCGGGGAAGTAGCTTATCGTTTAGAGTTGCCCCAGCAACTGAGTCGGGTACACTCTACCTTTCACGTGTCTAACCTGAAGAAGTGCTATGCTGAAGAACCATTGGCTATGCCATTGGAGGGAGTTCAGTTTGAGGACAAACTCCATGTCATAGAAGAACCAGTAGAAATCATGGAGAGGACAATTAAGAAATTGAAACGCAGTCGCATCCCGTTGATCAAAGTACGTTGGAACTCGAGGAGAGGCCCTGAGTTCACTTGGGAACGAGAAGAATCGTTCAAAACCAAGTACTGACACTTGTTCACCTGACCGATGACTTCATCTTAAGCTTTGAGGACAAAGCTAAGATAAGGGGATGGTGCTATAAAACCTCTGATTTTACCTTATTGACTTTGTCAATTATTGTACTCTTTATTTTTGGAATCCATATAATTCCACTTTTATATGGCTTATTATTAATCATATACCTTTGTCATACTATCTTTCATATTTATTTTTACATTTATATGAACCCTTAGTCATTATTGACTACTCTGGCAATTGACTGGCCACCTGAATGAACAAGGACTCATCACCTCAGTACACATTTTGGGATAAAATGTAACATTATTTACTTAATTTATTAAGTACTTGGACTTATTTTTATATGTATATATTTACATATATTTCATACTAGGAATAAACTCCTAACACTTTAAAACAATGTACATTATTTTACATTGTCATTTATTTACTTTATTCAAGTAAAATATTTATAATGATGTATTCATTATATACTTTCACTAAATTACCTAAAGGTTTAACTAAAATACCTATAAACTTAACAAATGCATACAATATAATATAAGGACTATTATTTTCACCCAACACTTGATACAAGCTAACACAATTCTCCTAAAAACCCCTATGTGTGCCATGTATATATGTACATACTTACACATCTATGATAATTTTGTTAACTTGCAAACAAACATGAACATATACCTCCACTTGTGCATTTTCCTTACACATTCCATACCTTCATTAGACTTCACCATGCTCTTCTTACACATCACCATACACAAACACTATACATGACATTTTTGTCCCCCTTTGACTTCCCAAAACCTACGGCTAAACACAAAAGTGGGAGGGAAATGAGTTCCTAGTTTGAGAATGTGGGAAAATCTTGCATATCTTGTTAATATCCAATAAGGATCCCCATAAGATTCATGGTACTAAACTAGATTTCACTTGGATCTCCTTTTCTTTCCTATATCCGAATGCCCCAAGGTTTACAACACTCGCAACATAAAACATTTCAAAACATCGCTCAGTCTCTCCTCAAAACTCCCGGCTCCATTTTTGTCATCACCAAGATTCACCAAAACTCCATTAATACCTCATTTGCTAACCTTAAATCATGTCTCATACTACATAAATGCAAATCATTGTCACTTCTACAACCACCTTGATCTTCAAGACAACAAGAACACCCTAAAAACTCAAGGAAGGCCATAACTAGTTTGATTTACAAGGGTTCACCATTGTTGAAACATAGCTCTAATCACTACTCACTCTCCTATTCATTCCTTGATCTATCTAAACAAGTAAGTATCTTAAAACTTAACTTTTCAATATCCTCATTTTCATAAACATAAACATACACATGCTTATCACCAGTAAAAACTTAATGTTGAAACAAAACCATGAAAACCCTAGACTTACTAGGTCACGACAAAAATGGGTTATGATTTATTGTGTTATAAAAATCTTGCTAACTATAATGTATATAACCTTATGAAGTTTTTAAACTATAAAAGCTATGAAAAACCTAAGCATGCATATATTAGACGTGGGGTTTTATCCCTATGGTTTTGTATTGGTTAACTTTGTATTGTTTAAACAAGCCTAGAAACATTAGATCTATATTACTAGTTGCCTTAGATTAATAAGCTCACTATTTGCCTTTTAGGAGTTAAGCTTTTAAGCCCACTATAATAAGCTTGCCTAAATAAACTTCATTTTTATTAAATAATGTTTTCATAAAACTTTTGGTGTGAAAAATATGATTTTTCAAAGTTTCAGATTCAAAACATAGATCTATAAATGTTTCGGCTTAAAAATGATGAATATAATACTTTCGGGTTAAATTTGTAATTTTCTTAAGTTTAGGGATCTAAATGGACACATATGGAAACTCATTTTATCAAAAGATAAACATAAGGGCCAATTTTGTAAATTGCCGAGAGTTGAGGGTAGTGTTTTAACACTATCCGAAACTTCAAACATAACACAAGGAGTTAAATGGAATTATTGCAAGGTTAGGGTGACTTGTGTAACTTAGTAGGAACCTAGGGACCCCTTTTGCCTTTTGCCGAAACCTAATAGTAACCCTAGGGACCCCTTTTGCCAACATTGTAAACTTTAATAAACCCTAGACAAACCCTAGGGGCTGTTTTGGCATAAGCCGAAACTTAAATGGAGCCCTAGGGGGCCTTTATGAAACTTGTTTTAAACCTAATAAAAGCCGAATACCATAAGGACTAAAAGTGACAAGTTATGAAACTTTTATAAACCCTAGTTACACGTGTAACTAGGGAGGGACTTGTTTTGCCATTATTTGAAAATTATATGAACCCTAAGAATATTATATTAATATTGCCGTGGGTATTTTATTTAATCGAGGGACTAAAATGTAATTTTCCTAAACTTAAGTTAAACCCTAATTATATGTATAACGTTAATATTAAAAAGGTAAAACTTAACTAATTGTAAAAGTCCAACGTTCGTTATTTTTCCCAACTTATAAGGTAATAATTATACAAATACCGGGAACACAAAATTAAACTAAAATGTTATACGTTTTATAAACCCTATTTATATATAAGATATAAATTGAAGATCATTAACTTATAAAAATAAATATATTAATTATATTTATTTTCACTTTAAATAAATATAAAACTTGCTTTTTATAAATATTTAAATCACTTTATAAATCATACAAGTACGAGGATATTAATTAAACTGGTAATTAATTTAACAATATTATTTATTTTATTCTTAAAATAAATACTACTATAACTTGTACAACGATGAACTAAAATACATATATCGTAATAAAATGCTTAAAACCAGTATAAGCATGCACAGACTTGTTCTGAAACTTTTATGCATTATACTATGCATTTACTGAGACCTTATAATTATTTAGGTCGTTGACTGTATCATGAGCATCATATCAGATTTACTTGTGACTATTTATTGTACTACTGAGGTGAGTTCATGGCCCCACTTTATATATTGACAAACTTTTAAACCTTTTCATGGGGAAGAAAACATGCAACATATTTTATTTAATGGACATAAACTGAACTGTGAAACCTTTGATTACATTTGCCTATTGTAGATGAACCCTCATGACCTGTGCATCTGAAACTGTTAGAATTATTGAATTACCTGAATGTTATAAATAGATCTATTTAGGATTGACCATCCCCATCTGGGTGAGTCATGCTCACTGTGCCTAGGCCGAGACAATAGATGTTTCACATGTCAGCACTTATTACTTTTGGGTGCCTTTTTATAAGGCGAAGGGTCCTTATTTGTTAAGGGCTTAACTGTCAAGTCTCAGTTTCGGGCAATATGGGAAGGTAATTACTTTTTAGTGTTGATGCTTTGTGCATTACTACTTCAGTGAATGTTTATTGTCCAAACTTATTTTACTAAACCTGTGAATTCACCATCTTTATGTTGACTCTCTAAGCATGTTTTCTCAGGAAACTGAAGCAGGTATTGGTGTGCATGGAGTCAAGCATCATGATAGGCTGCATTTATAGAGCTCATCTGGGGTTTTATAAACTGGGGAATAATTCAAACTGCTGAATAATGTTTACGACTATTTTAATAACATTTGCACTTTTATCCATGTAATAAATGTAATGATATTCTTTTATCTGCTGCTCTATACGCTATCTGCTGTTGATCCACCTACGTGACACCCAAATATTATTTCCGCTGCATTTGACCCAATTGGGGGTGTCATAGAATGGTATCAGAGCGATAGTTATAGAGAACCAGAACAAAATTTAAATAAATATAAAAATAAATTTTTTATATAAACTGGACTATAACTACTTTTAAAATCTTTTGGGATTTTCGGGACTAGAATAGTTAAGCATATAGAGTGTAGAGCATACATTCTTACGTGGCTATCTGTGCATTGATTATTAACATCCGGTTGATTAATCTCATAAGTATTAACGTAACCTTTAACATCGTCATGTTAAACAACACTATTATATAATTTAATCATTATTCCTAAAAACTTTTAACTTGAGTAAGATTATACTTATGTCAATTAAAACGATATTTGATATGTGTGAAAACACACATCTTTTCTACCACTTAATTACAATAATAACCGGACCAAAACGTGTATTTTATGTCTTTTATGTCGGAATTATGCGTGGTTTGTGTTTTTGTTGTGATTTAGGACGAAAAGGTGAAAAGTGGAGAAAACACGGACATTCACGGGTATTTACGGACTTTTATTGAAGAAAAGGATGAAAGACGAAGCCAAGAAGTCAAGAGTGCAAAAAGAACGGAAGTCTAAGACCAATTCTGAAGATTTATCGAAGAAAAAGTCAAAAGACGGAAGTTTACTTAAAGCCGAGGAACTCAAGTCTTATTTATCGTAGAATTAAAAGACGAGTCCAAAAAAATCCCGAGCCAAAAGTCATCACATTCCAAGATTAACAAAAAGATTAAGAAGAAAGGACTTGATGGCGCAATTAAGAAGAAAGGAAGGAGAGGAGGAAGCTTCCTCTAAACCACCTCCCTAATCCCCTATATATAGTCATTAGCTAATCATTTTTCATGTTGTTGGCTAGATTGACAAACTAGTTCTTCCACCTTTATTTTATGCACATTTAATTACTTGCACATTTAAATACATGTTATGCACCTTTAATTACCCTTTTAATTTCAAGTAAGTGTCTCTTTTAATTACTTGCCCCTTTACTTTATCTTGTTAATCTTCTTCTACCTTTCTTTAATCTTTGATTTACACGTTTTTAACTTGTTAAGTTGTTTAAAGATTTCATTTTTATGCTTTTGATTGTTTTAAATCTCTTATTTTCATAGCTTATTTGATTTATTTTCAAGTTTATATAGTTTTTACAAAAGTTGTTTTCGTATAAAAGTTGTTTTTCTTAAAGTTTATCTTTTTCGTGTTTTAAAAGTTTTTAACTTTCAGTTTCGTAGCTTATTTTTACACGGTTTACCTTAAGTTTTTCGTATAGTGCTTATTTGAATCATAGCTTATTGTTATAGCTTATCTTGTACTTTTTCTGCCGGATTCCGATTGGTACAAATCGGAAAAGGGTTTTAAAATTCCGATTGGGGGGGTGTCTTGGTATTCCGATAAGAAAAGGTAAGTGGGTATTCCGATCGTGTGTAGTGACAGATATTCCGATTGGTTCTCCACTCCTCATTCCGATTGAGGTGCATGTTGGTATTCCGATTGGAAATAGTGACAGTATTCCGATCAAAAGGGTCCGAGCATCATTCCGACCAGCATCTAGCCATATTCCGATCAGGTAAGTTCATCATTCCGATCAGGGTAGGTTTGTGGTATTCCGATTGGACTAGTGACAGCATTCCGATTTGGTTCCGACCAACATTCCGATCTAAGGTAATTGTGGACTGATCGGAATATATTCCGATTGGAGGGTATTTTCCATATTTTGTCTTGTTTAATTTTTAGCTTATGTTTTTAATACTTGTCTAATTTTAATTTCCGTCACGCTTTATTTTTAGTCATTTAATTAAATTACTTTTTGTTACGTTTTTAAATATCGCACCTTTCTTTTTAATTAGATTTAGATTTTAATTTCACGCTCTTTTAATACTTACCGCTTTACTTTCAACGACATTTACTTTTAAGTCTTGCACATTTAAATTTAAAAACAAACCAAAATTATTTGTTTCACCAAAATAAAACTGAGTCACATAGAGAACCTAGATCAATTCGATTAGACATACATCAACGAACTTAATTTTAATTTTTATACGGGGTGTAAAAAGCCTAGTATTAAAATGGCGCCGCTGCCGGCTCTTTTCGTAAAGATTAACGGTTTTCTGTGAGAGACGCGTTGCTTTTTGGGATCCGTTCACTTGTGAGCGTTATTTTTCTTGCCTAAAAAATTCAAAAAAATCATAAAAATTAAAAATTGATAAAAACAAATAAAAATTAAAAATTTTAAAAATCCAAAAAGATTTTATCTTTATCGTGTATATATATTGTCTTTGTGTTTGGTTTTGTTTTCTTTTGCATTTTCAGGTGTATGCGTACTAGATCTTCTAATTATCAAGAGCCCGAGCCTCAAGAAGATTTAGATATGGCAGGTGTTAACAACAACATTCCACCGAACCTCAATAATAATAATAACAACAATGCTCTTCCACAGCCCGATCTTCGGACCATGGAGGAACTTTGTCAACCAACCATGTTTAACCGAGGAGGACCGATTGCGTCGATGCAAATCAACGCTCCTGAGTTTTCGTTGAAGCACCACATGATTCAGCAAGTGCAGACTAACCCATTCCGTGGATTGCCTGATGATGATGCCAACAAACACCTCGACAAGTTCATTACAATCACCCAAAGCATGAAGTTGGCTGGTGCCACAATGGATGAGCTTCGCCTACAACTCTTTCCACACACTCTATTACATCATGCCGAGAAATGGTTTGATCGTCTCCCGAAGAATTCTATTCACACATGGGATGACATGACTCAACGCTTTTTGTCGCGCTACTTTCCACCATCCATGGTCACGAGCCTTCGCACTCAGATCAGCGGTTTCATGCAAGATCCCGATGAATCTCTTTTTGATGCTTGGGATATAATGTCTTGATCGATAGATGTCCAAACCACAACATGCTCCTTGTGACCCTAATTGATACTTTCTACAACGGTTTGACTTTTCGAGATCGTGATACGATCAATGCAGCCGCCGGTGGCACATTCATGAAAAGGAGACCTGAGGAGTGTAGAGAGTTAATTGAAAACATGACTACTCATCATAAGAACTGGGATTCCTCTGCTTCTTCTAGAAACAACACGAGAGTCAATGTTTCTTCTACCTCAGCAAACCCTGAGATGACCGAACTCACCCGCATGATGGCTGAAATGAGCAAAAGTATTACGCTTCTCGCTTCAAACCAACAACAACAACAAGTTAAAGCGGTTGCTAATCCTTGTGAAACATGTGGCGGTCATCACCCATACACCGATTGTCCTTCGACACAAGGAAATCCAGAAAATGTGTATGCTGCTTATGGTAATTATTCACCGGAAAATTACCAAGCTAGACAACAAGGGGATAGAAATCTGCTGAGTTACCGATCCAACAATTACCTTTCACCCGGTTTTTCTCCTCAAAACCAAAACCCCGCCAACAACTACAATAGAAGCAACCAAATCCCACCAAGAGCTTCTAACCCTTATCAACCACCCGCCCAACAACACCCACCCATTAACCCCGATGTTGAAGCCATCATGAGAACTCAAGGTGAGCAAATCAAGAATCTGCAGAGCCAAATTATCAATCTTAAAGGAGATATCACAAAGCAAAGAAATGAGATTAGATCCGAGCTGCGAGATAACATTCAATCCTCATTCAGCAATCAAACCAATGATTTGAAGCATATGCTTGCTAGTTTCTTGCCCGCCGCTCAACCTTCTTCTTCAAGTTCTCTACCTTCAAACACCGTCACTAATCCGCGAGCTAATGTGAGTGCTATAACTACGCGTAGTGGAATTACCATTGTCAATCCACCTGACTCACCACCATCATCTACACCTCCTCCACCACCATATATCCCTACTCCTCTTACACTTAGTGATAGTACACCATTACCGTCTCCGCCTCGTCATGACGATGTATCTCGGAAGGACCCTTCAACATCACAACCTTCACCACCTACACCTTCACCTAACCCTTATCAACCTAGAATCCCATACCCTTCTCGCATAGGCAAAACCAATGATCTAACCAAGAATGACTGCCAAGTATCGAAATATGTGGATATGCTATCTAAAATGACCATCAACATTAGCCTTGTTGAAGCACTTTGCCACATGCCGAAATTTGTCAAAGCATTCAAAGAATTGCTTAGCAAGAAGGAGAAGCTGATTGAACTCGCCAACACACGCTTAAATGAAAACTGCTCTGCAGTTCTTCTTAGAGAACTTCCGGAAAAGCTTGGAGATCCCGTTCGTTTTGTGTTGCCTTGCGTGTTCAATAAAACTGAAGAATTTACTGCCCTTGCTGATCTCGGGGCTAGTATTAATTTGATGCCACTGAGTGTTTGGAAAACACTATCATTACCCGATCTCATTCCTACAAAGATGACTCTCGAACTTGCAAACCGCACTCTCGCTTACCCCGTTGGTATAGCCGAAGACGTGTTTATCAAAGTTGGCACATTTACTTTCCCGGTTGATTTTGTCGTAGTTGATTATGAAATGGACCCTCGTATTCCTTTAATACTTGGTCGGCCATTCTTGAGAACCGGACGTGCTTTAATAGATGTGGCTGAAGGTGAGTTAATCTTACGAGTCGGGGATGATTCTAAAGTTTTTAAAATGGGGAAGCTTACAGGAAAATCCTATGGAGGCCGAGAATCAGTGAATATGATAAATGTGCTCGATGACTTTACCGTCTTCGATAATCCTTTATTCGAGTCTTCCACTGATAATCCACTCTTTGAAGATGATGTGGATGATTCTCTCCCTACTTTGGACGCTTCTCCCATTTATGATTCTCAACCGGTCTTCGATGCTTATGATGATGATGATTCTAGCTCAGACTCGGATGATTTTGATTGTACTTCTGAGTATCCCGAGCTGCCCACTTTCGATGATTTTGATGAGGCTGATACTCTATCGAGCGATTCTTCACATGATGAAGATCCTCCGCCATCACTCGATCCTACTTTGGACGATTATTCATTTGAGGAAGATTTCTCTGAATTTCTGAACACATACTTCCCTCATGAGAGTGATGCTCCTCCTTTGGACTTTGAAGATTATCGTCTTGATCCTACTTTGGATTTGAAGAGCATTTTGTCCAAGGAGAAGAAACCGGTCGACACCGAAATCCGTTGCACTTATGATTTGACACCTCTTTGTCCCCCTTCTGAGGACGAGGTTGTGCTTCTTTGCGGATCTTCTTCACACTCGGCTGAGCCTGAGTGCTATTTTCCCTTAAAGGAAAAGGTGTTCGACCCTGGTATTGAAGTCTTTAAGCCATCTCAGTATCCACCTGATGAAATAAAAGGAAAAATCTTTGGAAATTTTGAAGACATGCTTGCACCGCTTCCTACTTGCTTCCACCGTGCTCCATCACTGCTTAAGGGAACCCTGCCTACTCTTCTTTGGCTTGCCTTGTTCGCCTTAAGTTTGTGTTATTTGCTCGATGAAAACTATGTCTTCGATCCTGGTGGATATGTTTCATGTTTCTTCCGTTGATGATCAAGGTCGAGTCAGGCTCACGACTCGGTAAACAAAAATCAAGCGCTTCTTGGGAGGCAACCCATGCATCTATCTTTTCGCTTTCTTTACCATAAGTGTAGGGGGACCCTTTGGTTTGCTATTCCCTCTCCTCACTTCTTAATCAGGGATTCGAGCTTAAATGATCCACTTTTGATGATTCTTGACAACCCGTGATTCCGTGTTCTACTTCTTCCCAGTTCTATCCTAAACTCTTTTCGATTCACTATTTTATATTTTCTCAATATTAAAATAGGAATCTCTTTAGTTGTCTTTTCCTTAGCGAGATTTAAACAACGTACACAATGTCCTAAGTGTAGGGGAGTTTACTCCATATGCTTAAACATTGAGGACAATGTTTATCTTAAGTGTAGGGGGGACTTCTATCGAAGTTAAGTGGTCTTTTCCTTGTATTTGTCCTCAGTTTAACCGGAAAATCAATTTTTCGACATTTTTCAAAATTTTTGATCTATTTTGGCCTATTAGTTTTTTCCTTTGTATAGTTAATTTCTTTCTTTGCTAGAATAAATGTTTAATATGTGGTTTTTATTTTCAAACGTTGTGAATCTTTTGACTCAACCCGAGTTTACTTGTCTAAGTTACTCTAGCTAGTATCCTTAACGTGTTTAAAGTCAAGTTTTGCTAGGCTTTTAATATTATTTTCAGATTTACTATGACATCACCCACTGATACTCCTGCTGCCGTATCACCGACATCCGTCTTGCATGGATGGATATCTGCCAGTGACACAGACGACAGTCACACTTCGGGTGACACTGCTCTCGTTGCTGCACTCATCGCTACTCTACCTGTTTCACCTATTTGCCCCGCTGGGGAAGAGGTTCAGCCGACTGCTGCCCTACCACCCTTACCACCAGTTTCCTCACTTCGGGACTACGCACCCGAGTCTCTGCCGCCTCGTAAGAGGAGGTATGAGGCACCTGACAACTCTACTTTTGAGGTCGGGGAGGGTTCGGGTATGAGGCGCGTGGATCCTGTCCAGGCCCAGATCACTGCACTGGCCGCACGCCAGGCATAGGATGTTGCAGAGATTCATGCTCTGCTGGCCGATGGACAGCTTGGACGCACTGCTCTGTAGTCGCGTCAGGACCTTCTATACTGGACTGTTAGTGCTGAGGCACACGCTGCTCGAGGAGCATGGTCTATGACTTACCATTCTCTCCAGTGGTCGCTGGAGGATAATGAGTTCCCCCGTGAGCAGATCTACCTACTGCAGAGTCAGCAGACTGAGACTCACACCGCTCTCATGTCCATGGAGCAGACGCTTGCCATCTTCTTCGATCTCCAGGACGTCCGTCACCAGGGATTGACATCAGAGACTTCTCATCTTCGGGGAGTTCAGCAGACCCTCAGAGACTAGTTCTTGGAGGCACTTCGACTCCTTAAGGAGACCCGAGATCACTGGCGGAGGGTAGTGAGGGCAGGAAGGGGTGGTGGCCCCCCTTAAAATCTGACTAACCGTTTATGTACTCTGATAATTTTTTTATGGTGGCCCTTTAACAAGATGTACTTCGTACTTGATTTGTTGATTTTCTTGCTTATACATAAAAGTATTAGCCTTTTTTACTATTAGTTTCAATCTTTCATTACTGGTAGCCTCCATGGGATATCAATACATGCATACTTTCACATATAAGATTGCATCGAAAATGTTTGGCCCCCCCAAACACAACGGGTAAGCTCCGCCACTGCCCGAGATGCCATGACTTCGATGTAGGATGCCATGCAGGCACCAGCCGTCTCATCACCACCGGTAGCACCAGCAGTTTCCGAGGAGTCTGTTAGGCATGAGTAGACTAGGTGTACTAGATCTTTTGTACATCATGATAAGCTATTAGGGTTTCATCCCGGCTATCATGATATAGGACCTCATGTATTTGTATTTTCTTTTATCAGTTGTATCTTTGTACTGTACTATTTAGATTAGGGATTCGTAGATGATGTACTTTATATTATGTGTACCACCATCCCAGACAGGCGGTATGTGCTCTGTCTTGGATTGGTTGTGCAATTTGTACTGTATTCCTATTCTAGACATATGGCATGTACCCCTTTATCTTTGTTATATCCTGTACTGTATTATATTATAAACTTTTAAACAGGTTATCCAATTTGTTGTGAAGTCTATGCATGAATTTCTTTTCGTGTATTTATATAAAACTATGCTAACACCTTAAACTAATGATTTCATTTTTGTGTATAATTATAGAAAAATGATAATCACTAGAACGAATCCCAACAATGCCGACACTACCCAAAACGTCACTACTGCCCAACTAATGGAAATGATTGATCAAGGCATCGCAACTGCGATGGCTGCCAGCAGAAACGTAGATGATAGTCAAAACTCCAACAACCGCCGGAATAATCAGACCACCAGGGGTTGCTCTTACCCCCGACTTCTTGAAATGTAAGCCTTCCTACTACAAGGGCAAGGAAGGAGTGGTGGAACTAATGTAGTGGTTTGAAAGGTTGGAGACTGTGTTCCGCATCAACGACTGTGCAGAAGAGAACAAAGTAAAGTTTTCCACCTGCACATTACTTGAGAGTGCTCTTACTTGGTGGAACTCTGTAGTTGCTACGCTTGGACACGACGCTGCCTATGCTCTCAACTAGACTGAACTTAAGGAGAAAATAACAGAGAAATACTCTCCAAGGGGAGAAATGAAGAAACTTGAAATCAAATTATGGGATCTCAGATGCAGGAACAATGACATTACTGCATACAACCAAAGGTTCCAAGAGTTGACTCTAATGTGTACTAGAATGTTTGTGGAGGAGGAAGATAAGATTGAAAAGTATGTTGGTGGACTCCCAGACGCCATTCATGACAGCGTGCTCGCATCTCGACCTACTACTGTCGAGAATGCCATCGAGTTCCCTACTGAATTGATCAACAAAAGAGTTTGTACCATATCCGAGAGGCAAACTGACAACAAGCGAAAGGCAGATGAATATTTTCGTAGTCAGCACCAGCAGCATCCTAAAAGGCAAAATGCTGGGCAAGTTTACAGTGCTACCACTGCAGGGACTAAGTCGTATGTGGGCGCAAAACCTTTGTGCTCCAAGTGCAACTATCATCATACTGTTGATAGCCCATGCCAGACCTGCTATAGATGTGGACAAGTGGGTCATTTTGCAACAACCTGTCGAGTTAATGCCGTCACTCAGGCCCGACCCAATCAAAACACTGGGAACTACAACAACAGGGGCAGATACAATGCCCGTGGGAACGGAAACGGACAGCAGGGAAACCACAATGCTGCTGGAGGAAATAACAATGGACCCAAGAAAGGAGTTGTGTGCTATGAGTGTGGTGCACCAGGACATGTGAGACCAGGTTGTCCTAAGCGAGCCAACCAGAACAAGAACAGTGGATGAGCTTCGTCGAGAGTGTACGTGGTCGGCAATGCAAAAGCCAACCCTGATTCTAATTTCGTTACTGGTACGTTCCTACTAAACAATCGTTATGCATCTGTTTTTGTTGATACTGGAGCAGACCGAAGTTTTATATCCACTGAATTTAGCCAAGTACTAGAAGTCGTTCCTATAATTTTATATCACCATTACTCCGTAGAACTAGCTGACGGTAAGACTGTAGATGCTGACACTATCATTAGAGGTTGTACTTTAAATCTTTCCAAACATCCGTTCAACATTGACCTTATCCCCGTAAACCTTGGTAGTTTTGATGTTATTATTGGTATGGACTGGTTAGCGAGATACCGCGCAGTCATTGTCTGTGATGAAAAACTAGTTCGTATTCCATGGGTAAACGAAACTTTAATCATTCGAGGAGACGGTAACACCGACCTCACTGACACTAGACTTAGTGTTATCTCTTGTACTAAAGCCAGAAATATTTGTTGAGAGGATGTCCTATCTTCTTGGCCCATATTTCTCAAACAGATGAGGAGGACAAGCCCGAGAAGAAACAAATCAAGGACGTACCTATCGTCCGAGATTTTCCGGAAGTCTTTCATGATGAGTTTCCAGGCTTACCACCGACCCGACAAGTGGAATTTCAAATCGATTTGATTCCCGGAGCCGCACCTGTAGCTAAAGCTCCATACCAGTTGGCACCATCAGAAATGAAAGAACTAGCTGAACAACTCCAGGAACTATCTGACAAAGGGTTTATTCGACCCAGTTCCTCACCATGGGGAGCTCCTGTGTTATTTGTCAAAAAGAAAGACGGTTCTTTCCGAATGTGTATCGACTACAGAGAACTGAATAAGTTAACTGTGAAGAATCGCTATCTGCTTCCTCGCATTGATGACCTATTTGACCAACTGCAAGGGTCAAGTGTATATTCCAAGATTGACTTGAGATCTGGATACCATCAACTAAGGGTCAGGGAGGAAGATATTCCAAAAACAGCTTTTAGAACCCGTTACGGTCATTACGAATTCCAGGTTATGCCATTTGGGTTGACCAATGCACCAACTATTTTCATGGACCTTATGAATCGTGTGTGCAGACCTTACCTGGATAAATTCGTGATAGTCTTCATTGACGATATACTCATTTATTCCAAGAACGAACAAGAGCACGGGGAACATCTGGCACAAGTACTAAAGGTACTCAATGAGGAACAGCTCTATGCTAAATTCTCCAAATGTGAATTCTGGATTCCCAAAGTACAATTCCTCGGTCATGTCATTGGTTGTAATGGTATTCACGTAGATCCAGCAAAGTTCGAATCTGTCAAGGATTGGGTATCTCCTAAATCACCGACAGAGATCCGCCAAAATTCTAGGCCTTGTCGGGTACTACCGCAGATTTATTGAAGATTTTTCCAAAATAGCCAAGCCAATGACCAAACTCACACATAAAAGAATAAAGTTCGATTGGGGAGAGAAGGAAGAATCAGCTTTTCAGCTGATCAAGCAGAAGTTGTGTAGTGCACCTATATTAGCCTTGCTTGAAGGCAACGATGATTTCGTTGTATACTGTAACGCTTCACATAAAGGCCTAGGTGCGGTATTGATGCAGAGGATGAAAGTGATTGCCTACACTTCGAGACAACTGAAGAAGCATGAGAAGAACTACACCACTCACGACCTAGAACTTGGATCCGTAGTATTTGCTCTCAAGATCTGGAGATATTACCTATACGGAACAAAGTGCACAGTGCATACTGACCACAAAAGTCTGCAACACATATTAGACCAGAAGGAACTGAACATGAGACAATGCCGATGGATTGAGCTTTTGAGTGACTACGACTACGAGATCAAATACCACCCCGGTAAAGCAAATGTGGTTGCTGATGCTTTAAGTCGTAAGGAAACGTACCCTCGTATGAGAGTTCGGGCATTAGTTATGACAACCAGTTTGGATCTACCCAAACATATTTTGGAAGCTTAGACTCAGGCCCAATTACCTGAAAACCTCATGAAGGAAGATGTTGGGGGAATGCTTAGAAATGACCTTAGTAAGGAGAAGCTAGAACCAAGAGTAAATGGAACCCTATGCCTTCACGGGCGAAGTTGGTTACCTTGCTATGGAGATATGAGGAACGCGATCATGCACAAATCTCATAAGTCTAAATATTCTATACATCCCGGATCTGAAAAGATGGATCAGGATATGAAGAAATTATACTGGTGGCCGAATATGAAAGATGACATCGCCACCTACGTGCAAAAGTGTTTGACATGTTCACGTGTCAAAACTGAACACCAGAGACCATCGGGTTTACTTGTACAACCCGAGATACCGAAATGGAAGTGGGACAACATCGCCATGGACTTTGTCACCAAACTCCCAAAGTCATCTCACGGTTCTGATACTATCTGGGTAATCGTCGACCGACTTACCAAGTCCGCTCATTTCCTGCAAATTAGGGAGAACGATTCCCTTGCAAGACTAGTAAAAATGTACCTGAAGGAGATAGTGACCAAACATGCTATACCGGTTTCAATAATTTGTGATCGAGACGGTAGGTTCACATCAAATTTTTGGAAGGCTTTCCAACGAGCCTTAGGTACCAATTTGGATATGAGCACTGTTTATCATCCACAGACTGACGGTCAAAGTGAACGAACCATCCAGACTCTAGAAGACATGCTACGGGCATGTGTGATTAACTTTAGAAATTGATGGGTTGACCACATTCCTTTAGTGGAATTCTCCTACAACAACAGTTATCATGCCTGTATTAAGGTTGCCCCTTTCGAAGACTATACGGTCGGAAATGTCGTTCACCTGTGTGCTGGGCAGAAGTAGGTGAATTTCAGCTCACTGGACCAGAACTAATCCAGGAGACTACAGACAAGATCATCCTCATTAAGCAAAGAGTTCAAGCTGCTCGTGATCGACAAAAGAGCTACGCGGACCTGAAACGCAAACCTATGCAATTTGAAGTAGGTGACCGTGTTATGCTCAAGGTATCACCTTGGAAGGGTGTTGTACGCTTTGGCAAACGTGGAAAACTAAATCCACGTTATGTTAGCCCTTTCAAAATAATAGCCAAGATCGAGGAAGTAGCTTATTATTTAGAGTTGCCCCAGCAACTGATTCGGGTACACTCTACCTTTCACGTGTCTAACCTGAAGAAGTGCTATGCTGAAGAACCATTGGCTATACCATTGGAGGGAGTTTAGTTTGACGACAAACTCCAGTTCAAAGAAGAACCAGTAGAAATCATGGAGAGGAAAGTTAAGAAATTGAAACACAGTCACATCCCGTTGATCAAAGTACGTTGGAACTCGAGGAGAGGCCCTGAGTTCACTTGGGAACGAGAAGAATCGTTCAAAACCAAGTACCCACACTTGTTCACCTGACCGGCGAATTCATCTTAAGCTTTGAGGACAAAGCTAAAGTAACGGGATGGTGCTGTAAAACCTCTGACTTTACCTTATTGACTTTATCAACTGTTGTACTCTTTATTTTTGGAATCCATATAATTTCACTTTTATATGACTTATTATTAATCATATACCTTTGTCATACTACCTTTCATATTTATTTTTACATTTATATGAACCCTTAGTCATTATTGACTACTCTGGCAATTGGCTGGCCACCTGAATGAACAAGGACTCATCACCTCAGTACACATTTTGGGATATAATGTGACATTATTTACTTAATTTATTAAGTACTTGGACTTATTTTTATATGTATATATTTACATATATTTCATACTAGGAATAAACACCTAACACTTTAAAACAATGTACATTATTTTACATTGTCATTTATTTACTTTATTCAAGTAAAATATTTATAATGATGTATTCATTATATACTTTCACTAAATTACCTAAAGGTTTAACTAAAATACCTATAAACTTAACAAATGCATACAATATAATACAAGGACTATTATTTTCACCCAACACTTGATACAAGTTAACACAATTCTCCTAAAAACCCCTATGTGTGCCGTGTATATATGTATATACTTACACATCTATGATAATTTTGTTAACTTGCAAACAAACATGAACATATACCTCCACTTGTGCATTTTCCTTACACATTCCATACCTTCATTAGACTTCACCATGCTCTTCTTACACATCACCATACACAAACACTATACATGACATTTTTGTCCCCTTTGACTTCCCAAAACCTACGGCTAAACACATAAGTGGGAGGGAAATGAGTTCCTAGTTTGAGCATGTGGGAAAATCTTGCATATCTTGTAAATATCCAACAAGGATCCCCATAAAATTCATGGTACTAAACTAGATTTCACTTGGATCTCCTTTTCTTTCCTATATCCGAATGCCCCAAGGTTTATAAAACTCACAACATAAAACATTTCAAAACATCCCTCACTCTCTCCTCAAAACTCTCGGCTTCATTTTTGTCATCACCAAGATTCACCAAAACTCCATTAATACCTCATTTACTAACCTTAAATCATGTCTCATACTACATAAATGCAAATCATTGTCACTTCTACAACCACCTTGATCTTCAAGACAACAAGAACACCCTAAAAACTCAAGGAAGGCCACGGCTAGTTTGATTTACAAGGTTTCACCATTGTTGAAACCTAGCTCTAATCACTACTCACTCTCCTATTCATTCCTTGATCTATCTAAACAAGTAAGTATCTTAATACTTAACTTTTCAATATACTCATTTTCATAAACATAAACATACACATGCTTATCACTAGTAAAAACTTAATGTTGAAACAAAACCATAAAAACCCTAGACTTACTAGGTCACGGCAAAAATGGGTTATGATTTAATGTGTTATAAAAATCTTGCTAACTATAATGTATATAACCTTATGAACTTGTTAAACTATAAAAGCTATGAAAAACCTAAGCATGCATATATTAGACGTGGGGTTTTATCCCTATGGTTTAGTATTGGTTAACTTTGTATTGTTTAAACAAGCCTAGAAACACTAGATATATATTACTAGTTGCCTTAGATTAATAAGCTCACTATTTGCCTTATAGGAGTTAAGCTTTTAAGCCCACTATAATAAGCTTTCCTAAATAAACTTCATTTTTATTAAATAATTTTTTCATAAAACTTTTGGTGTGAAAAATATGATTTTTCAAAGTTTCGGATTCAAAACATAGATCTATAAATGTTTCAGCTTAAAAATGATGAATATAATACTTCCGGGTTAATTTTGTAATTTTCTTAAGTTTAGGGATCTAAATGGACACGTATGGAAACTCATTTTATCAAAAGATAAACATAAGGGCCAATTTTGTAAATTGCCGAGAGTTGAGGGTAGTTTTTTAACACTATCCAAAACTTCAAACATAACACAAGGACTTAAATGGAATTATTGCAAGGTTAAGGTGACTTGTTTAACTTAGTAGGAACCTAGGGACCCCTTTTGCCTTTGGCCAAAACCTAATAGTAACCCTAGGGACCCCTTTTGCCAATATTGTAAACTTTAATAAACCCTAGACAAACCCTAGGGGCTGTTTTGGCATAAGCCGAAACTTAAATGGATTCCTAGGGGGCCTTTATGAACTTGTTTTAAACCTAATACAATCCGAATACCATAAGGACTAAAAGTGACAACTTATGAAACTTTTATAAACCCTAGTTACACGTGTAACTAGGGAGGGACTTGTTTTGCCATTATTTGAAAGTTAAACGAACCCTAGGAATATTATATTAATATTGTCGCGGGTATTTTATTTAATCGAGGGACTAAAATGTAATTTTCCTAAACTTAAGTTAAACCCTAATTATATGTTTTTTTTGGTAATGGGAGTTACCCGGTAAATATATTAACCAAAAAACCATATAAGTTCACATGGAATGCGGCTGAAGTACCGCATTAACCTCAAGCCAAAAGCTTGATAAACTAGTGTTCATGACAGACCATAAACACCTCAACACCTAGTTATAAACAAATCTATAACTAGAATAGAAAACAACATTCAGATAAAACACCTATCCCGCACCACTCATGGAAGAAGATTCTCCACCAGTATCAAGAAGATTAACTGTTTCAAACCCTAATTATATGTATAACGTTAATATTAAAAAGGTAAAACTTAACTAATTGTAAAAGTCCAACGTTCGTTATTTTTCCCAACTTATAATGTAATAATTATACAAATACCGGGAACACAAAATTATTCTAAAATGTTATACGTTTTATAAACCCTATTTATATATAAGATATAAATTGAAGATGATTAACTTATAAAAATAAATATATTAATTACATTTATTTTCACTTTAAATAAATATAAAACTTGCTTTTTATAAATATTTAAATCACTTTATAAATCATACAAGTACGAGGATATTAATTAAACTGGTTAATTAATTTAACAATATTATTTATTTTATACTTAAAATAAATACTACTATAACTTGTACAACGATGAACTAAAATACAGATAGCGTAATAAAATACTTAAAACCAGTATAAGCATGCACTGACTTGTTCTGAAACTTTTATGCATTATGATATGTATTTACTGAGACCTTATAATTATTTAGGTCGTTGACTGTATCGTGAGCATCATATCAGATTTACTTGTGATTATTTGTTGTACTACTGAGGTGAGTTCATGGCCCCACTTTATATATTGACAAACTTTTAAACCATTTTATGGGGAAGAAAACATGCAACATATTTTATTTAATGGACATAAACTAAACTGCGAAACCTTTGATTACATTTGCCTATTGTAGATGAACCCGCATGACCCGTGTATCTGAAACTGTTAGAATTATTGAATTACCTGAATGTTATAAATAGATCTATTTGGGATTGACCATCCCCATCTAGGTGAGTCATGCTCACTGTGCCTAGGCCAGGACAACATATGTTTCACATGTCAGCACTTATTACTTTTGGGTGCCTTATTATAAGGCGAAGGGTCCTTATTTGTTAAGGGCTTAACTATCAAGTCTCAGTTTCGGGCAATATGGGAATGCCATTAATTTTTAGTGTTGATGCGTTGTGCATTACTACTTAAGTGAATGTTTATTGTCAAAACTTATTGTATTAAACCTTTGAATTCACCAACTTTATGTTGACTCTCTAAGCATGTTTTCTCAGGAAACTAAAGCAGGTATTGGTGTGCATGGAGTCAAGCATCATGATAGGCTGCATTTATAGAGCTCATCTGGGGTTTTATAAACTGGGGAATAATTCAAACTGCTGAATAATGTTTAAGACTATTTTAATAACATTTGCACTTTTATCCATGTAATAAATTTAATGATAATCTTTTATCTGCTGCTCTATACGCTATCTGCTGTTGATCCACCTACGTGACACCTAAATATTATTTCCGCTACATTTGAGTCAATTTGGGGGTGTCACATCTTTGGTATTGATCATTTCTTAAGAAGTTTTGATTATCAAGAAACATAATTATAAGTGTTAGCAAATTCGTGAAACGACCGTGAATAAAATGTGTTGAAATTGGATTAAGTCTTGAATTGAGTGATTGAGTCTAATGCTTGTTTTCTTTAACCAAAGTCTTGACGAGGATTGAAGCTTTTGAAAACAATAGATTGGATTGTCCATCTAGTTATCATAATCATATTTGTTAAACGTGTCATCACAATCAAACCACTACGGATGCCTAAACTAGTCTTTACCAAGTGTTGCCTTTAATCTTATTATTCATCTCATCATTTTTACTTGTTACTTGTTTGTCACCAATTGCTACAATCAACGATTATAGTTTTATTTTTGAATGATCATAGGTTTTCCAAATCCCCGTGAACGATCTCGGTATTACCACAAATCTATACACAAACGAAAGGGTTATACTTGCCTGTGTGTTTTTAGTCAATCCGGTAATTCGTGTTTATAAATTTAAAACTTGTTCTACAAATCCATCACACGACGGATGCATCAAGTTTTTGGCGCCGCTGCCGGGGATTTGATTGTGTTCTTAGTTCCAAACTCATCCTATAATCAAACCCGTTGTAGCGTTCTTGTTGCCAAAAAGCCCAAAAATAAAAAAAAAAATCAATTTTTGCAGCAAAGTCAACTTTGCCGACCGGCACGGATAGTTGCCGTCGGCATCTCCCAAACAGTCCCCACTTTGCCGACCGGCATCTCTAAAAAAAATTATGTTTTATTTTGTTTGGTTTATTTAATTTCCTATTTACTTATTTTCGTATTAGTTATATTTTATTTGTTTTTATTTTTGTTACTTGTAGTCTTTTTCAAAAGTTCTTCAAGACTTGAATGAACACACGTTCTTCCGGTCAAGAATTGCTTAGTCCATACACCGATCCCGAACGTTATATTCATCAATCTCGAAAGAAAAGCCACAAGAAGCAACTGTTTGTTTCTCTTGAAAACCGAATTCAAAAACTAAAAACCCACCATTTGATAATCTCTTAGATGCATTTGTCGTCTATAACCCATTTAACGATCTACCATTCCCGATGGCCGACGATCAATCCATGTGGGCAGCCAACCGAGTAGTAGCACCTACCCCTGAGGCTGCTATTGTTCAAGTTGAGCTTGGAGAAAACTTCACCGTGAAAGGTCATCACCTTTCAATGATCAAAGACCGCCAATTTGACAGCCGTACGCGGGCCGATCCGCATAAGCACATATCTGAATTTATAGAAATATGTGGCATGTTCCGATATGGAGCCGACGTCGATGGAGACGCTATAAAACTCAAACTCTTCCCATCATCTCTATACGGAGATGCAAGAGTTTGGTATAACGAGTTGACGCCCGGTACTATTGAAACGTGGGAACAAATGAGAACCGCTTTTGTTAGCCGTTTCTTTCCACCCGCCATGTACGAAAGACTCATGGGAGAAATCCGAGGTTTCGCCTAACTTCCACAAGAAACACTCATTGACGCGTGGAACCGAATGAAAGACCTACTTCGTAGTTGTCATGGACATGGTTTATTAAACGGAACCATCATCCAAATCTTTTATCATGGTCTCAATGAACCGACGCAAGCAATCCTTGATGCCGGTGGACTCTTTCTCTATAAGACTCCCAACGAAGCATATCAATTGCTCGAAGACCGAGTTCTCTTAAAACTCGATTGGTCCAAAGATAATCGTTCCAAAACTTTCAAGAAAACCGTTGCTTTCGTTGAAAGTAGCGAAAATTCTAAACTCATGGAAAAGATGGACGCTCTCACATCTAAACTCGCAATTCAAAACTATCAAAGACGAAATGAAAGAGATGCGAGGCGAATGTACTCTTTGTGGAGGACCACACCCATCTACGGAGTGTGATGACACACCACTAAGAGAACCACCACAAGAAGCAAACTACGCCCAAGGATACCGAGTAGGTAGTTATCGAGGTAACTACTACGGTAGAAACCCGACACTTGGCGTGAGTACCCCAAAAACGAAAATTGTAACTCACAACCTCGTGAGAACGATAGTTCCATAACAAAAAGAAACCCGAGAGATCGAACTTATAAAAAACGTTCTTAACTTCATAGAATCTCAAAAATCAACAAACACGTTTATTAAGAACCAATTCTTCGATCTCAAAGCCAACGTTTAAAGAGGACAAAGGCACCACACCGCCACTATTAATGATCTCGAAACCAAGATCGGTCGAATCAACGACCAATTAGCCAATCGACCAAGTGGTTCGTTGCCAAGCAACACTCAAACAAACCTAAAACCATCTACGGATAAACCATACCGCCCACCCTCCTCTCGTAATGAACATGTGAATGTCGTATTCACAAGGAGTGGGTTGAGTTATGATCCACCACAAAACCCAAACACCAATGCTCCCACTTTCGCCGATGAAAGTGAAGATGTAGCCGATGAGCCCGAGAAGGAAGAAACCGTTCCTCCTTCCAAACCAAAACCAAAACAAACCACGCCCATTCCAACACCAACACCAAAGGCGTATACACCCAAAATTCCATATCCTTAACGCCTACGAAAGGAAAAGATGGAGGCTCGTAATGCCAAATTCCTTAAGATGATCAAAGAAGTTAAGATCAACGTGCCCCTTGTTGATATCTTAACCGGCATGCCCCACTATAGGAAATTCCTCAAAGATCTTGTGAGCAACCATAGTAAGACGGAGCAAATCTCTGCTGCGTTTCTGAACGAAGAATGTTCTGCAGCCTTGCAAAGCAAACTTCCACCAAAGCTCGGAGATCCGAGAAGCTTTCTCATACCATGTACTCTAGCCAACAATGTTGAATGTCACGCCTTGGCCGATCTAGGCGCGAGTATCAATCTTATGCCCTACTCATTATACAAGAATCTTTCAAACAATACTTTGAAACCTATAACTATGAGTATACGTTTGGCTAACCACACCTACCAATATCCATTGGGATAACCGAGAACATGCTTGTTCAAGTTGGCAAATTCATATTTCTTGCCGACTTCGTAATCCTTGAAATGGAGGAAGACCATCACGTCCCTCTCATTTTAGGACGACCATTCTTGCATAGTTGCACACCGCCGATGTTATCATCCGTGTGAAGAATAAATAACTCAACCTTGAAGTTGGTGACGATCGAGTCACATTCTTAGTCGATAAAGCTATGCAACATTCTCACTCCAATGATGACACATGCTTCCCCGTGGATGTTATCGATGAAGTAATGGAAGAAGAGTGGGATGCATTGCTTGATGACAACGCACCATTCCAAACAAATTCGGAAAAGATTAGCGATACCGATCGTGATCGTGACTTTGAAGAATTCATGGCCGTTGATTCTGAAGTAACTCTCGAAGAAGAGGAAAACAAACCATTCAAAGTTTTGCCTTCGAAGTCGAACTTTATAGTTCACAAATCTATTCATGATTCACCGACGGATCTTAAATTGAAACCTCTTCTCGAACATCTCAAGTACGCTTATCTAAGGATTCACTCCTTCCGGTGATTATCTCAGCCTCACTCAAGGAAGATCAGAAGAAACGCCTTGTATCTATGCTTAAAAACCACAAAGAAGCGTTTGCGTGGAAAACATCCGATATACCGGGAATTTATTCGCAGTTTTGCAAACACGCGATCAATCTTGAAGACGATGCCAAGCCCGTTATTGAGAGGCAACGTCGAGATAACCCAAACATGAAGGAGTTTGTAAAAGCCGAAGTAATCAAACTCCTTGAAGCAGGAATCATCTTTGCCATAGAAGATAGTCCTTGGGTTAGTCCTATTCACTGCGTTCCTAAAGGAGGAATGACTGTTGTGACCAACGAACATAACGAACTTGTTCCTACAAGAACCGTTACCGGTTGGCGTGTGTGTACTGATTATCGCAAATTAAATGATGCCACACGAAAAGATCATTTTCCTCTACCATTCATGGACCAAATGTTGGAAAGACTAGCGGGGAACAAATTCTTTTGTTTCCTCGATGGCTTTTTCGGATATTTCCAAATACCTATCGAACCATCCGATCAAGACAAGACCACTTTCACGTGTCCTTTTGGAACATTTGCTTATAGGCGTATGCCTTTTGGTCTCTACAATGCACCTGCGACTTTTTAAAGGTGTATGCTCGCGATCTTTTAAGACATGATCGAAGAATCCATGGAAGTTTTCATGGATGATTTATCAGTCTTCGGAAACTCATTCGAGTCTTGCCTTTTTAATCTAGAGCACATGCTCATCCGATGCAAACAAGCTAATCTCGTGCTCAATTGGGAGAAATGTCACTTTATGGTGACTGAAGGAATTGTGCTTGAACACAAAGTCTCCGGAGCCGGATTGGAAGTAGACAAAGCCAAGATCGAAGTGATATCCAAATTACCACCACCAACTAACATTAAAGCCGTTAGAAGTTTTCTAGGTCATGCAGGATTCTACCGCCGATTCATAAAAGACTCTTCCAAAATCGCTAGACCGATGACCAAACTCCTTGAAAAAGACTTAGTCTTTGATTTCAACGAAGAATGCATAAAGGATTTGAAAAGCTTAAAGACAAGTTAACGAATGCACCGATCATGGTTTCACCAGATTGGTCGCGATCGTTTGAACTTATGTGTGATGCAAGCGATTTCCCTGTAGGAGCCGTATTAGGACAACTATTGCGCAGCTCAACTACACAATCACCGAGAAAGAACTACTTGCCGTAGTTTTTGCTTTTGACAAATTTTGATCTTATCTCGTGTTGTTAAAAACAATTGTATTCACCGATCATTCCGCGTTGAAATACCTATTCTCTAAACAAGATGCTAAGCCGCGTATTATTAGATGGATTTTACTCCTCCAAGAATTTGACATCGAAATTCAAAACAAGAAAGGAGCTGAAAACGTTGCAGCTGATCGTTTATCGCGACTTGAAAATCCAAACATGGAAGAGTTAAGGGACGAAGATATCGATGATTATTTTCCCGATGAAACTCTTATGCAAATCTCTACGGACGAATCTCCGTGGTTTGTAGATTTTGAAAATTACCTCGTTGGAAGAATTCTAAGAAAAGGTTTAACCTATCACCAACGATGTAAATTCTTTTCTGACCTAAAACACTATTTATGGGAAGATCCCTACCTTTTCAAGGTATGCCCTGATGGCATGATTAGGAGATGTGTTTATGGTGCGGAAACAAGAAAGATCCTTGATGAATGTCATCATGGCCCTACTGGGGGACATTATGGTCCGTCCACCACCACGAAAAAAGTGTTTGATGCTGGTTTCTATTGGCCAACAATTTTTAAAGAGGCATATACTCTAGTCAAAAATTGTGATGCTTGCCAACGTACTAGTAGCCTCTCACGAAGAGATGAGATGCCTCAAAACAGCATCCAAGTAGCGAAATATTTGACGTATGTGGAATTGATTTCATGGTACCTTTTCCCAAATCCCATGAGTTCGAATATATCTTAGTCGCTATTGATTACGTGTCCAAATGGGCCGAAGCCGAAGCTTTACCCACGAACAATTCACGAGCCGTAATCAATTTTCTGAAAAAGCTTTTCTCTCGTTATGGAATACCGAAAGCTTTAATTAGCGATCGAGGTTCCCATTTTTGTAACAAACAAATGGAGAAAATCTTAAAGCGTTATGGAGTCACCCATCGCTTTGCCACCGCATATCATCCACAAACGAGTGGACAAGTTGAGAATACCAACAGAGCCTTAAAACGAATACTCGAAAAAACGGTTAAGGACAATCCTTCCATTTGGTCAAGGAAACTTGACGACGCTCTGTGGGCATTCCGAACAGCTTATAAGACACCAATTGACATAACACCTTATCGTTTATTGTACGGTAAAACGTGTCACTTGCCCTTCGAAATCGAGCACCGTGCTTATTGGGCATTGAGAAGCTGTAATCTCGATCTCAAGATCGTTGGAGAAAACTAATTTTTGCAATTGCATGAACTCGATGAATTAAGACTCCAAGCTTATGAGAATTCCAAATTATACAAAGCACGTACCAAAGCTTATCATGACAGGAAACTTCGAATCCAAAAAGAATTCAAGAAGGGAGACAAAGTTCTCTTGTTTAATATGCGATATGAATTCAAAGCTCCAAAGCTTAAACAAAAGTGGTACGGTCCTTTTATAGTAAAACATGGATACCCGTCCGGTTATGTTGAATTGTATGACAAGAATGGAGGAATCTTCATTGTTAATGGACACCGTGTTAAACTATACCATGAGGAGTGAAGTGAACACTTTCTGCTCGATAAAAATAAAGAAAAATAAAAAGAAGTACGAGTCAGGCTGATGACTCTATAATAAAATAAGCGCTTCTCGGGAGGCAACCCGTGTGTTTTTGAATTTTTAAGTGTGATTTTCCTTTTAAAAATAAATTCATGCTTACACCCCACAATTTTTAACCAGTGTTTTGCTTAAGTGTGAGGGGGTGTAGCATGTGTCACTTTTATAAAAACCTATAAAAACCAAAAATAGAGTGTTTTCCTATTTTTGTGTGTTTTATCTTTTTTGTAGGTACCGCAAGTTGAAGGCGAAGACAAGACTCTTGTATGATACATGATATGCCCGTGATTCTGGTTTTTCTCTCATTCCCTACACTTTTGTTTAGTTTCATCACATTGAGGACAATGCTAAACTTAAGTGTGAGGGGGTTGTAGGGAAATCGAGAAAAAAGATGCATAATTGCCATATTTTGGGGTTATTTTAAAATCTGTTATGTTTTACCCTCGTAAATAAAAAAAGTTTCAAGCAAATGTATATAAATAATTAAGAAATTATCCAATCGGTAATTTTTGAAAATTTGAGATATACTTTTGTGTCAAACTTACCCAAGTCAAAGTCTCATATAATAGTAGAAGAAAAATCCAAAAATTAGGAGAAAGTTGCAAGTTCCATGTTTGTCAATACAACATGAACTTTGTAAGTATGTTGATCCATGGCTAGGAGTTTTAGCCAAGAAAAAAAAATATAAAAAAAAGAGAAAAAGAAAGAAAAAAGTCAAAAAGACAAATAAATAGCCAATGAGCTATAATATTATGAAGTTGAAGGAAGAAGAAGAAATAAAAGGTATCGATTAGCCAATGTGCTAAGTCGTGATACATGTTGCTTCAATTAATATGTTATTAGTGTAGTTAGAAATAAAAGACTTTCTAGATTTTTATTGGTATTGACTTTATATCTCAAATTTTCAACCTTAAAAACTTAAGTCGATAAGTTTTATCTTGTACTTGGTAGACTTGCATCGAATTTTTATAAAATACATGTACCTTTGGATTTAATTTAATTTTCTTCTTGCTTGAGGGCAAGCAAAACTTAAGTGTGATGGGATTTGATGACGCACAAATCCAACATGTTTTTGGGAGCGTTATCTGTACTTTTGTACATGTATATTGGTTATATCTATGATACTTTTGTGCATACTTTTGCCCAATTGTGTTTGCAAGTCTTTGTGTAGCCAATTGCAGGAATGAAGTGTAAAACAACGCAAATGTGAAGATTAGTACGAGTACGAAGAATCCTAGTCAAGTTCAAGACCCGTGTACAAGTTACAAGCCTTTGAAGATCAATTTTGGGTGCAAGAAAAACTATTTCCAAGGAGCATACAAGTCACTTAGCATGAAAATGCCACCAGCACCGTCAAGTTGCCACTTGCACAAATCATCAAAGATGCCACCAGCAGGATGAAGATGCCACCAACATTTTTATAGGCAGAAATTGTGTCTACATTCATGCAAGCTCATACAAGAAGCTTCTAGACTCTCTTTGGCTCCAAGCACTTATCTTTGGCTCCAAGTATTTGTCTTTGGCTCCAAGCCATGCATTCACTCTATGCCATCAACTTTGCCTATAAATAAGACCCTTGAGGTCATGTAATCATATATCTTTTCACAACTCAAATATCTCTTCATATCATCTCATAAATAACTCTCTCAACCTTGTCCAAACCTCCATTCCCAGATTTGAGCAAGGTGGTGCAAGAAAAGTCACTTTTGGAGTCCGAAAAGCAAAGTTAAAATCACGAAACTCTTAGGGATCATTACCCTAATCATTAGCAACATATTTCCACTTTGTAAGACTCTTAATTATGACTTATAAGACTATTATTTCAGAGTTTATTTCATCATTTTTTATGAGTAGCTAAATCTCATTCTACACTTGGTAGGATGATGTTGGTGGTATGAAGTAGTGGTTGTGATTGTGATTTATGTTTATTTCAAAGTCAAGCTTTTCTTTGTACCATTAGTACTTATGTTTCATGTGACAATTGTTATCAAAACTTAAATTGTTGGTAAAGATTTCATAGGTCGAAAGGGTTATTTTCTATCAACAAGTCATAGCCGGTTTGTCTATGATTGGCTATCTTTTGTATTGATCATTTCTGAAGAAGTTTTGATTATCAAGAAACATAATTATAAGTGTTAGCAAATTCGTGAAACGACCGTGAATCGAATGTGTTGAAATTGGATTAAGTCTTGAATTGAGTGATTGAGTCTAATGCTTGTTTTCTTTAACCAAAGTCTTGACGAGGATTGAAGCTTTTGAAAACAATAGATTGGATTATCCATATAATTATCATAATCATATTTGTTAAACGTGTCATCACAATCATACCACTACGGATGCCTAAACTAGTCTTTACCAAGTGTTGCCTTTAATCTTATTATTCATCTCATCATTTTTACTTGTTACTTGTTTGTCACCAGTTGCTACAATCAACGATTATAGTTTTATTTTTGAATGATCGTAGGTTTTCCAAATCCCCGTGAACGATCTCGGTATTACCACATAAAAGCTATACACAAACGAAAGGGTATTGTAAAACCCGCATACTTTTACCATGAACAGTACACTACGTAAACATACGAACCTATTAAAACTTACTAATTATGTCATGTACACGTATCACGAATATTGAATCCAGAAATTACGTACGTGTTATTACACGATAATAATTATGTACGTGTTATTACACGATAATTATTACGTACGTGTTAGTACACGATAATTATTAACTATAATGAATCAATCACGAGTATATAATCACGAACATTTAATCATGATAATCGCGTATATTAATTAGACGCGACGAGTGATTACGTATATTAATTACGTACGGTAAGTAATTATGTATGTTATGATTATTATTAATATACGAAATGAAATTACGTATAATAAGTAAAACCACAAATGATAAATCACGTCATTTAAATCACGCGACACGAATATTTTAACACGACCAATAATTACGTACATAATGTTTACGTTTAACACGTATGAGATTAACTATGAGAATTTACGACATTTAGACACGAATACGTGTAGGAGATCACAAGGCACGAAATTTAAAACAAACGTTTAGTGTTTTATGTTTGGACGGTTATAGGACCAAAAGGAAATGGGCTTATAGCCCATTAGAAGGCCTTGTACGTGTAAAAGAAGAAAACCACGGGGGGGGGGGGGGGGGGGGGGGGGAGAATATATTTTTTGGAAACAAATTCATTAAACCATAAAAACATTACAAACGATAGTTTTTTTCTTCTTTGGGGGTTCCTGCCGTCGAGCCAATAAACAAAACAAGAGAAAGGATCGTGGGTTTCATCCAAGAAAAACAGAGTATGTGTTCGTGATTGTTTCTCATAAACCCTAAGGATAATAGGTAATCGTTAATCCTTTGTTTTCTTTTATTGGTTTTGTAAGGGATCAAGAACCTATTTTAATACTTAAAAACATGTAAAAACAAGCTGAATAAAAGGAGAGAATTGTTTGGTGTTGTTTAGGTGCGGGTTACACGCAAACCGAGACCACACATGGTCTCGGTGGTGATCTCTGTCCAATCAGCCACACCCTATAAGGGTCGGTGGTGTCTCTCTTTTGGCAGCCACAAACCCCCAAAACACCAACAGTGGGGTTGGGATTAAAAACAGTGGGAACCGAGACCTTACTAGGTCTCGGAGGTAACTTGTTATACGGGCAGTAGGTGCTAATAATAAAACAGCGGGTAAAAATGGGCAGGTAGTGGCAACAAAGCCGTTGCCGGTGGCAATAACACCACTGCCAGGGGTTGACTGGCAGCTAAGGGTGTGTTTGGTTCGCAGTGTAAGGGCAGTTAAGGGGCTGTTTGGATAACAGTTTAAGACAAGTTTAAGGGGGTGTTTGGCTAAAGCTTTTATACATGCATATTATTTTATATAATTGGTTTAATTAATACATAGTTAATTAAATTGATTAATATTCATGACTTAGAGTGTACTATTTAAATAAGAACCATGGTTTATATTTACACATTTTATTTAAATAAAACTTACAATTAAATAATTATTAAATTTAATTATTCTTGTGCATGAAATTAATTAATACATAGTTTAATTAATTTATATTTTTAAGGTAAAGTTTATTCAGTAGATCATGTATTATTATTAATTAATTAGTACTAATGATATCATGTAATGTTATTATTAATTAATAATGGTAAGTTAAACCTAAGTATTTAATTAAATCATGTTTATATTTAATTAAATCATATAACCTATAGTTTATTTAATTAACATGTTATCATTAATAAACTATACTATTAGTCACATGATTTATTATGTTTATTCAGTAAACTCAGCTTATATTATTAGCTTATTAATTCAGCTTATTGCTAAATATGGAAAAGTTCTAATTCAGGAAACTTACTATTTTTGGAAACTTTCTATTTTTAAAAACTTATCTATTTTAGGAAGTAAATCTATTTTTGGAAACTTTCTATTTTAAGAAACCTGCTATTTTTAGAAAGTTACTTGTTATTACACTACCAGTATAATAATACAAGAATATCAATAATACTTAATCAGAATACTTAAAACACATGATGAATACAGTATAACATTAAAATCACTAAAACAAGACTAAAACCATATAAAACAAGTCAATACATACTATAACCAATTACGTACGCAGTAATCAAAATACTTATACACGTATTCTTTTTATGTAGCATTAGTGAGATCGAAGTAGGACTCTCTTCCGTTCGTCTTCTTCGTTCACTGGACTTAAGGTACGGATTTCCCGTCCTTTAGTATGGACAATCTCTTCCTTCATTAGGATTTTCCGTATGCATCCAACTGTTTTCCCTAGTAGTTACAGATTAAATGCTTATGTTTTATTAGTTACCTTAGCCATATACATGCATGACCAGTTCACCTAGTTATGGAGGTACCATAACCATAACACTAGAGGCATTAGTGTTATGACTTCACCACGGCGAAGTGATAGCTCGTGGCGTCCCTTTTCAGTTTTTGGCCATATTATTATATTATCATGTGGGGCGTATGGGTGCATCCTAGTTACATGTTTTAGTCATTATTTCATGGTGAATGTGGTGTGTGCCTTGCATCCTTCACAAGGAGCTGATCCCTCTTACCCACTTACCAGTTAATAAGAGGCAACCCCTCTAATTGCATGATGAGGTCTCCCCTCCAAGTATTCATGCACGTTGTTGACCTCATGACCTATATTGGATTTTGGTACATTAACTAATACATATTTTCATAAGTAACATAAGCTATGTTTTCAGAACTAAAACCAGTTAACATGACAGACAACTAGGTTTTCCAGAACTTATACATTTCCGCTGCTATTAGTCTTATTTATGTTTCAGCCATTCATACTATGTCGTATATCCGTGCACTGAGCGTTATGCTCAACCGTTACTTTCCTTCCTATGTCCAAAAATGGCAGGTACCTAAGGACGGGCTCGAGCATTTGAAGGAAGTGCATAGGATGGAAGTTGCCATAGACTTCTTCTCATTTTCACCATATACTTATGCTTGTCCAGTTTTTCTTAGTTCATTTACTTTATATATGTTTTGGGCTTATTTTGGGAACCGATGTTTGATTCCGGTTTTCCCTATGGTCATGTATGTTTTACTACATAGTACCTAGCATGCTTTGATGACATGCCATAATTATGCGTAACGGTCCACTTATCAAAGTGGGGTGTTACAATTATGGTATCAGAGGCAAGGCTTCGACCTGTAGGCTCTATAACTTGACCTATGACTAGTGGGTAGTCATCAGGAGCTTCCTAAGCCAACGCTTGTTATTCCGTGTATTTATGTTTTCAGCACCTTGTTGTTTTAACCATGATGTTTTCAGCACCTTGTTGTTTTAACCATGATGTTTTATCAGTATTGCTTTTACTAGTATGGACTGAACAACCGTCATCCATACTTAGTTCATAATTGGTCACATAAGTTTTTGTTTCTGTTAAGTTTTGACAGCCGAGTTTCATTCATATATTCCATGTATCATTGTCGCAGGTTTATGACTAAGTAACGGTTGGTACAGGACGGGCCCTATTTAGTCACATGTGCTTTTATCAAAACTTTTAACTTTGGGACCGACCCATAGGCGTCCCCTCGCTATTTATTTTGTTTTGGGTAAACTGACCATAGGCGTTTACCCTCGCGCATATAAAGGTTTTCATAAACTGGATCATGCATTCACGCACTGTTTTCATACATAAAAATTTTCTCATGATTTATTAGCGTAAAAACTTTTCATGTCCCCTCATAAGTTACTATGTCTTTATGTCAAGTATGTTTTCATACTATCATGGTTAATTTCATTTTCATGCTGATTATGTTGCATACTCCTTCATGTTAAGTTGTTTCATGTTTCTTCATGTTGATTTCGTCTTCATGTTAATTACGTCTTACGTCTCTTTTGTTGTTTATGCTTTCATGCAAGACACTGTTAGAATTCATTTAAATCCTGCTTTTATGATAGTCATGGTTGGTTTTCATTAATCATGCTTTCTGGAAAATCATCGTTGAAATTTGTAAAACCACACGTTAGCGTTTCTTTATGCAACCAGAATGAGGTATATACTGGCATTGCCAGGTTATCATGATGGTCTTTCTAACCGTTTAACCAATTATTTTCCTTTAAAATCATGTCAGATGATCGACCACATACCGATCATTTCATGTGCATTCCATGTGTACTCCATGTACCGTATCCTATGTGCGTATTCCACTTGCTGATACTCTACAAATTGCTGATGTCGCTCATAGCTTGGAGATGTTACTAAGGGTTGATGCTGCGGATTTTAGAGACGCTACGAGATGCTGATGTTGTTCACAACCTGGAGATCTTACAAGACGAAGATAAAGACGTTAGATCAAAGCGATCGGACGAGAATATGCTTCACCACCAGACGATTTTCATCAATCATTGTCCCTAATTCTTAGTTACATGCCACAGGTCATTTAGTTGTCTTTTCAGTCATATGAGTGAGAACCGGTACCAGCCGGCCACTCAGCTGAATAATTACATGAATCACAGTCATGAGAATGACCGTAATGGAACTGACAGACAAGATGATAGTAACCATTACTGTTACAGCAACTATCCTTTTAATCATAATAGAACACCGGTCACGGACGTGATCAGATATTACAAAGGTCAGCATGTCCAACCGATCCGCCAATTCTGGCATACTAACTTAAGAGTTTGAGTTTTATTCGTTTCACACCTCGAGACACATGTCAAGACATCAGTCAACACACATGTCTCACGTATATTTCCCGAAGACACATGTCAAGACATCAGTCAAGACATGTGTCATACGCATATTTTCTCAAGATACGAGTAAAGACACATGACTCAGTCTAACTCCTACTATAACCCTAAGAAATTCAGGGCACCCTACAAGGGGTATACCTGAAATTAAGATTTTGCTAGTTGAAAAAGTTCATTTTCTCGGTGTCTAATCGAATAGATTACCAGTTTAAAGTGTGACTCAGTCGTTTTTGGTTAACAAAAAGAAATTTTATCATCTATAACTAATTAAAAAGTAAATGCGGAAAGTATTTTAAAGCAAATTAAAGACAGGTACAAATAATAAAAGTAAAACAAGGTGAAAAATTAAGCTAGAAAATTACTAGAAAAACACTTAAATAAAATGCAATCTTAAAATAAAACTAAAATAAAAACAATTTAAAATAAAGTTTAAGAAAATGGCGGGAAATATAAAATTTTGATTTGAAAATAAAGACAACACATAAAAACTAAGACTCCATCGGAATCCCAGATCCGAATCCCAGATCTGAATCCCAGATCCGAATCCCAGATCCGAATCCCAGATCCGAATCCCAGATCGGAATCCCAGATCGGAATCCTATATCCGAATCCCAGATCTGAACCCCAGATCTGAATCCCAGATCCGAATCCCAGATCCGAATCCCAGATCCGAATCCCAGATCCGAATCCCAGATCCGAATCCCAGATCGGAATCCCAGATCCGAATCCCAGATCGAAATCCCAGATCCGAATCCCAGATCAGAATCCCGGATCCGAATCCCAGATACGAATCCCAGATCCGAATCCCAAATCCGAATCCCAGATCCGAATCCCAGATCCGAATAAGGGGGAGTATCACAATACCGATTGCAATGTAGAAACCCTTGTGGTTTTTACGATCGTAACAAGCTGTCGGAATCCAAATCCCATTCCGATGGAATGTAATGCAAAATAAGCAAAACCAATAAGCTAAGACTAATAAGCAATAACCGAAACTTGATTAAAAAGATAATGAGACGAGACAAAAAGCAACAAATTTAAAGACTTTTTCAAAACACAAAATAAGCAAACAAAATAAGCAAACTTTAAAAAGATAAAACTTTTTAGAAAACATTAAAATCAAATAAGCTAAATACAAAATAAGCCAATAAGATTGTCAAACTTATAGCTTAAATCGTATACAAGCCTGAAATAAAAAGATGAACTTTTTAATCAAATAAGCAATAAGATTAAGCAAAATCAATGCTTAATCCGAACCACAATCAAATCAAAACAAGAAAAGTAGAATAAGATGGATAATAGAAAGCTTGATTAAAGGAAAAATAAAGATTCAACAACAAAATGAACTTACTTGGAATTAAAAGGCAAGAAATTTAAGACATGAAATCAAAATGACATGAAAAATAAATGGTGCAAGGAATGAAAATGGTGGAAAGACTAATTTTGTCAAAATTAGCTAACAAAGAGAAATAAAGTGAAATGGGTGCTATATATAGGGAGAAGGGAAGGATGCATGTGTTGCTCCTTCTTTCTTTCTTTCTTCACGTCTTTTCGTCTTTTAAACTCTTCGACTTTTTCGACGTTGTATCGGGATTGATTAAACTCGTCTTGAAAATTCTTCATTAATTAGACTTGGGTTCCTTGACTTTATTAAACTTCCGTCTTCAGACTTGTTCTTTGATAAATCTTCAGAATAGGTCTTGGACTTCCGTTCTTTTTGCACTCTTGATCTCTTTACTTCGTCTTTTGTCTTTTTCTTCGATAAAAGCCCGTGAAAGCCCGTGTTTTCTTCCCTTTTCACATTTTGGTCCTAAATCACAACAAAAACACAAACCACGCATAATTCCGACATTTACGACATAAAATACACGCTTTGGCATGGTTATTATTATATTTAAGTGGTAAAAGGATGGGTGTTTTCACACCTATCAAATCCCCTACACTTGACCATTGCAATATCCTCATGCAATGCATTAGTTACAAAGCACATTTTATATTTTCCATCACAATCAATCCACATTGGCCTTTATTAAAAAGATAGAAAATTTCAAAAATAAGAAAACAAGAAAAGAGATCAAAAACTTACCTTATGGTTTTGGAAATGTCATGAATGATTATCACCCTCAAGTTTCACGTTCCCCAAACCAAGCTTAAAAACGAGATCATTGTTATTATAAGTTAGCAAACTAACACGAACTCATATGGGCCAATTATTCACTTAGACTCACTTATTCCTAGGTGTATCTCTTATATTTTATTATTATCTTGAATGATCACGAGGATGAATTGTTTGACTTATTTCGATAGTTTATTTAGGCCGAAAATAAAGTAGGACGATTTAATCAATAGTTAGCTAAAGGACAAAATCTTTTAAAACTGCTTCTCAGGACCTCATAAAGTTCATATCTTGGCATAACTTGCTTCACGATTTGAGACCTCTCTCGGACCGATATTTGGCAGTGACTTCATACTTCAAATCTTGAGAGACGTTCTTGAAATTATGGTCTTCTATTCATAATAGGAATTTCTTCACTTGAAGTTTTTGAGAGATTCTTCATATTTGGACCACGACTTCTTCATTTTTCTCCAATCTTTATTTTGGACTTTGATATACAACGATCCGCCTCCTTTTAGGACTTGGATCTATTTATCCTCATACCTTGTTAGGGCCTTTTTGGATAGACTTCTCCATGGTCTTTTGGAGAGTATTTGCTTTTCGTCGTGTGTCTCGATCCTTCATATTGATTTTCGATAATTGATTCTTCACATCACTTTTGGATCTTTAGCAACAAAATGTAGCCCTCATGCCTTGTTAGGGCCTTTTCGGACTCGCCAATCTTCGCATCCCGCTTCAATAAGTTATGCCTTGGCTATGAACTCTAATTAATACCGAGCAACTTTTAAACGATCCCGTGCTAGAAGCTAAGTAACTTTTCAAATCGTACAACCTTATTTATTTCAGATAAATTTATAAACAAGCGATGGGAGAATAGGCTTAAAATTAACTCACATAAATTCACGAAAGAATACCAAACTTATAACTGACTCTATCATCTCTCGTTCTCCACAATTTAAAATCTCAAGGAATGAGACTCGTGGATGCTTAGCCAATTAAATCAAAGTTTTGGGTTTTCGAGTCATCTATAGGATCTTGCAAACTCTTAGACTTTTTCAAGTTTAGAATTCGCATTTTAAAGTTCCCTTGATAAACGACTCTCTAGGATCAATTATAGGAACTTGCGAAAAGTTCTTGTTCTTAACCCGTAAGAGTTAAGACTTTCGCGTTTTAAAGTTCCCTATATAAAAGCCTAGCAAAACTTGACTTAAACACGTTAAGGATACTAGCTAGAGTAAACTTATATAAGTAAACTCGGGTTGAGTCAAAATATTCACGACTTTGAAAAATTTAAAACCACTTTATTAAACTTTATTTAAGCAAGGAAAGTAAATAACAATAACAAAGGAGAATACTACTATACTACTAGGCCAAAATAGATTAAAAAATTTGAAAAATGTCGAAAAATCAATTTTCCGGTTAAAATTAGGACAAATACAAGGAAAAGCCCACTTAACTTCGATAGAAGTCCCCCCTACACTTAATATAAACATTGTCCTCAATGTTTAAGCATGTGGGAGTGAACTCCCCTACACTTAGGACATTGTGCACGTTGTTTAAATCTTGCTAAGGAAGATACAACTAAAGTGATTCCTATTTTAATATTGAAGAATATAAAATAGAGAATCAAAAGAGTTTAGGATAGAACCGGAAAGACGGGTACACGGAATCACGGGTCGTCAAAAGTCATCAAGAATGGATCTTTGAAAGCTCGAATCCCTGCACATGATAAGAAAGAAGACAACAAACACATACAAGGGTCTCCCCTACACTTATTATAAAAACAGATAAAGATAAATAGATAATCGGGTTGCCTCCCGAGAAGCGCTTGTTTTTGTTAACCGAGTCGCGAGCCTAACTTGTCCCCGAATTAAATGGTCCATGGGGAAGCCTCGAATGTAATACCGGGATCAAAGACCTTGTCCTCGTTCCCGGAGGAAAATAATAAAGGAGAGGCCGGAGGGTAAGTCTTGAACGGCATAAAAGTCCTCTCAACATACGAAAAGTATGTGAGGTTGCGATCCACGGGAGGTGGGGTGGGTAAAGTAAGCAAATTGTCATTCCCCAAAGATAATTGATGCTCAGAAAGCGGCAAAGCCGTAAGGTTATCAATCATAAAATGGTCAATGTCACCTCCCGGGTCAAAACACTCATCCTCATGAACGTTAATCTCTTCGATTTCTTCATCATCGATAGGGGCGTCAAACCAAGGTTTGTCGTTCCCCTCATTGAGGATTTTAGAAACTCGCTCGAAAAGATCACGATCAAGTACGAGTCCATCATTCATTTGTGGGGATTGTTGATATGTTAAATCCGCACGAATGTGGTAAACGTAATTCTCATTTGAGGAGTGTTGATTAGGTAAATCCTAGAGAATTGGATGATTGGTCAAGTGAGTTTGTTCGTCATTATTAAGAAAAATAAGACGTTCCAACTCATCAAGTTCGGCCTCGACGTTGGAAAAATCGACCTCACTTGTAGGAAGAAGTGGAGGTAAAAGAGCTAGCTCTCGTTCGATAATTTCCGCAATATCGGGCTCGAATTGGAAATCATTATTAAAAGCGACCTCGTCCTTAAGCTCAGCAAAAGTAGGGACATCACAAACCTCCTCAAATAAGTTGTCGAGACCAAATTCACTAATCTCACTCAATGTATCACAATCCTTGGACGCATTAGGGATATCGAGAGAATGAGGTACAATAGCACTAGGACATTGAGAAGCAAGATCATTCCAAGAAATAGTAGGCTCATCATCATCATCATCATCATAATAGTATGGATACACAGGAGGAGGAGTATAAGTCTCGATATTCGATATTTGCTCTTGTCGTTGATCCTCTTGACATTTTTCGATGATCTTGTTGCAAGCTTCTTGAACTTTTTGAAAGTTGTCAAAAAGAGTGGCAATTTGCTCAAGAGGAAATACAAAAGAGGGTTGATGATCGAGGAAGTGTTGTGGGGGCTCAAAATTTTGAAAACCTGAATTATAGCATGGGTGTGGCTCATAGTAATTCATCGGTTGAGAAAAATTAGAACACGGATTTGGTTCATAATAATCCATAGGTGAAGAAAACTGAGGACACGGATTTTGCTCATAATAATTCATTGGCTGACAATAAGAAGTATAATGAGGGCCCCCACAATTGTTGTAATACGGGTATTGAGGAAAACGTTGTGCTTCTTGTAGATAGCTATTACCATTCCCAGATCCGAATCCCAGATCCGAATCCCAGATCAGAATCCCAGATCCGAATCCCAGATCTGAATCCCAGATCTGAATCCCAGATCCGAATCCCAGATCCGAATCCCAGATCCGAATCCCAGATCCGAATCCCAGATCTGAATCCCAGATCGGAATCCCAAATCCGAATCCCAGATCGGAATCCTAGATCCGAATCCCAGATCGGAATCCCAGATCCGAATCCCAGATCCGAATCCCAGATCCGAATTCCAGATCCGAATCCCAGATCCGAATAAGGGGGAGTATCACAATACCGATCGCAATGTAGAAACCCTTGTGGTTTTTACGATCGTAACAAGCTGTCGGAATCCAAATCCCATTCGGATGGAATGTAATACAAATAAGCAAAACCAATAAGCTAAGAAAATAAGCAATAACCGAAACTTGATTAAAAAGATAATGAGACGAGACAAAAAGCAACAAATTTAAAGACTTTTTCAAAACACAAAATAAGCAAACTTTAAAAAGATAAAACTTTTTAGAAAACATTAAAATCAAATAAGCTAAATACAAAATAAGCCAATAAGATTGTCAAACTTATAGCTTAAATCGTATACAAGCCTAGATGGAAATAAAAAGATGAACTTTTTAATCAAATAAGCAATAAGATTAAGGAAAAATAATGCTTAATCCGAACCACAATCAAATCAAAACAAGAAAAGTAGAATAAGATGGATAATAGAAAGCTTGATTAAAGGAAAAATAAAGATTCAACAACAAAATGAACTTACTTGGAATTAAAAGGAAAGAAATTTAAGACATGAAATCAAAATGACATGAAAAATAAATGGTGCAAGGAATGAAAATGGTGAAAAGACTAATTTTGTCAAAATTAGCTAACAAAGAGAAATGAAGTTAAATGGGTGCTATATATAGGGAGAAGGGAAGGATGCATGTGTTGCTCCTTCTTTCTTTCTTTCTTCACGGCTTTTCGTCTTCTAAACTCTTCGACTTTTTTGACATTGTCTCGGGATTGATTAAACTCGTCTTGAAAATTCTTCATTAATTAGACTTGGGTTCCTCGACTTTATTAAACTTCTGTCTTCAGACTTGTTCTTTGATAAATCTTCAGAATAGGTCTTGGACTTCCGTTCTTTTTGCACTCTTGATCTCTTGACTTCGTCTTTTGTCTTTTTCTTCGATAAAAGCCCGTGAAAGCCCGTGTTTTCTTCCCTTTTCACATTTTGGTCCTAAATCACAACAAAAACACAAACCACGCATAATTCCGACATTTACGACATAAAATACACGTTTTGGCATGGTTATTATTATATTTAAGTGGTAAAAGGATGGGTGTTTTCACACCTATCAATACCTATTTTGTTGTGCCATGTATTAATCAGGACACAATAATTTCCATACCATCAACGGTGTTTTATTCACGCTTGGACACACAGAGTTCATTCTGCGTGAGACAGGCAAAACACATTCGACAAGATCTGTTACGTTTATTTCATGACACTCTCATTATTTGATTTCATATTTTATATATCCACAACCATAAAGGACACCATTCGTATCACCCATGTATACGAAGGTTCTCCTTCAATCTACGGATAAGATCCAATCCAATAACGTACTTACCTCGGACATATGCGAGTTAAATATGATTCTGATTTGGGACTATGAACAACACACTATGCTACGACTGGTCGCCATCTACATCAGATTATGTACGGTGATATTCAGGCTACTGAGTTAAATCAGCATGGTAGTCAATCATGAGAATCTGTACAAATCATTCATGCTTAACAAGCATGTGTTTGTTATTCAATAAATGTGAAAATTTTCCAGCTATTGTTGATGACATGACTTTGGAAATTCCTTTATTCATAACCACTCGATTATTTCAGAATTTTCCGATATAAATTCCAAAAGAACCTTCAAGGAGGAAGACGGTAACACAAGATTATGTTTCGACTACCGTCGATCTAAACGAATCACCATTCATGACCGTTATTTCCCTCCACATATTGAAACGAGTTGGATCAACTATAGAGTGCTAACCACTTTTCCAAGATCAACTTATGATCATGCTGCCAGCTTTGACGAATGAAAGAGCAGGACATTTCCATGACTGCCAATTATACACGACTTGGTCATGCTAAATTCATGATTGGTTTTAGTCTTATAAATGCTCCAGCAGCATTATGGACTTAATAAATTGAGTTCCACGAACTCATAAACAAATTCATCAGTATTTTCATCAAATGACAACCTGATCTTCTCTAAGTCTAGAGAAGGGCACGATGACCATATTCGCACAATGTTGCAAATTCTATGACAGAAGAAATTTCACCACGAAATTCTTCTAGTATGAATTTTGGTTAATTTCAGTGACATGCTGAATCACATTGTTTCTCACGGCTAGTCTTACCACGACTAAGCTTACGCATAAATGAGAGAATCCTACATTATATTATGTGTTCTAGAGGTTTCTACGCTAATAGAAGTCTATCTAAGAGACTCATCGTTAAAAAACTTCTACGTATCCAGTTTCTATGAAACAAGATGCACTTATATTCATATCTAATTTCCTGACATACCATCAGGTTAAGATAGAATACCTACATACTAGTAGCTATCTTCATCGGGAACACTTTCCAAATGGATATTGGTACAGTAACTCCATGGAATTATCAACAGTTTACCAAGTCTGCCAAATCCTTGCATCCGCAAAGATTTCACAGTCGTAGACATTCAGATATTTCAGCCAAAGATCGTACGATCACTAGGCCTCTTTCGGCTATCAAATCAGATTTAGGCTCACGTTCGGATTCATTGTTACGATCACGCCTTTAGCCAATTTCATGATTAGCTTCTGCATTCACATTCATGAACCATTCACGTTCATGATCGTATTCTAGCTTACGATTTAACTCCTACTTTCGTTCCGGAAGGTTATAGAGGACTTGGGAGACCAGACTCAAGTTTAATAAACATTTCATCCTCAGGCAGACGTTCCACGTCACACTTTACGTCTTACCTCATATCGTTTAGCATTTTCATCAGTTATTCTATGTTCATGATATGTATCACAAGTCATATACACTCCACGTTTTACATATCACGTTCCCGATATGTTACACGTATCATTATTCATCATATGCTTCTTATATTTCACTTACCATATCTCAACGTATCACGTTCACAATTTTTCACGTATCACGTTCTCAATTGTTCACGTAATACGTTTCAGTATGTCTCGTGCATCATTGCTCAGACGTTATTAATGTTAGATATTTCGGGTTATTTTATATTGTAACGTTGCATCTACCCCTGCATGTTAGTTCTTATTCCCTCAATCAAATTCAGAAGGATCTATCTTACGTGATGACCAGAAACTTTACATATTGTCAAGTCAAGGTCAAGAAGACCAAGATTTATCAATTGCGTCACGATCTTGTAGAGGAACCGTTCCAAGAGGGAAGCCACTTGGAAACGGACAATTCCATCCGGATTTTATCCTCTCATTCTTCCATAATTCAGTTATATTCTTTCAGGCACGCCACGTTCCATGTCCATATTCTTTCAGTTACGTTATCTATAATTCGGGGACGAATTATTCTTTTTAGGGGGGAAGAGTTGTAAAACCCGCATACTTTTACCATGAACAGTACACTACGTAAACATACGAATCTATTAAAACTTACTAATTATGTCATGTACACGTATCACGAATATTGAATCCAGAAATTACGTACGTGTTATTACACAATAATAATTACGTACGTGTTATTACACGATAATTATTACGTACGTGTTAGTACACGATAATTATTAACTGTAATGAGTCAATCACGAATATATAATCACGAACATCTAATCATGATAATCGCGTATATTAATTAGACGCGACGAGTAATTACGTATATTAATTACGTACGGTAAGTAATTACATATGTTATGATTATTATTAATATACGACATGAAATTACGTATAATAAGTAAAACCTCAAATGATAAATCACGTCCTTTAAATCACGCGACACGAATATTTTAACACGACCAATAATTACGTACATAATGTTTACGTTTAACACGTATGAGATTAACTATGAGAATTTACGACATTTAGACATGAATACGTGTAGGAGATCACAAGGCACGAAATTTAAAACAAACGTTTAGTGTTTTATGTTTGGACGGTTATAGGACCAAAAGGAAATGGGCTTATGGCCCATTGGAAGGCCTTGTACGTGTAAAAGAAGAAAACCACGGGGGGGGGGGGGGGGGGGGGGGGGATATATTTTTTGGAAACAAATTCATTAAACCATAAAAACATTACAAACGATCGTGTTTTTTCTTCTTTGGGGGTTCCTGTCGTCGACCCAATCAACAAAACAAGAGAAAGGATCGTGGGTTTCATCCAAGAAAAACAAAGTATGTGTTCGTGATTGTTTCTCCTAAACCCCAAGGATAATAGGTAATCGTTAATCCTTTGTTTTCTTTTATTGATTTTGTAAGGGATCAAGAACCTGTTTTAATAATTAAAAACATGTAAAAACAAGATGAATAAAAGGATAAAATCGTTTGGTGTTGTTTAGGTGCGGGTTACACGCAAACCGAGACCACACATGGGCTCGGTGGTGATCTCTGTCCAATCAGCCACACCCTATAAGGGTCAGTGGTGCCTTTCTTTTGGCAGCAGCAAACCCCCCAAACACCAATAGTTGGGTTGGGATTAAAAACAGTGGGAACCGAGACCTTACTAGGTCTCGGTGGTAACTTGTTATACGGGCAGTAGGTGCTAATAATAAAACAACGGGTAAAAATGGGCAGGCAGTGGCAACAAAGCCACTGCCGGTGGCAATAGCACCACTGCCAGGGGTTGACTGGCAGTTAAGGGTATGTTTTGTTCGCAGTGTAAGGGCAGTTAAGGGGTTGTTTGGATAACTGTTTAAGACAAGTTTAAGGGGGTGTTTGGCTAAAGCTTTTATACATGCATTTTATTTTATATAATTGGTTAATTAATACATAGTTAATTCATTAATATTCATGACTTAGAGTGTACTATTTAAATAAGAACCATGGTTTATGTTTATACATTTTAGTTAAATAAAACTTACGATTAAATAATTATTAAATTTAATTATTCTTGTGCATGAAATTAATTAATACATAGTTTAATTAATTTATATTTTTTAAGGTAAAGTTTATTCAGTAGATCACGGATTATTATTAATTAATTAGTACTAATGATATCATGTAATGTTATTATTAATTAATAATGGTAAGTTAAACCTAAGTATTTAATTAAATCATGTTTATATTTAATTAAATCATATAACCTATAGTTTATTTAATTAACATGTTATCATTAATAAACTATACTATTAGTCACATGACTTATTATGTTTATTCAGTAAACTTCAGCTTATATTTTTAGCTTATTAATTCAGCTTATTTCTAAATATAGAAATATTCTAATTCAGGAAACTTACTATTTTTGGAAACTTTCTATTTTTAGAAACTTATCTATTTTAAGAAGTAAATCTATTTTTGGAAACTTTCTATTTTAGGAAACCTGCTATTTTTAGAAAGTTACTTATTATTACACTACCAGTATAATATTACAAGAATATCAGTAAACTTGATCAGAATACTTAAAACACATGATGAATACAATATAACATTAAAATCAGTAAAACAAGACTAAAACCATATAAAACAAGTCAAGACATACCATAACCAGTTACGTACGCAGTAATCAGAATACTTATACACGTATACTATTTATGTAGCATTAGTAAGATCGAAGTAGGACCTTCTTCCGTTCGTCTTCTTCGTTCACTAGACTTAAGGTACGGATTTCCCGTCCTTCAGTAAGGACAATCTCTTCCTTCATTAGGATTTCCAATATGCAGCCAACTGTTTTCCCCAGTAGTTACTGATGACGTATAGTCCCCAACCGGGTCGTGAACCCGGCCACGGGTACTACCCGCATCCGGCCCATCACGAATGGGTTGGATTAATGTTAGTTAAGCCTATGGGCTTGAATGAACAGTGGCCGTGTAAAGTGTGTGCGGCCCACGGCCTGGCACAGCCGGGACAGAGTTAGACAGAATTACAATCTTATTAGGATTGGGGTTTACCTTCAAGTATAGGATATAAACTAACCATAATTAGAAGATAACAATCAAGCTAATTATGGTGATTATCTTATGCTTGGGGCCGAAGTAACAGTGAGCCCATTAGGATTTCACTGCCTATATAAGGAACCCCCAAGGGTTCCACAAAGGTATTACATTCTCCATACTCTCACCTTACATCCGATTCATAACCCTAACTGATTACTTACTCTCACAATGGTGTCTAATCGTGGGATACGCTCCCACGATAAGTCTAACGCGTGTTGCTTTAGTGTGCAGGATCTTAGCAAGTTATTCACTTGGTGCAAGAGCCAGAGCCCAACCTACCTGAATTAAGCCTAATTCGGGCCAAGCAAGGATCATCCAACTTTTGTATCAACAGTTACAGATTAAATGCATATGTTTTATTAGTTACCTTAGCCATATACATGCATGACCAGTTCACCTAGTTATGGAGGTACCATAACCATAACACTAGAGGCACTAGTGTTATGACTTCACCATGGCGGAGTGATAGCTCATGGCGTCCCTTTTCAGCTTTTGGCCATATTATTATATAATCATGTGAGGCGTATGGGTGCATCCTAGTTACATGTTTCAGTCAGGATTTCATGGTGAATGTGGTGTATGCCTTGCATCCTTCACAAGGAGTTGATCCCTCCTACCCACTTACCAGTTAATTAGAGGCAACCCCTCTAATAGCATGATGAGGTATCCCCTCCAAGTATTCATGCACGTTGTTGACCTCATGACCTATATTGGCTTTTGGTACATTAACTAATACAGATTTTCATAAGTAACATAAGCTATGTTTTCAGAACTAAAACTAGTTAACATGACAGACAACTAGGTTTTCTAGGACTTATACATTTCCGCTGCTATTAGTCTTATTTACGTTTCAGCCATTCATACTATGTCATATATCCGTGCACTGAGCGTTATGCTCAGCCGTTACTTTCCTTTCCATGTCCCAAAACGGCAGGTACCTAAGGACGGACTCGAGCATTTGAAGGAAGTGCATAGGATGGAAGCTGCCATAGACTTCTTCTCCTTTTTGCCATATACTTATGCTTGTCTAGTTTTTCTTAGTTCATTTACTTTATTTATGTTTTCGGCTTATTTTGGGATCCGATGTTTGATTCTGGTTTTCCCTATGGTTATGCATGTTTTACTACATAGTACCTTGCATGCTTTAATGACACGCCATAATTACATGTAACGGTCCACTTATCAAAGTGGGGTGTTACAGTTATACTTTGCCATGCGTTTTTAGTCAATCCGGTAATTCGTGTTTATAAATTTAAAACTTGTTCTACAAATCCATCACACGACGGACGCATCAGCCACTACTAATCTAGGTCCTGTGTGCATGCCACAGGATCCCTCGTGTATTTCACTAATGACATACTTTGCTTGCCGCGGTCCCACGCACCTTAGCCATGGCTGAATGAATGAGCGTTTGTAAAGAATCCCCTCCCTGACTTCGAACTGCCTCGAGCGTCTTCGTATTCGTCGCGCTTCGGTTTCGTCATGTGGGAGTGAGTCTTTCGTCAAATAGTCTATGATCGGTGGCATCCATGTAGGACCTTCTTCCTCCACGACCGATGTGACTTCTTGCTCTTTTATGGATTTGTCTTTAAGGATCTCTACCAAGACCTGCTTTGATAGGTGTGTAAAGCTGGTGGATGCTATCTTGCTGAGTGCGTCTGCTTTCTTGTTCTCCCCTCTAGGTACTTGGCGTATTAGGAACTTTTTGAATCCTTCAATCAATGACTTGGATTTTTGAAAGTACTGTATCATATTTTACTTCTTTGCTTCATATTCACCAAGTATGTGGTTTGCTACCAGGCGATAATCTACATTTACTTGGAGGTCTCGCACGCCCATTCGGGTTGTGATTCTTAGTCCTGCTATAAGCGCCTCATATTCTGCCTCATTATTTGTAGTTGTGATTTCAAAATGCAGTGCTTATGTAAATTCTATTCCTTCAGGGTTGGTTAGTATGAGTCCTGCGCCAGATCCATCAGTGCATGATGATTCGTCAGTGAATAAGACCTATGGTTCTTGGTCTTCTTCCTCCTATTTTGAGTCCTGCCTGCCTTCTTCTGGTTTTTCAATGATGAAGTCTACCAGAATTTGTCCTTTTACGGCGTTGCGTGGTCTGTACGTAATATTATGTTCCCCGAGTAGAACACTCCACTTCTGTAGCCTACCCGCTACATCTGGTTTTGATATTATTTGTTTTATGGTTTGATTTGTGATCACCACTATGGGATGTGCTTGGAAGTATCTGCGCAACCTTTTCGCCGCAAATACTAGTGTGAGTACCAACTTCTCCATTGAGGTATAATTCAGTTCCGAGCTTTGTAATGCTCTGCTTATGAAGTATACTGGTGTTTGCAAATTCTCCCTATCCGTCATTAGCACCGCGCTGATAGCTCCATGTGTAGTTGACAAATACATTATTAGCTCTTTTTTTGGTCGTGGTGCGACTAACATAGGGAGCGACGCTAAATGTGTTTTCAGTTCCTCGAAGGCTTTTTCAGCTTCTTTTGTCCAATTGAAGTATCCCTTTTTTATACACTTCTTGAGTGTTTTACATAAAGGAAGCAATTTCTCTGCGGATTTGGATAATAACCTGTTCAACCCTGCGAGCTTCCCGTTTAACGATTGCACTTCCTTTTTTATCTTTGGGCTTTGAAGCTGAATGACTGCGTCTGTCTTTGCCAGGCAGGGTTTGATGCCATGGGGGTCAATCATGTATCCTAAGAACATGCCTTATGTTTTCCCAAAAGTGCACTTTTTTGGGTTTAACTTCATGTTTATTCTCCTAAGTGTTGAGAATGTTTCCTCTATGTCTCGGATAAGTTCATCCTCTGTGTGACTTTTTATCACCAAGTCATCAACATAGACCTCCAGATTTTTCCCGATTTGACCTTCGAACACCTTATCAACCAATCGCTGGTACGTGGCCCCTACGTTCTTAAGTCCGAATGACATTTTTTGCGTAACAATACACACCCTGGCTGGTATGAAATGTTGTTTTTCTTCTTCTTGCTCTACCATTTGTATCTAGTGGTATCCCTTGTATGCGTCTGGGAAGCATTTGAAAGGATATCCGCATAGCGATTCTACCTTCCAATCTATCTTTGGGAGTGAATAGCAGTCTTGGGGACAAGCTTTATTGAGGTCTGTGAAGTCAACACACATGCGCCAGCTGCCATCATGTTTTTTGACCATCACTGAGTTAGCGACCCAGGCGTGATAGTAGACTTCTCGTATGATTCCTGCATCCACCAGCTTCTTCACTTCCTCAAGTATCACCTTGCTGCGCTCTGGAGCCTGTCCTCTTTTCTTTTGCCTAACTGGGGGATATCCTTCGTGGATTTGCAGCTTGTGTTCGACTATTGACCTTGGTACCCCCTTCATGTCTTTTGGTTCCCACGCGAAGATGTCTAGGTTATCCTTTAAGAGGTGGCACATGTCAGCCTTTCCTTTTACGGACAATGTCCCTTCAATCGTTATCTCTTGATCTAGATATTGTGGATGGACTTCCACTTTTAGGTTCGGCGGTGAATCTATCTTGGGTTCCGTTGTAACCCGAGGGAGTTCCGCGATTGTGTTGCACTCTAGGAGTGTGATGGATGTGTTAAAGATCGTTACGATTCCTCCCTCCATTGGGAACTTCATTATGTCATGGGTCGTAGAAGGTACTACTCGCATTGCTAGTATGGCAGGTCGCCCAATGATTCTGTTATACTGCGATGGTGATCGTATTATCAAGAAGTTCATTGAGACCTTCGTTGAATGTTCATCGCTTCCCAATTTTACTACTAGCTTTAGTTGGCCCAAGGGCCACACCGCTTCTCCACTGCATCCGATGAGCGGTGAGGTCGCAGGTACCATCTGGCTCCTTACTTCTGCGTTGAGTTTCAGGAAACAGTGTCCATACATTATTTCTGCTGATGAGCCTCCATCGACGTACATACGATGTATATTGTGTTCACTGATGTTTATTTCTATCACTAACGGACCTTCTGCCACATTATTTACGCTGGGGGGGGGGGGGGGGGGAATAGATGCCTCTTCCTTTCGAGAATTTTTTTGCTCACCTTTTGCTTTGTCCTTCGCTGCCACGCTTGTACCATGTAAACATTTGCGTTATCGGTTTTTGGTTTCCCATCCTCCGTGGTTTCTTTGACAAGGTGTTTTAGCTTGCCTTCTTTTACCATATTCTCGATATGTTTATGTAGATGAATACATTCATTCGTAGTGTGTCCATTCTCATCATTATATTCACAATATCTGTTGCCAATGCGCCTTTCTACCGGAGTGGTCATTGGCAATGGTCTTGGGAAGTTCGCGCCTTCTGATATACGGATTTCCCTTGGAGTTAACTTAAGGGGAGTGAACTTGAAGTTACTGGCTCGTCCATTTCTTTTATTTCCTTGGTAGTTGAAATCTCCAGACCTGCTTTGACTACTAGGTCCTTTATTAGGCGCGTCATGGGATCTATAACTATAGGTGTTTTGCATGACTTCTGAAGCAGCCGATTCCCCCTGTATGAAGGATCTCACTTGCCGTAGTACTCCATCGAAGGTTTATGGGATTTTTTCATTCAGCTTTCGTATTATATCACTGTTGCGTATACCTGCCACAAAGAAAGATACTTTTAGAATTTCTGGGCATTCCTTTCTTTGAAGGCATTCGCTTTTGAAGCGCTCCACAAAGTCTTCCAGATATTCGCCCTGGTTCTGCTTAATTCTTGCGAGTGACACGGCACTTCTGTCATGTCCTTTTTGTTGCACATAATTTCATTTGAATGCCTTTCGCAATACTTCAAATCCATTGATCATTCACGGTGGAAGCCTATCGAATCAGATCCATGCGTTTCCTACAAGTGTAGAATTGAACATATTACACCATACGGGTTCTGGCCATTGCTCGATACCTACTTAATCTTGCGAGTGACACGACACTTCTATCATGTCTTTTTTGTTGCACATAATTTCATTTGAATGCCTTTCGCAATACTTTAAATCCATTGATCGTTCGTAGTGGAAGCCTATCGAATCAGATCCGCGCGTTTCCCACAAGTGTAGAATTGAACATATTACACCATACGGGTTCTGGACATTTCTCGATACCTGCTTGGGATTCGAAGACTTTTAGGTGATCCTCTAGGTCTGAGGTGTCATCGTATGCTTTTACGTTTGCTGGCATGCGACGCCTTCTTGTATCCGAGTAATACTGTATGCGTCTTGTGAAAGCATTTTTTTCTAGCTCTTCCCCAAGGTTGTGAGAAGTCTAGGTCATCTGAGGGGTGATATTCACGTCTGCGCTTTGCCAACGGTTGTCATCCGATCTTGATGGATCGCTTTCAAAGGACTGACCGCGTTCAGCGTGCTCCTTTCCTTCTATGCCCTTCTGATTTTTTATGTGTTCGGCAACCAGTGGGATGAGGGCTTGCAGATTGTTCGCTACGTATTCTTCCATCGCACGTGCATCAGTAACGATTATTTATCCTTACTTCTGATGCGGGGGGTATCCTTCTTTTGTCTTTATTCGGAGGAGGCTGTGCTGACTCCTGTCCTGTATTTCTTTCCACAACATTAGGTTGGGGAGTTGAGAATAGTATACTTGTTCCTCTGAAAGGTGGATTTGTCACATCCCGACTGTTTGCCTCGCTGGCGGATCCAGGAGTAGCATTCGTTGATACAATGTGACCATCTATCGTTAAAGATCTTCGATGGCCTTCGTTCACACTGTTTTTTGTCATTGCTTAGAGTTTAGTGTAGGGTCCCACGGATGGCGCCAACTTGTTGATACAAAAGTTAGATGGACCGAGTTTGACCCGAATTAGGCTTAATTCGGGGTCTTGTGGACTCCAGCTCTTGCACCAAGTGAAACTTGCTTAAGGACCCTGCGCACTAAAAGCAGACACCGTTAGGCTTGCCGTGGGTTTGTTACCAATGATTAGACTCCAGCGTGAGAGTACGTAATCGATTTGAGTATGTTAGGGTTTAAGGTATTATGTGTATCGTACCTTTATGGAACATATGAGGTTCCTTTTATATCCGAGAGAGTCCTGGTTGGGCTCTCCTACTCTTGCGGCCAAAGGAAGAGATAATAAGCCAGAATAGCTTGATCCTTATCGCATAATCAAGCCAAGTGTATATCTCTTCCCTTAGGCGAATATATCTATATGATAGATTATATTCTTGTCTGATCTTGTCGCAGTGCGACGAATATTCAATTAAGTTATACACTGTATGTGCGACAGCGTCTTACTGGGCCTCTTGGGTTGTGCGCACATCACATAAGTATTAGTCCATTCCTGATGGATACGGGTAGTACCCGCGATTCGGACTATCCAGTCCGACTAGGGATTATACGTCATCAAGGTTAGATAGTTAGATATATGCAGAAAGAATTGAGAGAAAAGTTAGAGGAAGGGTGAGTTCTAAGCTTGGACAAAGCATGGTATTTATAGGCAAAGTGCCAGACACCCATGGAACCCGTTGACCCCCTTACCAAGGGTCTGCCCGGGTCTGAGTTTTGTTGCCTCATAAATTTTTGTCCAAGATTACACACAATTATTAAAGTTACCCATGGTTGACTTTCATATGTTTGATGGAGAGAGAGATATATATATTATGTCCATTTTATTTTTACACTTAAAGAAATATAAAGTGTATAAAACTTTTTATAGAAGTTTAGAACATAAGTTCATGGATTAAAAGACTTATATGTTGATTGTGATACAAACATAATAATATGTTTGATGTTTTTTCATTAACAAACGTTAAGAGTGATTAAAACATATATATCGTTTTAATACGATATTTGTATTGCAATCTCCCCTTTTTGTTGAAAACAAAATATAAACTTATTTTTAGTTGGTATTAGCATCAACATATAAGTTTTAGAAATATGAATTTATTTCTCTATTTCCCTTTTTTGTCGAAATAAAAAGGGAAGGATAAATGGAAAAAGATTTTGAGAGAGATATTTAGAAAGTTTAAGAGGGAAATATAGATAGCAAAAGATTTTTATATTTTCTCCCCCTCGGTTCATACTCCCCCTAATTTGGAGAACCGGGAGACATGGATTATGAAAATCCTGCAAAAAGAGAGTTAGAAAGAAAAATAGGAGAGATACATGTACATGAAAGACCCGACACATGGTCTTTATGAATTACACATTTATACAAGTAAATATAAAGAAAAATGCATAATTTTGGAATGAGTGACCAAATGTTGTATGTCACATGAGACTCCCCTTGATTCATGCCCAAATGATCAAGAGAATGAGATTAATTCATGCAAAAGAAATTTAGCTATAGAAAGAGATGGTCGAGATTATAACATGATCACGCTCATTCAAATAACACATTAGCATACTTGAACAAGTAATGATTTAGAAGAGAAAATGGTTTATTCATCTCGCCCCAAGTAAAATTACAGCCCAAATCATGTGAAACATTGGTCTAAAGATGAATTACATTGCTAAAAAAGGAAAAAGAAAAAAAATGAAGAACAGTGACCCACGGCCTCCTCGAAGGGGTTGTCGGACCCCTGTATGGTGGGGTCCAACGGGGTCCGAGGGTGTCTGTGATCAGAATCAAAGAAAAGGAAATTTTGACCCTGAGAGCTTGCGTGGATGATGCTACTGAGATGGAGGGTGTAGAAGAACATTGACTCCTTGAAGTATGTTGTTTATGATGATCCTTATTTCATCACGAAGGTCCCTGACTAGAGTTTGTGTATAATGACAATGGTCGCATACATGAGGTGAGTTGGTGGTTAGGATATCATGGTGAGTGGTTTTAGAAGAAGGATTTGTGAAGGTACTGAGACGTTCCGCCTCATAAAGGTGCATATTGATCCTGTTGTTGAAGGCGTAGAGATGATTAAGCTCATCTAGGCGTGCTTGCCTTTGTTGAGCGGGTGGAAGAATGCTTGTTGGTGAACATGGTGAATGAGTGTATGGAAGAGAGAGTTCCGTAGCTGATAATCCATACCAATGAGAGTTGTTTATCCCATAAATGAAGGGATGTAAAAAGAGTCCCCCAATGGTAAAGATAGACCATCTATTGGTTGAAGGTCTAGCGAAAGGGGGTGTTTGGGACAAGTGAACAAAGGTGGTTGGTGATGGATGAGAAAAGATAGGCGCCAGGGATCGTGGTGGAGTGGTTGCTATGGTAGTCTTGGTGGGAGGTGGTGTAATAGGAGGCCTTGGATGTTGTAGTAATGTGCCTAGATTTTGTGGAATATCATCTCGGTTAGGTGAGGTGATGTTGGAGAAAGGATTTGATGAAGGTCGTGAAGAGGTTTGAGGGGTGATATAACATGGTCTTACACGGAGACAAATGGCGATCTTAGATTTTGATATGTTTGAGGAATTTGTAGTTTTAGTCATGGTAGTGAGTAAGGATTGTTGTGTTTGTTGTGCAAGGATGAAATTGATGGGTAGTGAGAAAGTAGTGAAGAAGGAGATGAAGAAGGATGCATTTAAATAGAAGGTTTGGATAATGTACAAATTAATGAAGATAGTGTTGGATTGGAAGAATGAAAAAGATGATTAGGAGAGTTAATGTGCAGCCATTAGGTTTGAGGGTCAAACAAATGAGAGAGGGAGGAGTGTTTGGGGAAGTGGAAAATTTATGAAAGGTAATGATGAAAATTTGCATGAATGATACATACACACGGAACCGGACGGGATCTTGGGGAAAGGGTCTGACGGGGTCCGACGAGGAACACGTTTAGTTTTAAAATTTTGTTTAAGGAGGGAAAACCACGAAACCGGACGGGCTTGTTAAATTTACCCATATAATCTGATATTAAAAGTTATAAGGATTGATTGTGTCGTTTTGAGTATTGCAGGGATCTAATATGACATGGATGGAAATTTGCTTATGGACTTGGAGACTGGGCTTTGGTGTTGGGCTGAAGAATAACAAAGGCCCAATCCTTTTGTTATGTTATGATCGTTGTTGCTTTAGTATATCATACCCCAAGTCATTTTGAGTTAGGGTTAAGGGAGCCTGTTGTGTGTGTTTATCAGCCGTCAGCGGCTACCATACTCTCTCTCTTCATTCTTGTTGAGTCATCTTGTTATTTCTGTTTAAGCTCTGTAAAACTATTATCATTTTAGATAATAGATCCACACCATATCTAATCTATGGTAGATTTTATTATTTTAATTCTATTTCATTTACCAGTTAATTTGATTTAATACAAAGTGTTTTTAGATCTTCATATCATCTTTTTCTACATGGTATTAGAGCCAGGTTCTCGAATCTGACTCTTTTATTGTGAAAAGTTTTATATAATCTATAAGTTTTTTGATACTTTTTTGAATCTTGCTTTAAAAGTTGTTTTCTTCCAAATCAGCTATTGAAACAGCTTTATACGGGTTCGATTTAGAAAACCCCCAATTTTTTTGAAAAAATTAGGGTTTTGACTTTTTTGGGGGGATCTTTGATTTAAGGTCTCCGGTGGTTAATTGGTGTTACTATTACTTATTATTGGTACTCTCTTTATCAATTGTGGTGAATCCCTAATTTTTTTCAAAAATTAAGGTTTACTGTTTATGATTGGTTGGTTCTTGAAGTTACTTTGGCTGTATCTGGTGACTTTGTTGGCGGATCTGTTGGTTTGGTTAATTTTCCCTAGTTTTTCCCGAGAAGAAAAATTAGGGTTTTTCTTCTTGGAGGTTCTAATACATCCTAGACTAAGTGAATCTAGGAGTATCAGTTCGATTGTGCTTGCTGGAGCTCACTGTAACACCTCTTCATATTCTCTTGTTGATTGCTAAGAAATTCTGTGTTTTTTACTTTATTTATTTATTGCTTGGGTTGGTTGTCTTTATTTTTTTTACCCTTATATATTGGATCATCACTATTTGTCTTGCCCTTGACCTACCACCTTGAGTGGTTTGTAATCCTAGGAACTTAATTGACAGTGTAGTGAGTTCTTTTTTCTGACCTCTTGACTGTTCACCATGTCTAACCATGATGAGTCTGTACATTGTGATCCTGATATTGAACGTGTGACTGATCTAGTGACACTTATCGGTAAACTTGATTTGAGTGACCCTTTGCATTTACACCCTAATGATACTGTTGTTTTAACTGCTGTCACTGTTAAATTAAAAGGGACTAAAAATTATCAGGTTTGGGCTAATGCTATGTTACTTGATTTAGAAGGAAAAAATAAGATTGGTTTTATTGATGGTACATGCAAAAGGTCCTTAACTTATGAGATTTTGGGAAAACAATAGGATAGGTTAAAATGTTGTTGTTCTTGGTTGGAATTTGAATTCTATTTTTGAGGAATTGTTCCTTGGACTGATTTTAAAAAAAAAGGCTAAACATGTTTGAAATGAACTAAAACAAACTTACCATAAAGTTGATGGGTCTGTGATTTTTAATCTTCATCATAAGATTAATACTCTTAAGCAGAATGGGTATAACTTGTCTCATTATTACCATAAATTGAATGCTTATTGGAAACAATATGATGCTATGATTGAGTTGCCTAATTGTGTATGTTCTTCTTCTAGTGAATTTAAGAAACATAATCAATTGTTAAAGCTGATGCAATTTTTAATGGGTCTTGATGACTCTTACATGAGTATTAGAAGTTCTATTCTGTCTAGAGAGAGCTTGCCAGATGTTAAGGGTGCCTATGTTATAATCTCTAGTGAGTAATCTCACATGGTAGCTTTTGGTACTCTTGTTGGTTCCTCCCAAAGGACTCAGACATCTGCTTTTCTGTCTAATGGGCCTGCTAGAAAGAATTTTTAAAGAAATCAGAATACTAACAGTGGTAACTTTAGACCTAACAATGGGAACAATGGGATCTTTAGACCTAGCTGTGTCACCGCTGGATTTAGACCTAATGCTCCTACCAGTACTGTGTTTAGACCTTATGGTAATTTTACTACTGAAATTGTTTGTGAGAATTGTGGTTATAATGGTCATACCATTGATAGATGCTTTAAAATTATTGGTTACCCTAATGACTTCGGCAAGAAAAAAAGGGGCAAAGTTTTAAAGGCAAAAGTGTTTCCAACAATTCTGTTGGGACATCCTCTTCATCTGGTTTCACTAATGAACAACTTGCCACTTTGCTTTCAATGATTAAGGACAACAAGGGTAGCACTAATGTTTCTGGAAAAAGTGTTCATGCAAATATGGGAGGTATCTATTTTAACAATAGTAGGATATTTAATGATAACTTTGAGAAATTCTTTTGTTCTAACACCAACATCTAATCAAAACTTGGGTATAATGAGAAGGTTGTTGATTATGGGGCAAATCAACATATGACCAACAATGATACTGAATTGGAAAATGTGTTTGATATTTCACACCTTAATATTAAGGTGGCTCATCCTAATGGGACTGAGGCCATCATTTCTAAAATTGGCAATCTAAAGTTTTCAAATGGATAAGTTTTGTTTGATGTTCTTGTTATACCTGATTATTGTGTCACTTTAATTTCTGTTCACAAACTGGTTAAAGATAATAAGATTTTGGTTGTTTTTTATGAAAACAAATGTTTTTTTGTGAATCAGTATTTGAATCTCGAAAATATTTTGGAGACTGGTAGGCAATGTGGTGGTCTGTACTATTTAGATATAGAAGGTACTAAATGTGTGAATCATTCCAAATATGCTTACTTGTTCTCTGTCTAAACATGATTGACATTGTAGATTAGGTCACCCGGCTGACCCTGCTCTAAATGTTCTAAAAAATTCTTTGAATATTACATCTTCTGATCAAACAGACTTTTGTGAAATATGTCAAAGGGCTAAACAAACTAGAAAACCATTTCCCTTAAGTGATCATAAAACTAAGATGCTTGGTGAACTTGTTCATTTGTATTTGTGGGGTCCTTATAGGGTGACCAGTCATACTGGTCATAGATATTTTTTTACTATTGTGGATGATTTCACAAGAGTTGTGTGGGTGTACTTGATAAAAACCAAAGATGGAGTTATTTCATCTAATGAAATTTTTTATAATTTGTTAAAAAATCAGTTCAAAAGTAATGTTAAAATTTTCAGAAGTGATAATGGGACTGAGTTTGTGAATCAAAGCTTCCAAAAATTTTGTCATGAAAAGGGAATTTTGCACCAAACCTCTTGTGCTTATATCCCACAACAGAATGGGGTAGCTGAAAGGAAACATAGGCATCTCTTAAATGTTACTAGATGCCTTATGTTCCAGGGGGAATACTGTCATTTATCTTATTAACAGATTGCCTTCTTTTGTGCTAAATGGCAGATCTCCTTATGAGATGATTTATAATTCATCCCCTAATCTCTCTCATATTATAAATTTTGGTTGTCTTTGTATTGCCACTATTTTAAATAGTCATGATAAACTCACCAGTAGGTCTGAAAAATGTGTTATGATGGGTTTTTCTGATTCTCAAAAGGGTTGTAGACTTTATAGTCTTGACAGGCTTCAGTTTTTTATGTCTACAGATGTTAAGTTTTTTGAATCTATGTTTCCTTTCAAAGATTTTGTTTCAAATAAAAATAAAAATAATAACAAAAATCTTGATGTCTTTCAGTATGATAAAGTTTTGACCTTTTTTGACTTAGAAAACCCTAAGCTTCCCAATGATGAAAGGAGAGTATTATATAAACATAATGGTGACCATGTGTCACCAAATGCTAGTAGCCACCCTCTAGTCTAGGTGATGCTGGAAACATTGTCTCAGACAATGATACCAGTGATGCCAGCCTTAATGGGAATGAGGCTGCCACACTTGATGTTAATCATAATTCTGAGGGAAATGTAGTTATTAATCTCAATCTTCCTCTCTATGGTCAAGACATGGGAGAAAATTTGGGTGATAACTCTACTACTAATGTTTAGGATGGTAAAGTCTTAAGAAGGTCTTCAAGAACTTCTGTGTTTCCTAAAAATTACAATGATTTTGTTTTTAACTCAAAAGTCAAGTATGGGATTGAAAAGTTTGTTGGGTATTCAAACCTCAATGGGGATGTTTTATGTTTTGTGACTCATTTGAATAAAAGTAGTGAACCTAGGAGTTTTTTTGAAGCATCTCAAAGCCAACATTAGGTTGATGCTATGAATTTAGAGTTTGTTGCTTTACTTGAGAATGATACTTGAGACTTAGTTGAATTACCTGTTGGTAGGACTGCCTTAAATAAATAGGTTTGGAAACTTAAGTTTAAATCCAGTGGTGAAATAGAAAGGTATAAGGCTAGACTTGTTGCTATAGGATGTGGCCAAAAGGAGGGTACTGATTATGAGGAAACTTTTTCCCTGTTGTGAAAATGGTCACTGTTAGGTGTCTTGTTAATTTAGTCGTTAATCAGTCTTGGCCTATTTATCAGCTTGACATCAATAATGCCTTTCTATATGGTGAGTTGGATGAAACTGTTTATATGAAACCCCCTCAAGGGTTTTATACTGACAACTCTAAACTAGTTTGTAGACTGAAAAAGTCAATTTATGGACTTAAACAGTCTCATAGACAGTGGAATTCCAAACTCAATTTTGTGCTTATTGTGATTGGTTTTATCCAAAGCAAATCTGATTATTCTCTCTATACTAAGTTTAATGATAAGATTTTTATTGTTGTGCTTGTTTATGTGGATGATATCATTGTGACTGGGAACAATGGAAAGGTAATTGAAAGTTTTAAAAACTTTTTGAAAGGAAAATTCAAGATCAAAGATTTGGGGAAATTACAATATTTTTTGGGGATTGAGGTTGTGAACACCAATTCAGGTGTTTGCTTAAACCAAAGTAAATACGTTTTAGACCTTTTGTCTGAGTATGGAATGCTTGCTTGAAAACCATCTAAGACACCTTTAATGGCTAAGCTGTCAATTTCTAATGAAGCTTTTGAAACTGATCCTTTGCTTAAGAACATTGTTGATTACCAAAAACTTATGGGGAAACTTATTTACTTGACTAACACTAGGCCTGATATTTCATATGTTGTGTATTGTTTAAGTCAGTTTATGCATCCTCCTCTAATGTCTCATATGAGAATTGCCTTTAAGATGTTAAGATATGTTAATGCAATAATGCATAAAAACGTTACTTGCATTTTTCGGTCTCGCTTTGTTTTGATTACGGCGATACGTAAAAACAAGCATTTACGAAAACAACGAAAAACGAATTCTTGAGTTCAAGTATTTTTCATTTCAACCATTATCACTTAAGGTATGAACAAACAAGTACTCATCCTAATTAAGTGATCAAGGATTTAATTTTTTCTTAAAACTCACTTTTTATTAAGTGTGACAAGTTTTTTGTTAAACTTTCTTTTTAAGAAAATGTTTTATTACATTAATTATTTGAAAATTTGAAATTTGAAAATGGAATATTATATCTTGGTTTGGAATATCCTTTCATGATATTTTAATCCACAGATTCGAACCAGTCCACTAAAAGACAAAAGGGAGCGGAGTCTATGTAGGCGGTTCCTTAGCACCTATAGCGGTTCCTTATCGATAAGGAACCGCGGGCTCCAATAAGGAACCGTGGGCAGATATAGCCGTTGCATATTTGTCTTATAAATAATGGACCATTCTCAGACTTTCAACTCACCTCTTTTGCACATACATTTCCAGATTCTTTCATACTTCTTAAATCACTCAAATCCTTGATCATTTGTTTGATTACTACTTGTTTAGAAGTGAATCTTTCTCCTCTCATATTTTTCTCTCAAAGTGCAAAGAGAAGAACACTATCATCCTTGAAGTGTTGTGTCTACCTCAAAGATCCATTGAAGATCCAAACTTATTTATTCATTGTTGTGTCATTTTTTTGAAGATCCAAGTAGTTGCGTCTGTTTGGAAGTTGTGTATGAATTAAGGTTAATACTTGGTCCTTAAAGTATATTGGTGTAGATTGGTCCTAGCTAAGATTAGGGCTCGACTTTTAGCTTAGAGTTGGAAACTGGTTAAGCGACGTTGTGTACGGTTTCTCCACCTTAAGGAGCTTGTTGATTAGTGAACTCTCGAGTAAGATTACTCGAGGAGTGGAGTAGGAACGAGGAGTGAGCTTCGTTTCCGAACCACTATAAATCCTTGGTGTTTGGTTTGATCTTTCCTTCCCTTATCTCTTTACATTCATTATTCTTTATACTTGTGATTATTAGTTTAGTTGCACTATACCTTGTTCATATTGTGTATAAGAAGGTTTCACATAAATACTCAAGCCTAAGTTTTTGAAAAGGATTTTTAAAAACCAATCTTTAACAAGTAAATTGAAGAAACTATTCAACCCTCCCTTCTAGTTTCTACAATTGGTATCAGAGCGTGGTTGCTCAAGCCTTTTTAAAATATATTGTATTTTAAAACTTGAATCGATCTATGGATTCTAACAAGTATATTGAAGGACAATCCATGCAAAGATCATCTCTTTTTGAAATTGATAGTTTTATTTATTGAAAAAATAGATTTGAGACTTATGTGAAATCATAAGATTTAGATCTTTGGCATGTTATTACCAATGGTGATTTTTTGCCTTATGAATATAATGAAGTTTATAAAAGTAAATAGATAGTCACTTTTGACAAAGCTAATGATGATACTAAAAGGAAACTTGCTAAAAATAATGAGGCTAAAATGGTGATTTATAATGCTTTACCAAAGAAAGAGTACGAAAGGAATTTTTTGTGTGAAACCGCTAAAGATATTTGGAACACTCTTTTAGTAACCCACCAAGGTAATAGCCAAGTCAAAGAAAGTAAAATCGATCTTCTTATTTAACAATATGAATAATTTGTCATCTTAGAAGATGAAACTATTGATAGTGCTTTTTCTAGATTTAACACTATTATTACTAGTCTAAAAGCACTTTATGAAGGTTTTTCTAGCAAGAACAATGTTAGGAAGTTTCTTAGGGCGTTGCATCCAAAGTGGAGAGCTAAAGTCACGGCGATTGAAGAATCAAATTGTTATTCCCATATCAATCCATAACACAAGATTTAGAAGAGATATTTAGAGAGAGAAAGAGAAGAAAAGTAGAGAGAGAAACTAGAGAGATTTTGGAAGGTTAATATTTACTAGAGATAGAAAGTAAATGTAACCAACACCCTCTTCCACACGTGGAAGAGGGTATATATACCCACGAACCAATGGGCTTTCCATGGGCCGTGGGTTTGTTTCCATGGGCCGGGCTTGGCTTACACTTGGGCTTACGCCCCTAAATTAGACAATATTAGCTTAAAGTCCAAGCCCGATTAACCCGACTAACCTATTACAATACAAGACCTTTAACGACTAAGATGACCTATTACATTCTTGTTCGAATATATAAAATATAGGGCTAACAATCTCCTCCAATGTATCGGTCATCTTAAAAAGCTTAAAAAGCATAAGATGATTGAGTGAATACATTCTTGTAGAGGAAATCTTCCTTATTTGGTCTTGTATCTTTGTCTTGATCTTGTTTGTAACGGATTTGTTCCTTCATGCTTTTGTGATCTTTATCTTGAGCCTTTGTCATTTGACTTTGAGTGCTTAAGATCTTCAATCTATTCTTGATAGTGTTCATCTTGAGCTCTTGTGACAAGATGACCTATTACATTCTTACATTCTTAAGTATCTTGATTATCGCCATCTTGTGCTCTTGTGACTTCTGAATCAACATCGGTTACACAGCTACACCGCCTTCTTGATATGCAGCAACATATATAGACACGGAGAAAATAGCTTTGAACATTTCATCCTAACTCGGTAGCGTTTTACCTCCGGTCGGTGAAGACCGTTTAGACGGTATTAGATACCGTACCTGTGATCGGGTAGATTCGATTAAGAATCTCCTTGACAGGGTTTCCCGGCGGTAGTAGCCAGTTCTCTTTACTCAACCGTCTCAAAGCAGACTGCGAACGTAAAGAGTGAATCATAAGGATAAATTATCCGTCTGATTAGAGTCGTCAATTTAGAATTCCTGGAACAAGTTTGATTCAATAAGAATCGCACCATTGTTGCTTTCCAGTTTGTCACAATCTTGATTCACAAGGAATCTTGCGAGTCACCTAACGCAGTGCTGTTTGATGTTGACACTTGAAGGATTTCCATTCGTCACTGTGAGCACTAAGGAGTGTCACTCTGAATGTTCTAGCAAGATCACACGGATTTTGCGAAGAAACCTGGAATCAAGTTTGAATCAATTAAGAATCCAAACTTCGTTACATTCTAGTTTTCACAAGTTTAATTTGTGTAGAATCGCACAAGTTACCTACCATGAGCTTGTTTGATGCTGGCACAAGCAGGATTTCCATCTTCTTTGTGAATCGTATCACTCAGATGTTCTGGAAATATCACAAGGATAATGCGTAGGACTCGATTGTGTCCTAATGATATGATAGATAGATCTCGTTTGGCTCTAGACTCAATAAGTGCATTTTGGTAATCGGAGGCTGGAGCAGACTGCCACCTTTTCAATATTAACTAACTCGGAGTGAGAAAGTCAATAGATACGTATTGATCTCCGTGACAAGGAGACAAGTTTCTTTTGAGAGAAACTCGAATGGCTGGGGAAGGGTTGTGCATTGCATCACTGGGTCCATGACACTTATCTTCGATATATGTGTTAACCCGGTTTCTGTCTAAGTTACATGGAATATTCAACTCCTTCAATGCTTACCAATACGTCATCACTAGTACCTTGTTGTGATTGTTCCAGTGCCAACTTACGTAATTGGTCCGCATTCAGCTTCATTCAACTCCATCTTTCCTAAGGACAACTTTTTATAGCTATGGAATGTCCTTGGGTAGATCCCTCCGGTTCTGGTTGGATCATAGGACTTAGTTTCCTATCTTAAACCACCTTTTGACTCCATCGTTCCGTCGTGGATAGTAGGTTGTTTTGGGAAAAGATCGTAACCATAAAACCATTGAAAACCATTCAAAGTGCTTGATAAAAATCAAAACTTTTAACACTTGAAAGTTTTACATTTCCGAAAAGCTCCCCTACACACATGCATCGATATACGAAATAGTTTAGCATGTGAAGGAAAGAATTGCACTTGAGTCTTTAAGATCACATGTTGCGATATATTACATTTTAATCATATTTTCTCCCCCTATCTCTAATATAAAAACATAATATTAGAGATACCAATGGATTAAAATATGACAATTTCTAAAATCGATTGGGAGAGAAACATGTGTGCACGCATGAATCATGGAACATTAAGTCAGGTTGCTCCCCCTCAATAATAAATGTGTGTCTTGAGACAAAATTTGACAAAATTTTGGAAAAACGACACCACAAAATATGTTGAGGTACGGAGATGAGATGCCTTTTCTGATATTATATATTACATTTGACAATTTCATATCAATTTTGGAATGTGTTGGATACATAAAATATGACAATTTTAGAGATGTACCCCAACAACATTAAAGGCTTGATTTTAAAACGCTCCCCCTCAAAAATTGATCAAAATAACATATGAAAATTTTGAGATATAAAAACCACATATGAGGAAGGGAGTGTTGAACACACAATTTTGAAAGATTTAGAAAAACCTTTTGAGAAACTCTTGAAAAATTGTGTCAACGGTTTTAAAATAATCAGGAAAGAAGACTTCTCTTCTATTGCTTAGGGAAAGCGCACTGAAACGTACACTTCCCTTTCGGGACCGTTTTTCATGAGCTCAAAACTTTGATTGTTTTGTGATTAGCTCACGACCGAGAAAAATAAATTTCCCGTTGTGAAGGATAAGTTATCATCCGTGATAAACTTTCCTTAAGTTAAAGTTCGAGGTCTAAGCTTACATTTACTTAGAAATCGTTTTTCATGAACTTAAAAACTTTGAATGTTTTTTATGAGAAGCTCATGACCGAGAAATATGAATTTCTGATTGAGAAGGATAAGTTATCGTCCGAGATAAACTTTCCTTAGTTGAGGTCCGAGTCCTAAGTTGTGATGCGCTTAGAAGTCATCATGAGAGAATATCAAGCAGCTTCATTTGCCAAAACCTCCAAGTCTTCTGGAGTCATATACTTCATACCAAGACGGCCAACGAGATACTGAAACCTATTTTGTGATAGGGCTTTTGTAAACAAGTCTGGTATCTGGTACTCAGTTCTGACAAAGTATAATTCCACGAGACGACGTTCCACTTGTTCCTTGATGAAGTGAAATCTGACTGTGATGTGCTTGGTACGGGAGTGTTGAACCGAATTGCAAGATATGGCTATGGCCGACTTTGAGTCACAATACATAGGTATTTTCTCAAAGTGGAAGCCATTATCCGTGAGTTGAGTTCTCATCCAGAGGACTTGAGCACAACACGCGGATAGAGCCACATATTCTTCTTCAGCTAATGAGAGCGAAATGCAATCATGCTTCTTTGACGACCAACTCACAAGCTTGTCTTCCCCTAGAAATTGTACGCTTCTAGAAGTGCTTTTGCGACTATCAAGGTGTGAGAACTCGTACTTTACCGGTATTATTTTATTCTTTTATTCATGATTCTTGAATTTTCCAACATGTTATACTTTCTTGTATTTTTCATACGTAAATCCCGAGATCTCGATAATTTTAAATAAATTATGTTTTAATTATTTTCCTGATCATTGATAATACATTATTCGGAATTCTAAAATTTTTATTTTATTTTTCCGTATTTATTTAAATCAGAATTTTTGATTTAAAAGCAACCGCGCGCGTTTCAGAAAAAGTTTACTCGAATCGACGGAACGAGAACCGATGGCTAAACATTTCGACTTTATGAAGCAAAATACTATGTTCTATAAAATATTTTGTTTTCGTATTATAACTTGCACCGAGTCGAAACGATTAGCATTTTTAAGAAATCGAGTCGGGCTAGAATTAGATACATTTTATTCTTGGGCTTAAGTTATTAACAAGAATAGGCAAGTGGGCCAAAAAGCCCACTCTTTTCCCCCTTTTTCTTTTTGGCCGTCCTATCCAAACACCGACATAACATTAACAGTATTTTTTTTTACTTCCAGAGTTGTCTCCATCTCTTTGTTTTCTTCCTGTTTGACTAGTAACACCAAAATAGCCCCAATCCTTCAATTTTTCTTCATCAATCTTACAATTAAACACTACCAAAATCATTAGTGGTAAACCCTTATTAAACCCCCACTTAAAAATCTTTCATGCAATGGAGTTGGTGAAATCCAGAATTATGAGAATTGGAGGTTTTAGGTTTTTGATCATTCCAATAGGTTTGTATTGTGTTATTAGGGTTTAGGCATTGTTAATTTTGTGTTTGGAACCCTAGTTGTGATCCTTGTTGAATGCTAAGTTTAATCATACCATGAATGGAGTGGTTTGATATAGTCGTTATATCGTATATTGTTAGTTCCTTGATTGATTTTAATTAGTGTGATGAGGATTCTAATTGTTATGGGTATGATTGAAATTGTTTTGATAAGTTTTCATAGTGCCCAAATTCGGACAAAATGTTGATATGTCCAAAACTCGTGTATTTTTTACTATGACCTGCACTTTTTATGTCATAAATAGGTTCTTTGGGTTATTTACATATTATTGGTGAATTGGATAGGCACACAACTCCTCTGGATGAGGAAGTTATGATCAAATTAAGATTTTAAAAGCAAATTTCGGACAGTAGGTATATCAGTCCAAAACTCCCATATTTTTCATGGTTACCTGAACTTTTATAGTTTAATAGATTCTTTAAACCTTTTACATATTAGTGGTGAGTTGGATAGACACTCAACTCCTCCGAATGAGGAAGTTATGACCTATTTAAGGTCAAAGGCCTATTCCAGGACAGCAGGTTTGCATAGCTTGTGGCTACAGGTTATTGACCCCCATTTGTGCATTTTACGGTTTGATACAGTAGTAGGAATCATATGTGAAGTCCTCCCACTTACCTCATGTTAATAGCTATCACCAAATGATTATTATGACTAAAACGGTAAACCCGAGTTTGAAAACCAAATTCTGATTTTGTAACCTTTCAAAGATCGCAACATTCCCGATAAATGGTAACAGCTCTTGACTCGTGGTCGGTCTCAGTCGTTAGTATATTCATGATGCTTTCCAATGGTGGAAATCTCAGTACCTTAAACCTTATAGGTTAAAGGGTTTTTCGTTTACAAGTTTGACTAGTGCAGTTTGACCAATAAGTGGTTATGGTAGGGCTGTTAGTGTTTTGGACTTTTAGAAAATTCCGTAAACTCTTAGATCGAATGGTTGGACATTTTGGAAACTAGATTCCAAGGTTGTTCCATGGGTTTATATCCCAAATCCATTGGATTTATGGTTTGGGAGAGACACTCTTCCCAAGACAGCCTTACCGGAACTTTTTGACTTTTACGTCTTTTATTATGTAAACTTGAGGCGTTTTATGTGCAAACCGTATTGGATACTTGATCTAACACTTAGAAAATGTATAATACATAATTTCTACAGGTTGTAAGCTTTGTTTATCCTTAGTTCACTTTGACTTAGGTGTTGGTGCAAGTTTTTACCCGTAATACATTTTTATCGAATTATTTTTGTATAATTGTTTTATAAGCAAATAAAGCGCGTACTTAAGGGTCGTGATCACTTTTGTAGGTCACGAATGCCCTTGGAGTAATACCGTAAGCCATCTACAGCCCGGTTCTCATATCCGTCACACTTGTACTAAGGTGAGTTCATAGCCCCTTTTACTTGCACATTGTTTCTAAACGCGGGGTGAGATTTTACATGGTGGAACACATCTATTTAAAAAAATAAATGTATGCTATCCAGAACTTGTATGCTTTCCAACAGTTTTCATTGATATTATTGCTTTTAGTCTATAGCCTTAAGTTGCCTCTCTTGATCATGAATCGTTAATTTACTAGTGTTGCTAAGCGCGAATGTTGTGGATGGATCCATCGGGATTGACAATCCCCTTCCCGATTACCTTGATGCACTTACATTTGTTTATACTTGAGTATTTAGGCTGAATACTCACTAGAGGAACTTACATGAGTTAAGCTTCGGTTCATGAACTAAATAGCAATAATAATGTTTCGGAATATGGTTAATGTACATAACCATTTCCTCTATTTCTTGTTTACAAATGAATGCTTGTGTTCCACACCTTTACTGCTAAACCTATGAATATCACTCAACTTTATGTTGACGATTTTACATGTTTAATCTCAGGTATTATACTTAGCTTTGCTTGGATGGGAGCCCGCAGGATATTATCGCAGCATGGAGATTTCTGTGAATATTAAACTTTGATTTTTGTAAAAACTGTCAGAAAGTTTATCATATATTCTTGGTAACTATATGTTCCAAAACGATAATTAAGTAACAGATTTTTCCGCATATAAAACTGCGGGGCCTTTTGTTTATTAACTCTGATCTTTTTATGATGTAATGTATATGTTTTATTACGTCATCTTTGTGTAAACAGTATTTCATTGTTTCTTGTACCATGGCGTGGAACCCCCTTGCTGCCTAGTTGTTTCCTTACCTGATTTTGGGGGTCTCACAGATTGCTATCAGAGCGATGGTTATAGGGAACTGAGTTGTTTTCAAAACTTAGTCTATAACCAAAAGTTCAAATATTTCATGTTTTAAAGTGTCAACCACGTAATCTGCCAATGTTGTTTGATATCTGCGCGGGTAACTCTCTAATCCTTATTATTTACTTTTAATTATCGTTGTAATATTTTATCTCTTGATTACATATTGAAATATTACATTACTCTAATGACGATAATTACTATGTCTTTTCAAAGCCTTCGTGTTTAATGAATTAACATTGGATATTACTTGATTACATATGCTCTTACTGTATTTCTTGAATTCTTGTTCTTGTGAATTGCTCTTGTTACAATAATATTACATTGTTATGACATTCAGACTTAGCGCGTATGCTGCCGACTTTTCAAACTCACTTTTCTGAGTACTATTGCTATTTCATTTATGCGTGATACGACTGATCTCGCATACTCGTTCGTTTTGGATCGCTTGTTTTTCTCGACTCACTTTTATATGTTGTGCATACTCTCGTGATACCATTGTTTGAGATTAAGAAGTGTTGCTTTCAATGAAACTTCCGATTTTAATTTTCTACCCTGTGCGTTACTTCCATTGTTAAACCTCTTTACGATATCTATTTAAATATCCAAATTATTTTCCGACCATCTGTGATTGGATGCCTTGAAAATTAGTCTGTAGACCATTGTGTAGCTCAATGTGTCTAAAAAAAGACTAAAGAACACCTTGTGAGTCACACATCTCGAAGCATTCCTTGAATCCGTGTTGAATATTATCGCGAGTTTTCGTAACTTTGATTGACCTTTATGTCACCGTTTTACACGACACTCATGCATCGACTAAATATTATTTCAATGAACATTCTACATTTCGACTTCGAATTTCAACGTTTGTTTGTACCTTGGAAACACCATCGTCATCTTGTAACTCATATCCTCTAATAGTGATGATTGTTTGGAATACAATTCTACTTCTGTAAACTTGTATCATTCCCTTTCATTAAACCTCCTCACTCCAGGAGTGCGATAGTTAATGTTCCATTCCTTTCTTGATAATCTTTTTTGTAAATTTCCACCTCTATTGTAAGATTTCTTATTATGATCCAATTTCATTTTAATCTTATTGTTATTGATGGGTTTTCTGTTTTTGAAGTTCTTAGGACGATTTGTGACTAATGGTATGATATTAGGATGGTATTAGGATACATAGAAAGCTAAGTTATGGTGTTGAAATTGATGTTTAGAGGTGTTTCGATGTGACCATTTTAGGACAACAGGTTTGGGGTTTATTTTGGCAAATTTAAACTTTTCCCAAACTGATTTTTTTAAGGTCTTGGTTGAAAGGTATTGTCACAAGGTTCGTTTTGGTATAAAATTCGCTTTCTAACTCTTTAAAATGAGAAAGTTATGACCGATTTATTATTTAATTTTCATGTGGTAAATTTCTGCATATGAACACACTTGTTGTCCAGATTTTGGGTCTAAGTTTTAGACAATTTAAAATGTCATAACCTGAGATTTTAAGGTTTGTAGTAATGAGGTTTTTCCTTGTGATCGTTTTGATATAAAATTCGGGTTATAACTCATCCGAATGAAGAAGTTATGTCCGAAATACAGTTGAAAACCCATTCTGGATCAGCAGGTATACTTGGTGTTTTGCTACAGGTTAGGACCTATTTAACCCTTATGTTTTGCCTTGGGTAGTTAACAGACTTTATAAGCTAAACTTGGCCGCTGAGCTTGCGTTAATATCCATCACCAATTGAATTTTATGACTAAAACGGTGATCGCTAATTTTATAACCGATTTTCTAAAATTTTAACCTTTCTCTAAGATGAATTTTTTTCCCGTTTGGAAAACTGAGATAAATTCATATAGCTAGGAATGTCGGGTATGAAAATACCTCTCCGACGGTATAAGGTTCATTGTCTATCTCTTCGTAACGAAGAAATGGCGAGCATTCTTAGAAACTAGTCTAATAAGGAGCAACCGACCTAAACTAGCGTTTGGTTTAGCGCGTTTCATATGGGTATCGAGCGTTTGGCCATGATTTCTCACTTGAAGCATTTGAGAAACTTATAATGATGACCTTTTATGCAAAGGTTTAGTGTCCGTTAGTTACATCTAAGTTTTTGACACATAAGTGGGTATAGTTGACTAATTAGAAAATTTATAAAGTTTTGCTTATATAGCTGCTGTCCTAGGTTTAAGTGTGTCGAAAAGGTGTTTTCAGCCTTCGGATAAAACTATAAATATGTCCGGAATGATGTTTTTAGTCACCTACGCGGGAACGGAAGCTTTAAAGTGGGCATTTGACCCTCATAAATACAAAATACAGACTATGATGTTTGACTTTTTCGCGCAGAATGCGTTTTGGTTTTTATTTTTAAAAATATATCTAGACTTCAAAAATTTTCTTGAAATTCACAAGATATTAACTTCATGATGTATATGACTTCTCTGAATTTTTTTGATTTTTTTCCAAGAGTCTAGATAGGATTTTTAAGACTCGCGAAAAGGAGTTTTCTGTACTATTTCATTAAGCGAGTAAATGAATAGTTCATTACCAAACACCCCTTAAGCAAGCCTAAACCTTATGGAATGGATTTGGGATGATCTATACTGATACTTAAGATGTATAACATCATAATTGAAGTGAAATTGAGGTCTAATGATTAGTAATTTGCCTCAAGTCGGAAAAGTCAAAAGTTGACTATTTTCTATACGTTTAGTCAAAACTTATAAAAATGAGTTATAAGCTATATAACTTGATGAAAAAAGTTTATATGACCATATTTTGTTGTATTCCAGTAACTTACATGTATTTTTACAACTTTTCGTTATTGAGTCATACTCGGGTCATACTTTGACTTTTGTTGACTTTTTACGTATTAGGTCGCAGATAATTCCTAAAGTATTACTATTGTCTTTCTTCAGCCGGATCTCTATCTGCACGCGTATGGATTCCTTTATACTTTCTTTTATACATGACTCATTTGTCATTTCATTTTATCTTTCTTTTCTTTTATCGCACCACTGATTTGGGTCAAGATTTGAAGTTCTCATTTTCACATCTTGCATCATCATTTTTTACACGTGCCTCATGAAGATTCCGGCTAAATCTCTTGAAACTTTATCAACTTTAACCATTTCATTGATTGTCTTGAACTACTCTTTATTACCCTCATGCAACTCACTCGCTATTTTGTAAGCTATTATCGTGTCACGAAATGAAATTAAACTGTGTTCGTTTGCGAAACGTTTTACAAAATGTTCTACATTGGTTATTGTTTTACGATGTAATTTCACAAATTTTTAACAATTGGTCTTGTAAAGAATTCTTGTAACAATAAAATGGTTGATTTAAACATCTAGCCAATTAGTTACTAGCAAAGAGTTTCACAAATTATCTTGATTCCTGATTTTACAAATGGCATTATATACATATTTTAAATCATATGGCATGTAATACTGGTTTGATGAAGCTGAGCATCGCATTGCTAGTCCTAAATTATGCATGGCTTGATCACCTATGCGTAATTTAGAAGGAGCCATGCGAGGCCAAATAGTAGTCACCTAAAATATCTTGTCAAATAACTAACTTTTTCCTTGTGTTTCTGAAAAGTTAGATAAAATAAAGTTAAGAAAACTATTACATCTTATGCGAGTAGCACCAATTCGCGACATACCCATATGATCCTTATTTTTCTTGAACAAAGTACATGCCTCAAGCACATATTTCCTTACTCAACGATCTTTGTATTACTTGTTACCTCATTTTCCTTCGTGATATGATTCTCGTTACCACTTGTCTAATTTCTTACCATTGATACCAGACCTGAAAGTTTCAACGTTGTTATGCTTCTACATCAACCGAATTTCTCTATATACTTTGGGTAGACCTTCGAAACGTCTCTGGACGCGGATAATGATTTATGACTGGACGTGAATGATAATTTCGTGTATTCGTCATGATGTGTGTCAGACCCTATTGTTTAGAAATTCATTCGTGTGAACCACGTATTGATTTCGCCTCTCATTGCTAATGTTACTCATATTACTGGAATTACTCTCAAGTAACTTCTTAAGAATTTTCCTTGATTCGAAAATTTTTTGTGTGGCTTTTCCCTTTCGATCGTGTATCGACCACCGAGAATTTAATAAGTTGTTGTTGGTGACACCAACCACACTTATGAATTAATCTTGCTAAAACCTTTGTTTCTTATTGTCCTTAACATCGATGCATCTATTCAATCATGTTTGTTAATAAATTTGGTACGAATTACATTTATCCCCTCGTGCTATGACTCGTATACCAATTGTTGATTATTATTCGTTTCATACTCGTTTGTTATCTTGTCACCATTTGAAACCAGAACATGTCCTATGTTTATCATTTGATACCATAATCACCTACTTGGATTTCTAAAAATTGTTACAAATTGTTAAGAACGTTCTACACATTTTATCAAATATTTATTTTGCCAAAATACCCGTTTCAAGTTTAATATCGGATCTATACATCCTCTTTGGTAAATTTATAACTAGTGTTTAAAAAGGATGTCAAGCTGTATCTTTTAAAGTATTTGATTATATCGTACTTTACTTTCAACCTAATGAAATTATCAATTTAATTTACAATTTTTAACAATAATTCTAAATAATTTTGAAATTTGATTTTCTCTGAACGGTAACAATAAACTTTAGTCTTTAACAATAAGTTCATACAGTCGTCCAAAAAGTTCGTAAGCTGATCAAGATAACTATTTTGAAATGTTCTACTTTTTGGCTTTGAAATCCTGATCAAGAAAAAGGACTTAGCAAATGCTTACTCACTAAATATATATAGTTTGATTTCAAGTCACTAAACCTTGTAAAATTTTCTTTTAATCAAGAAAATACTTAAGTTGAGTTTAAAAGTAATACCAAATCATAGACATATAATTGTGACAACTTGCATTTTAAATGTTCATACGTAATTCATTTTTTCCCTTCTATTTCTCTTGTAATCAGATTGTTACGTTTTAAAATTATTATGTTTTACAGTTGACACGATTTGTGATTCCTTGTCGATTATCGATCTTAACTCGTTCTAGCGAACCTTCTCCGTTTAAGCAAATCTCGTGTTCACTCCATCTATTTATATATCTTCATAATGAAAGATTATTATTTTAATCCGAGTAAGTTATAAATTCGGAAAGAAGTTAAGAAACTGAAGCTTAGTTGGATTACAATTGCTAAGTTCGCCGTGGTGCAGAAATTACTTGGGAAAGCGAATAATTAATTCTAAACTACGTATCTCCATTTGTTCGCATCTTCTTATGTCTCCAGTTGAACTCTGAGGGACCAGAGTTCCTTTAGGGGGGTCGACTGTGAGAACTCGTACTTTACCGGTATTATTTTATTCTTTTATTCATGATTCTTGAATTTTCTAACATGTTATACTTGTATTTTTCATACGTAAATCCCGAGATCTCGATAATTTTAAATAAATTATATTTTAATTATTTTCCTGATAATTGATAATACTTGATTCGGAATTGTAAAATTTTTATTTTATTTTCCCGTATTTATTTAAATCAAAATTTTTTATTTAAAAGCACCTGCGCGCGTTTTAGAAAAAGTTTACTCGAATCGACGGAACGAGAACCGATGGCTAAACATTTCGACTTTATAAAGTCAAAATAAAATATTTTGTTTTCGTATTATAAATTACACCGAGTCGAAACGATTAGCATTTTAAGAAATCGAGTCGGGCTAGGATTAGATACATTTTATTCTTGGGCTTAAGTTATTAACAAGAATAGGCAAGTGGGCCAAAAATCCCACTCTTTTTCCCCTTTTTCTTTTTGGCCGTCCAATCCAAACACCAACATAACATCACTAGTATTTTTTTACTTCCAGAGTTGTCTCCATATCTCTGTTTTCATCTTGTTCGACTAGTAACACCAAAACAGCCCCAATCCTTCAATTTTTCTTCATCAATCTTACAATTAAACACTACCAAAATCATTAGTGGTAAACCCTTATTAAACCCCACTTAAAAATCCTTCATGCAATGGAGTTGGTGAAATCATGAATTATGAGAATTGGAGGTTTTGGGTTTTTGATCATTCCAATAGGTTTGTATTGTGTTATTAGGGTTTAGGCATTGTTAATTTTGTGTTAGGAACCCTAGTTGTGATCCTTGTTGAATGCTAAGTTTTAATCATACCATGGATGGAGTGGTTTGATATAGTCGTGATATCGTATATTGTTAGTTCCTTGATTGATTTTGATTAGTGTGATGAGGATTCTAATTGTTATGGGTATGATTGAAGTTGTTTTGATAAGTTTTCATAGTGCCCAAATTCGGACAGAATGTTGATCTGTCAAAAACTCGTGTATTTTTCACTATGACCTGCACTTTTTATGTCATAAATAGGTTCTTTGGGTCATTTACATATTATTGGCGAGTTGGATAGGCACACAATTCCTCAGGATGAGGAAGTTATGATCAAATTAAGATTTTAAAAGCAAATTTCGGACAGCAGGTATATCAGTCCAAAACTCCCATATTTTTCATGGTTACCTGAACTTTTATAGCTTAATAGATTCTTTAGGCCTTTTACATGTTAGTGGTGAGCTGGATAGGCACTCAACTCCTCCAGATGAGGAATTTATGACCTATTTAAGGTCGAAGGCCTATTCCGGGACAGCAGGTTTGCATAGCTTGTGGCTACAGGTTATTGACCCCCATTTGTGCATTTTAAGGTTTGATACAGTATTAGGGATCATATTTGAAGTCCTCCCACTGACCTCATGTTAATAGCTATCACCAAATAATTTTTATGACTAAAACGGTAAACCCGAGTTTGAAAAATAAATTCTGATTTTGTAACCTTTCAAAGATCACAACTTTCCCGATAAATGGTAATAGCTCTTGACTCGTGGTCGGACTCAGTCGTTAGTATATTCATGAGGCTTTTCAATGGTAGAAATCTCAGTACCTTAAACCTTATAGGTTTACGGGTTTTTCGTTTACAAGTTGACTAGTGCAGTTTGACCAATAAGTGCTTATGGTAGGGCTGTCAGTGTTTTGGACTTTTAGAAAGTTCCGTAAACTCTTAGATCGAATGGTTGAACATTTTGGAAACTAGATTCCTAGATTGTTCCAGGGGTTTATATCCCATAGCCATTGGATTTATGTTTTGGGATAGACACTCTTCCCAAGACAGGCTTACCGGAACTTTTTGACTTTTACGTCTTTTGTTATGTAAACTTGAGGCGTTTTGTGTGCAAACCGTATTGGATACTTGGTCTAACACTTAGAACATGTATAATACATAATTTCTACAGGTTGTAAGCTTTGTTTATCCTTATTTCACTTTGACTTAGGTGTTGGTGCAAGTTTTTACCCGTAATACATTTTTATCGAATTATTTTCGTATAATTGTTTTATAAGCATATAAAACGCGTACTGAAGGGCTGTGATCACTTTTGTAGGTCACGAATTCCCTTGGAGTACTACCGTAAGCCATCTACATCCCGGTTCTCATATCCATCACACTTGTACTAAGGTGAGTTCATAGCCCCTTTTACTTGCACATTGTTTCTAAACGCGGTGTGAGATTTTACATGGTGGAACACAACCATTTAAAAAAAACTGTATGTTATCCAGAACTTGTATGCTTTCCAACTGTTTTCATTGATATTATTGCTTTTAGTCTATAGCCTTAATTTTCCTCTCTTGATCATGAACCGTTAATTTACTTGTGTTGCTAAGCGTGAATGTTGTGGATGGATCCATCGAGATTGACAATCCCCGTCCCGATTACCTTGATGCACTTACATTTGTTTATACTTGAGCATTTAGGCTGAATACTCACTAGAGGAACTTACATGAGTTAAGCTTCTGTTCATGAACTAAATAGCAATAATAATGTTTCGGAATATGGTTCATGTACATAACCATTTCCTCTATTACTTGTTTACAAATGAATGCTTGTGTTCCACATCTTTACTGCTAAACCTATGAATATCACTCAACTTTATGTTGACGATTTTACATGTTTAATCTCACGTATTATTACTTAGCTTTGCTTGGATGGGAGCCTGCATGATATTATCGCAGCTTGGAGATTTCTGTGAATATTAAACTTTGATTTTTGTAAAAACTGTCACAAAGTTTATCATATATTCTTGGTAACTATATGTTACAAAACGATAATTAAATAACAGATTTTTCCGCATATAAAACTCCGGGACCTTTTCTTTATAAACTCTGATCTTTTTATGATGTAATGTATATGTTTTATTACGTCATCTTTGTGTAAACAGTATTTCATTGTTTCTTGTACCATGGCGTGGAACCCCCTTGCTGCCTAGTTGTTTCCTTGCCTGATTTTGGGGGTCTCACACAAGGCAACCAGTGTGATCAGAATCTGAAAAAGCTTTTAGATGAAAACCGGTTTCCTTCGGATACTAGAGTCCCATGTGAATAGTATTCTTAAGGTACCGAAAGATCCGTTTAACCTCTTTGAGGTGCTTTTGAGTAGGTCTGGCTTGATATCGTGCACAATTGCATGTGACATGATGAATATCAGGCATGCTGGCTGTAAGGTACATAAGTGTCCTGATCATACGGCGATATCGCGTTTGATCTACGGGATATACAAGTCAGCGTCTAGGGATTTGGTCGACAATGGTGTACCAACACGAGCACATGTGGTCATACCATGCTTTTTAAGTATCTCTTGAGCATACTTAGCTTGGTTAATGAAGATACCATGTGGGGATTGATGAATCTGGAGGCCTAAAAAGAATTTTAGCTCCACCATCATTGACATTTCAAATATGTTGTGCATTAATTTTTCAAACCGTTTTGAAAGTTTTAGGTTCGTAGAACCAAAAATAATGTCATCAACATAAACTTGCACCAGCAGTATGTCATCCCCATATTTATTAATAAAGAGAGTAGGATCAATAGAACCTTTGGAGAATCCTTTGGACACCAAGAAGTTTAAAAGTTCTTCGTACCATGCCCTTGGAGCTTGTTTAAGTCCATATACAGCCTTCTTGAGACGATAGACTTTGTCAGGATGATGAGGATCGATGAATCCTTCCGACTGATTCACATACACTTCTTCCTTCAAATGACCGTTGCGAAAAGCAGTTTAACGTCCATCTGAAAAATCGTGAAGCCCTTATGTGCAGCATAAGCAAGGAATATCCTGACTGCTTCCAAACGAGCGACTGGAGCGACTGATTCATCATAGTCTATGCCTTCTTGTTGATGGTATCCCTTAACTACAAGACGAGATTTGTTTTTGATGATGGTTTGTTCTTCATCCAGTTTGTTTTTTCATATCCATTTGAAATCTAAAACTGACATTCCATAGGGTCTGTCAACAAGTTCCCAAACATTTAAGCGTTCAAACTGATGAATTTCGTCTTGCATTGATTCAATCCACGCATGATCAGTCATGGCTTATTTGATGTTTGTAGGTACAGTTGAACTCACGGTGAGTGCATACATACACACATCGCCATCGGTTTCGAGTTGTCTGCGTGTTCGAACTGGTTGTGAAGGATTTCCAATGACTTGCTCCAATGGATGATCACGTGTCCAATGGTGAGTGGATGGATATCGTTGGTAGAATGTATGCATGTTGGACGGATCAACATGTTGAGTAGAAGACTCTCCGACTTCGTGTACCAGTGTACCGAACGGATTAATAAATTCTTCTTCGTCGGGTTGTGCATCGACTGCTTGATTGTTGTTTCCTCCTTCAGCATTGACGGTTGGTGATGTTGGTTGTATGACAGTTTCTTGAGTTTGTTGAGTATCCAATGGAATAGTCTCTTGAGCAACGGTTGCTGAAGTAGAGGCAGTTGTGTCTTGTTGATTTTGTTCAGGTGCATCAGCAGTATTGACAGTGGAAGGCTTTGACACAACTTGATTGTTTCCATAGTAATATTCATCAAACATTGGATCATATAAATCAACCAACTCATTCATTTGTGTCGTATCCGTCGAGTCTGTTGTAGGAGTACTTTCTTGACATTCTTGCACGGGACGTACACTATTGTGTGTAGGTGCCATTGCAGGACATTGAGGTGCGGGACTTGAGCTGTTGTGATCAAGTACCATTTGTGGCAATTCGTCAAAGTTCACATGAATTGTTTTGACAATAATCTTTGTTTTCTTGTTATAGACCCGATATCCTTTCGACAATGTAGCATACCCCACAAAAATACATGCATCACCTTTTTCTTTCATCTTGTCGACATTTTCACCATCTTTAAGAATGTAGCATAAAGATCCAAATACGTGAAAGAATTTGACAGTAGGTTTCCTGCCATTGATGATGTGGTAAGGTGTCTTTTCATGTCTAGGGATTACGAGTGAACGATTCTGAGTATAACAGGCAGTTGCAATTGCTTCAGCCCAGAAGAATAGTGGTAATTTTGAAACAGAAAGCATTGTTCGAGCTGCCTCAACCAAAGTGCGGTTCCGTCTTTCGACAACGCCTTTTTGTTCAGGAGTTCGAGCAATAGACGTTTGATGTTCGATGCCTTCTTCTTGAAAGTAAGACTGCAAGTTCTTGTTCAAAAATTCAGTACCCCTATCCGTTCTTACGGTTAAGACTTGAACTTGAAGATTGCGTTGTATCATCTTCAGAAAGTTTTTTAGAATCTCTAGTGTTTCATCTTTGGACCTTAAGAAGAAATTACATGTGTATCTAGAGTAATCATCAACAATCACGAGAATATACTTTTTCCCGTTAATACTCTCTACACGCATGGGACCACATAAATCCATGTGTAGAAGTTCTAATCGTCCTTTTGAGCTTGGGATAGTCTTTGTTTTGAAAGACTTTTGTTTTGCTTTCCCCAACTCACAAGAAGAACAAAGATTGTCTTTGACGAATTTTAACTTAGGAAGACGGGTCACAATATCATTCTTCGAAAGCAAGTTGATGGTGTCAAAGTTGAGATGTGACAATCGTTGATGCCATAACCATGCTTGAGATGATGAAGCTTTAGGCATTAAGCAAATTGGATTTGTTGAAGATGTGTCTTGAAGAGTAACTGTGTAGAGATCAGAACCACGAGAACCTGTAAGAAGGTCATTCCCATCGTCGTCTCTAACATAGCAAGTAGATTTCCGAAAACCACTTCCAAATCCGCATCACAAAATTGACCAACCGAGAATAAATTGTGATTCAGTCCCTCGACGGAATAAACCCTTCTGATAGTTATATTTCCTTGAACCAAATCTCCGTATCCGAGTATCGGTGCAAACTGATCATTTCCGAACCATACCATACCCAGAAACTTCTCCACGAAGTTAATGAGAAGCTTGAGATTGCCCGTCATGTGGTTTATGCAACCGGAGTCCATTATGAATAGGATGATTTCGACGAGCTGTAGAAGAATTAGAAGACAATGTAGCATTTGACAAATGGGAGTCCTTTATGGAAGCGGGTTCCAAAATAGTAGTAGGCCTAGATTCTAAAGGCAAGCTAACATTCATGGACCCAATTAGAATAGGGGTTGTCTTAGGTACCCATTTGTATTCGGGTGGTGTAAATCTCGAATACCCCCGTGTACATGTCCTAATCATGTTCTCATATAGCTTCTTTAATCTGTTTTGTTTACGCATAGTAGTGGAGTCTAACGCACTTAGTTTCTTAAGTGGTTGATCAGTGGATTGGTTCAAAGTTTTTGTGGGTTCTCTAGTACTAGTGGGCACGAGAATAGGCTTCCTAGTTCTAGTATTCACGCCATTATGATTAAGAGCACAAGCATCATGATTGAAAGTACGAACACATTTTCCACATTCAACACAAACAAATTCAACATTCGAGGTCTTAGCATTTAAACTGTCATTACATGCAGTTACAGACGTTTTATTCTTAGAAAACTTAAAATTCCTACGGTGGTCTTCTACTTCCAACTTCTTTCCTGGACTATTGTTAGGCATGACTTTATCTTGCATTCTAGTGCTCTTAAGCTGTGGTCCGCTAACGCTAGTAGTAGGGATTACTCCTGTAGAAGAAGACACACGTTGATTAGTTTTCTAAATATTCTGAGGTAATCACGATGTTCTAGTTTGAGTGGGCTTAGTGTTCATCTTATACATTCCTGGTGCTATCACATTTGTGCTCTTATCATTTCCTATCTTAGGCAAAGTCTGTGGGGATTGTCCCAAAACAGAGGATTTAGGGCATTTAACCGCATTCTGTTGACGAATGGCGGATGGTTTACCCAATACAGACTTTCCTTTCATTTTCTCAATGAGTTTTTGTAACTCATTGATGGCTATGTCCCTTTCTTGTAGCTGAGCTTTCAAATCATTTATTTCGTAACCTTTTTCATTTAATTGACGAAACGAAGAAGCTTCCATTTCTTGACACTTTTTATGATTATGAGATTTATCACCTTTTTTGTAAAGCAAGTTCAAGAGAAATGGAGTGTTTCTCAAGTTAGGAAAAACTTTTCGAAAGTTTGTTATATGACTGAATTTGTTTTGAAAGCTCTACTTCAAGATTGCGACATTTCTCGTTCGTTTCTGACACTAGACATGCTACATGACAATATTGATCAAGATCGGTATACACACCAAGTATAGCATTCATATGGTCAGCATAGAAATATTCCTTCGAAAGTCGATCAATTTCATTAGAAAGTTGGTGTTCTTGTGTCTTTAATTTAGTTTGAAGAAAATCAACTTCATCTTCAAGAGATTTAACATAACTTAAATCAGTTAACATTTCCTTAGTGAGAGCGTTATAAAACATTTCCACATTTTTTGAAAGATCATCAATGGTTGGAACAATGCATTATTGAATGACGACTTCTACTTGTGGGTAAGGTTTAATATTCCAAACGGTATCCCTAGAAACTTTTTCATAGTTGTAGGTCCATAGTTTCTTAGGATTTAGGAATGTATGAATTATCTAATGAAATGGTTGGAAATGAAAGAACTAGAGAGAGAAAGGAGAGAGAGAAAGGAAAGAAATAAGAAGAAAGATGGAATGTGATAAATGGTTAAGTGTTCAACTCCTCCTAACATGCTAGGAGGGGGTTTATATAGCCCACCCTACATGTGGGCTATATGGGCAATATTGGATCACGAGCCCAATATTTGAGTATATCGTTGGAGTGATCGATCCTTTCTAAATACATAAAAACGTATTTCCAACAATCTCCCCCAAAGGGAGGTCACTCCAAGTTACAATGTCCTAAATAGTCTATAGCTCGTGATCTATGCTAATAATGATGTGACCGAGACTTTCCTTGGAAAAACGTATTTCCAACAATCTCCCCCTAAGGGAGGTCACACCATTTTACAAAATCTTAAACCTAGCATACTATGCTTGAGTCTTCGATCTTGTTCTTGTGAATATGTTGATGAGATCTTTGACTTTAGTCTTGAGCATGTTCTCTTGCCTTGACCTTGTGCATTCATCACTTGTGATATTTGCCTCTTCGTGACTTCATGATCCACATACTTATACTTTTATAAATTCTTAAAAGCTTCAGAGTTTGATACAGCGGAAGACTTGACTTTTCGACTTTCTTGAATTTGTTGAAGTATTAAGTGCAGAAAGCATAAGCATGTGTTGACAACTTCTTCTGGATTGAACACCACAATGCCACCTTCTTGTTATGCTGCATAAGACAGTTAGCAACAAAACATATACACGGATGAAATGGCCTTGAACATTTCATTCTAATTCGGTAGCATTTTACCGCCGGTCGGTGAAGACCGTTGGACGATATTAAATATCGTACTTGTGGCAGCTAGTTTCAATTAAGAACCTCCTTGACAAGATTTCGCGGGTAAACCCGTTCTCTTTATTCGACCGTCCAAAGCTGACTGCGAATATAAAGAGTGAATCATTTGGATAATAATATCCGCATGATTTGTAGCCGTCAATTCATGTTCCTGGAACAAGTGAAATTCAATTAAGAACCGCACCATCGTTGTTTTCCAGTTGTCACGAGCTTGATTCGTATAGAATCTTGCAAGTTACCTACCAAGTGCTGTTTGAGGTTAACACTAGAAGGATTTCTACTCATCATTGTGAACACAAAGGTATCACTCTGAGTGTTCTGGCAAGATCACTAAGATATTGCGTAGAGACCTGGAACGTATTTATATTCATTTAAGAATTAAACCACTGTTGCTTTCCAGTTATCACAAGTTTGATTCATAAAGAATCGCACAAGTCACCTACCATGAGCTTTTTGATATTCGCTCAAGAAGGATTTCCATCTTCATTGTAAATACTTTCGTATTACTCGGATGTTCAGGCAAGATCATGAAGATTTTGCGTAGGACTCTTAAGATCTTTCTTACTTTTCACAGTATGTGAAGAAGCAAGGAATTATGAAAGTGTGTCCTAATGAGATATTTGATGATCTCAAATGGCTCTAGACTCGATCGTGCATTTTGGATTTTTAGTGATCGGAGGCTGGAGAGGAGTGCCACCATTTCAATACCAATTTATTCGGAGTGAATAAATCAATAGATAATGTGTTGTGTCCGTGTGATTAAAACAAATATCTTTTAAGAGATATCTGAGTTAGCTGGGATGGGTTGTGCCTTGCATCACTGGGTCCATGATGTTTGTCTTCAATATCAAGAATCATTAAACAATGATCTTAATAGCATATGTATTGACCTGGTTTCTGCCTAAGTTGTAAGGAGGGCTTCTTTCTTTACACCCTTTATCTTTACAATTCTTTTTCATTCTTCAACCCCTTCAATGCTTACCAATACGTCATCACTAGCACCTTGTTGTGATTGTTCCAGTGCTAACTTAAGTACTTGGTCGGCATTCAGCTACGTTCACGATCTTTCTCCATCTTTCCTAAGGACTACTATTTCTATCTATGGAATGTCCTTGGGAAGATTCCTCTGGTTCTAGAGGAATCATTGGACTTTAACCTATCCTACCATCCTTATGTCACCACAATATTCATCGCCGTGGAATAAATGGGTTGCGGGTAAGTATAAATCACCATGAAATCCATTTTGAAGTACAAATCCATTTTGCTCCCCCTTAACATATGCCACGATATTCGAAAACATTTCGCACATGTCGGGATGAGCTATCACGTTAAGTCAAACCATTTGTGATTAATCATTTCCCATATTAAATCACATTTTCTCCCCCATATTAAAAATATTAACCCAATCGATGTTTTTAATATCAATTGATTTAATAGCATTTTAAGAAAATTTGGGAAGAAAGATGCAAATCCAATTATCTTCATGAATTACACAAGCTCCCCCTCAAATTAATGAGGGTGTACTTGAAACGTAAATTAAATACCTTTTAAACACAAGTGTAAGGTACTTATCACATGCAAAGATCATATATGATAATGTATTCACAAGATTAGCAATATACGAGGTTGGACCTGAATGATGGAGAACATCATATGATAGAATCGCATGGTTCTTGTTCACGAATGTTGGTCGCCTCGTCATGTCTGAAGTTATCTCTTGACTCCATGTGTACGATTGATATCGTTGTCTTGACACCAATATGTGAACTTGGCACCTTCGGCATCAAAGATTCTGAATGCTGGACAATTGCTCCCCCTCAATTGTTGACCCGTGTTCTATTGAAAGAGTTGTAGTCGCCGTTTGAGTAGTCGCATCGTCGAGTATGTAGATATCAATTGTAAATTACTACGGTTGGTGGAGATGATAACTTCATAAAAACAAGATTTCTCTTGTTTTAACAAATAAATGCACTGACACGTACATAAATTCGTGTTAGATTGTGTTATTACGTAAACACAATCCCTTACATGGTTATAAAGTAAACCATGCCCGAGAAAATTAATTCCCGTTGTTGTGTCAAAGCTTTCCGGTGAAATGCTTGACTTTAATATGAAAAGCGGGTTACTATCTGAAATAATAGCAAGCCATTTTGAGCATGTTTTAAAAGATTTGAACTTCTGCTCGAACTTTATTTACAACCCCGTGTCATTATTGAATGACATTTCTAGTATCGTAAATATTATCGATTCCAGAAGACATGCTCTTGTTATCAAAACATTCTAGAACACACAATTTTGAAAGATTTAGAAAAACCTTTTGAAAAATTCCTGAAAAATTGTGTTCAAAGTTTTGAAAACCAATTACTTAAGCTTAAGATGTTGAATATCTTACAAAACGAGCTCAAGTCTGAGAAGTTGTAAAATTCCCGTTGTGAGGATAAGTTTATCATCGGCGATAAACTTTCCTTTTAACTGAAGAACGAGTCCTAAGTTGACATTTACTTAGAAGTCGTTTTCATGAGCTTGAAAACTTTTGAATGTTTTAACGTAAAGCTCATGACCGAGAAAGGTGAATTTCTCGTTAGGAGGAAAAGTTCTCTTATTTAAAAGATACACTTTCCTTGATGAGCTTAAAACCTGGAATGTTTTACTACAAGCTCATGACCGAGAAAAATTAATTTCCCGTTACGAGGATAAGTTATCATTAAAGATAAGCTTTCCTAAAATTAAAGTCCGAGTTACAGTCTGATATTTAATTGTAAGTCATTGTGCATGAGATTAAAAACTTCGAATGTTTTTATTATTAGCTCATGCCCGAGAAAAATTATTTTCTCGTTGTAAGGATAAGTTTATCATCGGCGATAAACTTTCCTTTTAATTGAAGAACGAGTTCTAAGTTGACATTTACTTAGAAGTCGTTTTCACGAGCTTGAAAAACTTTGAATGTTTTAACGTAAAGCTCATGACCGAGAAAGATGAATTTTCCGTTATGAGGAAAAGTTCTCTTATTTAAAAGATACACTTTCCTTTCTGAGCTTAAAACTTGGAATGTTTTAATACAAGCTCATGACCGAGAAAATTTAATTTCCCGTTACGAGGATAAGCTATCTTTAAAGATAAGCTATCCTAAATATGAAATCCGAGTTACAGTCTGATATTTAACTGTAAGTCATTGTGCATGAGTTTAAAAACTTCGAATGTTTTGAATATTAGCTCATGCCCGAGAAAAACTAATTTCTCGTTGTAAGGATAAGTTTATCATCGGCGATAAACTTTCCTTTCTTTAAGGTCCGGGGCATAATCTGAAATGTGATTATACGGCATTTACACGAGCTTAAAACTTTTGAATAGTTTTAATGTAAGCTCGCGTCCGAGAAAATTTAGTTTCTCGTTAATGAGGATAAGTTTATTATCGGCGATAAACTTTCCTTTATTTGAAGATCGGGTCATCATCTGATATTTAATGATGAGCCTTATGCACGAGCTTAAAACCTTTGAATAGTTTAGTGTAAGCTCGTGTCCAAGAAAACTTAATTTCTCGTTAAGAGGGTAAGTTATCGTTGCGTAGATAAACTTTCCTGTCTCTGAAGTCCGGGTCATCGTCTGTCATTTAACGAGGAGCCATATACACGAGCTTAAAACCTTTGAATGGTTTCAGGATAAGCTCGTGTCCGATAAAACTTAATTTCTCGTTTTGAGGGTAAGTTATCGTTGCGTAGATAATCTTCCCTTTCTCTGAAGTTCGGGTCACAGATTGTGATTTGAATGTGAGCCATTGTGCATGAGCTTAAGAACTTAGAATGTTTTTAATTTTAGCTCATGCCCGAGAAAACTTAATTTCTCGTTGTGAGGATAAGTTTATCATCGGCGATAAACTTTCCTTTCTTTGATGAACGAGTTACAGTCTGTGATGTGACTATAAGTCCTTTAGGTAAGCTTAACCATGAATCCCCTGAGACACTTGTTTCTCTGATATCTGCTTCTTCAGCAAACAAACTCTAAGAGTGTCCTTAGTTGAACGGTATACAACGATTGGACCGCTTCGTTCTTTTGGAACATCAACTGTGGTACCTGCAATCTCATTAGGAGTTTGTATGCTTTTATGTGGGTTAGCGATATCTATCTTAGAAGCAAGTGGGGGTTCACATTTGTCTTTTCTTGTGCCAGAGGCGACCTGAGTGGATGATTCACTTGTTTTAGTTGGCAAACGTTTCTGTTTATAGAAAACCTTAAGTTTAGGCTTAAGTGATGTATCATTCTTTTCAATTTCCTCCCTAGCAGTCTTAGTAGAATCGGAGATTATCCTAGTTAAAGGGCACTCCTTTCCTACAAGGGTGAAAGTTCTACCAGTGGGGCGCCACATTTTACCAATGGGTTTGATTTTGGCAACCCACTAGGATTTAAGTCTAGCACGGGTGTTCACCTTATTAAGTAGTTTCTTGATACAAGAATCATGATTGGCTTTAAAGACACATTTCCTACATGTTTTACAAGTAGCATATTTAATGTCCGAGTAATTTCTAGATGAATGATCGATGCTCCTAAAAGATGACATGCTACGGTTAGCAGTGTTGGGTAATCTAGAGGGCATCTGACTAGGTTTGACATTGTTTTCTCTTACATGTGTCTTTTGATTAGCTTCCCTTAGACCACATTTATGGCAAACTTCATTTGAACTAGTTCTAGACGTGTTCTTTGGACTATGTCTAGGGAAACTAGAGGCAATCATGTGATTAGGTCTTACAAAAACTGTTTTAGTCACATTGGGCCTAGATGGTGGAGTGACTGATCTCAAAAAAATGAACCATATCAACTTGGGAGGCAAACCGCGGTCTCGAGGATTGTGATCGCTCGGATCTAAATGCAGTCGGTTGTCGAATGAACTTATTTGTAGGCGGTTTCCCCAAGATTGATGGTTTTTCAAGCTTAGTCTCCACACTAGTTCCTTTAGTTTTCCTTAATTCATTTCTCAATGCAGCTATAGCAAAGACTTTTTCCTGAACTTGAACTTTTAAAGTCTCATTCTCTTTGAGCAATCTATCTTGGGATGCCAACTTAGATTCAAGCAATTGAATTTGTTTCAAAAGATTATCCTTTTCAGCTTTAGAATCTAAAACTTTTTGATCCAATTTTCTTTCAAGAACAACGTTTGACTTTTCAAGTTTTTCAAAATAAGTTTCAAATTTGTCCATTTTCTTGGAAAATTCTAATTTGGCATCCTCAAGATCTTTTGATTGTTGAGCTAGAATCGTTTCCAGCTCTCTAATCTTGGAATCAGAAGCAGTCAAAGAAGCAGTTATAAGACAATTATCATGATGTTTAGCATTTTGAACACTTTCTCCCCCATTATGACTCACATCGGATGAATCAGAAGTGGTATTTCTATCACTCTTTTCCATCCCATGTTTGTCATAATTAGGTTCAGAATGCTCAATATGCGACATTTCATCAGCATATACATCATAAAAAACATTACATTGTACCATGTTTGCCGGCTCTTCGTCATAAACAGGTAAGGTGTCATCAAAAGAGATCTCGTGAACATTCCCTGACGTGCCACTGGTATCATGTTGTCCTCCTGATTCCGTGCTCTTGCCATCGTTAGGCGCCAAATTGTCAATCGTATGACCATTCTCCTCTTGCATCTACATCATAGATTATTGCACTCCATTATCATACGCTTGCTGAAGTCTGGATCTTTCATAAATTGAAGACGAAACCGATGTCATAAATTTCAACAGTGTATCACGGAAGTCTTTAACCTCATTATGTGTGTATTGAAGAAATGACCGGCATATCCCTGAATTGTCAGACTTGATGATATTGAATTGGAGGAAAGGCGTAAGTTGTGTCACAAGAGCCATATAAGCAAGTGCCGATGCAGAGTGATTAAAGTGTTCTTTTTGAAGTTGATCAGCAAGTTGGTGCAAGTTGAGGAATAGTGAATCGATGAATGTATAATGATTTTGACCAAAGAGTGTCACAAATTCGCTTCCTCCTTGAACCCGTGCAATGGTCATAAGATGTGACTGAAGTAGTCGACATGAAATTATACCACTTTCTCTAGCTGTGTCTTGCATGTGATGCAAGTCTCCCTCTTGAAATTTCGAATTCAACGAATCGATTGAAGTTCGATGAAAAAATGATTGTGGATGTGGTTGTTTTCGGAATTTACCAATTCGTGAAGAAACTTAGAAAATGGAAATTCACGGGATATGACAATACCAACAAAAGATCCGTAAATAACACGTAAAAAATCCTCGATTACTGATATAACTCTTTTCTCGGCTCAAAAATTTTTATCGGCTCAAACTTTGATTAAACAAACCAGAGTCCAAGTAAAATTCGGTTTAATCTAAAAATAAAGCCCGAAACAATAAAAAAATCAACCTTTGGTTAAAATAGTAATCAACCTGACAATTTGTATCCAATGTTTCTCGGTCTTGTCAGATAAATGTTATCACTTTGGTTCTTTAGTAATACTTGCCTCAACACGATGTACCAAATCACACTACCAATGTCAAATAGCTAAGCCCAAGTTAAAACCCGATCCAAAATACAAATGCTGATTATAATAAATATTTATGGATCCAAAATATAGATTGAGCAAGATATGTGAATAAAGATGGCCCAAAACTTGTATTAGATTAGAAATGTAGCCCAAAATATTTAATTAATACTCGGCCCAATACAATACAACCAAAAAAAACAAAGTGGCTTAGACAAAACATGTCTTGGTGGGTTTTGGATATATGATTGCGTGTGCATATTCAGAAACGTGGCTAAATCAAAAACAATGTGAGGAAATATAAAATAGACCAAAAAAACTCACAATAGACCAAACTCCAAACAATCAACAAACTTAAGACACACTCACTACTCACAGTACCCACTGGAAGAAAACATTGAGATATCCATTGGAAGAAAACAAATCTCATCTCAAATTAACATTGAGAGCTCCGTCCCCTACTAATATAAAAAACTTTCCCAATAATATTAGAACCAAAACAATCTCACAAACTTTGTGTTATCCCCCCCCCCCCCCTTGATCTCAACACATTTCTAGTAAACTCAAACGCAGCAACCAAAATTTTTTTTTATCCTTGTTTGATCTTTGAATAATTAAAACCGATTCTCTGTTCAAATTAATGAGGCCACGAGTCCAAGACGTTTCATTATTCAAGTCATCAAGATCTTAATAAGATAAGGTCTCGGGTAAGTACTTACTACTTATGTGGTCTTTGATTGAGTTTGTCAACGAAACACAAAGATTGGATTTAACATAATTGTTAAGATCCTTTCTTTTACTTCGAAAATAAAATGGGTTTGACCCAAAAATTTGATCGATGATGATATGATATTTCTTGTGTTTCGATATGTATGCAAGTATAAACACGAAGCAAATCTGAGATCGTGAAGGTTTTGATTCGGGTGTGTTTGAGTCTGGTTTTTGAGTGTTTGGTTAGGTTAATGTGTCGAGTGTGGTCATTTTGGGTTTGAGTTCGTGTGGTGTCTAGAAGTCGAGGGTGGGTTTTGTTGGTCAAGAGAGAAGAGAGATGACAGTCTTGTTGTGATGTTGGATTTGAGAGAGGGTGAGTGAGTCTTGTTGGTCTCGGATGATGGTGTTAGACGAGGGTGTCTTGTCTCATTTTGGTCAAAAATGATTTTAGTACAAGTTTTGTCTGAGTCAACACTTTGTTTGTATCGCAATTTTTTTTTTAAAAAGCAGTCGTCGCAATATTAATAAAACGTCCATCGCAGTCAGAACAACACTCCATCGCAACGAGTCATCGTAGTCTAAGATCGCACTTGTGATCGTAACTTATGATCGTAGACAGTGATCGTAACTTTGATCGTACCCGTGATTGTAACTAGGATCACACTCAGGTCGCACTCCGATCGCACTCAGATCGCAGCTTCGATCGCACTCGTGATCGCAGCTTCGATCGCACTCGTGATCGCAGCTTCGATCGCACTCGAGATCGCAGTTGTGATCGTAGTGGTGATCGTGACTTTGGATCACAAGTAGAAACCCCCAGGGTTTATGCGATCACAAAAAAAATCAGATCATAGCCGAAAATTATATGATGCCAGATATCAAATTATATGTTGGATCGCAAGTATAAAATTATACCCAGAAAAAGATCCAAAAGTTGATGAAGTAGATAAAGACAGTTTTGGACAAGAAGTATGATAGAAACAATAAAAAAAACTGATAATCAGATATTGAAATTTATACCCAAATAAAGAAAAACTGATTACCAAAAAAACTGATAAAAAATGTGATATTGAAAAAACCGATTACCCTAAAAAAATTGATAAAGTTAATACATATGAGACAAAAGATGATAGGAAAAAAAAGTGATATTGAAATTTGATAAAGAAAACTGATTACCAAAATTTAGAAAAATTTAGAAAAATTGATGAAGTATGATAAAAAAATTGATAGATAAAACGATGATAAAAAACGAGAAAAAATTTAGAAAGAAAAGATTTTTACCACCAAATAAATAGATAAAAAATACGCCAATCCGAAGAATCAACCAAAGCTCTTGATACCAATTGTAGGTCCATAGTTTCTTAGGATTTAGGAATGTATGAATTATCTAATGAAATGGATGAAAATGAAAGAACTAGAGAGAGAAAGAAGAGAGAGAAAGGAGAGAAATAAGAAGAAAGATGGAATGTGATAAATGGTTAAGTGTTCAACCCCTCCTAACATGCTAGGAGGGAGTTTATATAGCCCACCCTACATGTGGGCTATATAGGCTATATTGGATCACGAGCCCAATACTTGAGTATATCGTTGGAGTGAATGATCATTTCTAAATACGTAAAAACGTATTTCCAACAATAGTCGACGACACCTTTGTACAAATTTAAAACCCCTTGTTTTATAAACTCAAATTGTTGAACACTTTTTCTTTTCTCATCCCATTTACGTTTTTCATCCAAAATTCGCTTTTCTAACAAAATTGAATATTTTTTGAAACTCCTTTTTAAAGAAACTTTCTTTTGTGGTTCATCACTTGGTGGTGGAACACTATTATACATATTTTGTTCTTTTAAAAGTTCTTTTTGAGGGACAAACTTAATATGATTGTTAGAATCAGAAAGGTTTATCAAATCACTTAAGTTCGATTGACTTTCTTCTTGATGACGAAGGATTTCGTCGCAGTCAGGGGAAAGCATAAGAGCAAGATTATCAACATAACAACCGATATCATAAAGATCATGCTTTATAGATTTAACGTTCTTGAGATATTCAGGCTAAACAAAACTCGTTTTCATATTTCTATTGAGCATATTCATAGTTTGAATAGATTGACCCGTTTTGTAAACAATGTTGTTTAACGTTTCGACTCTCTTTTCCAAATCAAGAATTTTTTCAATATCCTTTTCTTCACGAGTTTTATAAAGCCCAGTTTGTTCTTTGTTAACCGACTCTAACTCTGTAATCTGGATTTTATGTAGCAGCAGTTGTTCTTCAAGTTCCGATATCTTTTGTTTTGACATATGAATTTCGTGTGTTACTTCAGAACAATATTGTTCGTTGAGCACCTTACGTTCATATACCAAACCATTAGCTATTGTAACTCGTCGATCAGCTTCTTTTACATAGTCACACTCTTTAAGCCTGTCTATCTCCTCGGCTAAGGATGTGTTTGCTTGCTTCAGACGTTTATTAGCCTCTTTGTTTCCATTAATTTCACGTTTTAAAGAATCAATAATAGACGCAAGCAAATCACAGTCCTCTTCCGAGTCAGTATCCTGAGTAGCATTTCCATCATCATTACACATATGTTGTGAATCCATAGAGATATTGCTATCCTCCCTGTCCATTAAATATGTGTCATTGATGCTTTCAGGTTGCTCAGGATGCCGTCGTTCATTAGCAAACACATTATAGTTATCATTTGATGGTACCTTTTCAATTGGCTCAGAATCATAGATAGGTCCAGAATTGTCAGCATCCTCTGGAATCACTTCTTGAATCTTTGCCATGTACACATAATGTGCCTCCAACTCTTGATCATCGGCTTCATCATCAGTGTCATCACGCCAGTCAACTTCATCTGCTGTGAGTGGAATTCCTGCTTCTTCTTTCTTATACAACAACATCTTTTTCTTGTGATATCCCGAATCCTTAACCCGTTTTGGCTTCTTACATTCCCTAGCCATGTTCCCAAATCCCTTGCAGTTGAAGCATTGAATCCCAGTCTTCTGCACAACTGGAGTGCCTACAGTATCTCTAGCCCCAACTTGATTCGGCATCCTCTGATTATCATACCTAGCATCACGATCATACCTAGGTGCATGATCAACTTCCTTATATCTAGCATTGGATGATGATCTGAGGTTGTTGTTGGTAGGTTTGTAGATCTTCTTATAAGTCGTGGTGAGTAAAGACATGAGTTCTTCAATCTTCTTGTCCCTTGAAGTTTGTTCATCATCACTGTCTCCATCTGACTCGGTGTCATACTTTAGAGGTGGAGTAGGGACAATTGCTTTTGCTTTGTTTCTAGAAGTAGCTAGAGGTTTGGTGGATGAGCTTGATGACCTTGAGGAATGTGTAGGTGGTTGTTGACGGGGAACGAGTTTTGTTGAAGTAGCAGCCATAAAAGCAATAGAGTTCGCAGATCGTTCTTCCTTTTCAGCCCTAAGTTCATTCACTTCATTATGATGTTGTTTCAATATATCATAAATTTTGTCGTAAGATATAGTCTTGATATCCTTCCTTTGTTTGACCAAAGTCACAAACCTCTGTCATTCTGGTTTGAGTTGAAGTAAAAACTGAACATTGGCATGATGATTGGAGATGGTGCACTGATTTCTGACAAGCTCATTCATCATTTTGTAGAATATCGAGTAATAAGGGTCAATGGATTCACCATCTTCGGATGTAAATTTTCCAAACTCCCAAAGTAGATTAGTCACGAGATCTTGAACATTTATCGACTCACCTTGCTTCAATCGATGAATTGCATTCCACATTTCCATAGCATTAGGACATGCATCAACCGTGGAATAGATATCGTTATCAATCCCAGTAAGTATATAGTTAACAGCATCGGCTTCAGCTTGGAGGAGTTTCTTTTTCTCAGCAGGACATGTGTCGAAATCCTCCATAGCTCGTGTAGTTGATGAAGTACCATCCTCTGCTTGTGTGGTAATTGGTATGAATTCAAAAACTGGAGGTGGATTCTCAAGGCAATGAGGAAGAGCGGTTCGGTTCTCCTTAGTGTCAAGAAATCTAAGGAAACGAGATCTCCACTGAACGTAGCAACCGGCAGTGAGCACAGGTGGATTACCATTGCCACCTTGTTCTAAACAAATTTGATTAGCCATCGCATTGTTGTTGTTGTTATTAGACATGGTGATTACTTGTGAATGGATGAGGATCTTAGTGGATGTGTTGTGATTTGATTTTGGTTGAAATTGAAATTCCGAAAATTCAAAAAAAAAAATTCTCAGTCCGACAATAAATTCCTCAGTCCGACAAAACGGTAAGCCAAAAAATTTTGTATCGCCAAATTTTGAATTTGAGTTAGAAATAGCCAAAAACTAGTAGGGAAAAAACTTGATTTTACTTGACCTAAAAATTTTAACTCTTTTTTTTAATATTCGTGTAAACTATGTTCCGAGACTAGTCTAGATAGTGGCTAAGTCTAAAAATTACTCGAACAAAATATCCATCGGAATGTCCATCGGAATACATGTCGGAATGTCCATCGGAATACCTGTCGGAATGTCCATCGGAATACCTGTCGGAATGTACGTCGGAAAGTTCTATCAGAATACCTGTCGGAAAGTATTATCGGAATACCGGTCGGAAAGTACTATCGGAATACCTATCGGAATGTCTCTCGGAAAGTTCTATCGGAATACCTGTCGGAAAGACCGTCAGAATAACTGATCACCAAACCTATCGGAATACTTGATCGGAATAATGATCGGAATATGTAAACCCTTTTCCGATGGAATTCTGTCGGAATATCCATCGGAATATAAAACCCCTTTCCGATGAAACATGTCGGAATAGTACCAAATTCCCACTTTTCTCGGACAAAACTCAACCAATTCGAGATTTTAAGCCAAAAAATGATCAAAACACCCAAAATTTTTGTGTTTTTAGCCAAAGTAAATATACCAAATCTCTACCACAACTATGTAGAAGATTTGTATCAAGAAAAAAACCATAAAAAACACAAAAAAAAATTTGGTTCGAATGATTTGGATCAAAATAGGCATGAAAATCAAGAACACAAACACGAATCTTCAGTCACCTATCCACTATAGGCTCTTGATACCAAATGTTATTCCCATATCAATCCATAACACAAGATTTAGAAGAGATATTTAGAGAGAGAAAGAGAAGAAAAGTAGAGAGAGAAACTAGAGAGATTTTGGAAGGTTAATGTTTACTAGAGTGAGAAAGTAAATGTAACCAACACCCTCTTCCACACATGGAAGTGGGTATATATACCCACGAACCAATGGGCTTTCCATGGGCCGTGGGTGTGTTTCCATGGGTCAGGCTTGGCTTACACTTGGGCTTACGCCCCTAACTTAGACAATATTAGCTTAAAGTCCAAGCCCGGTTAACCCGACTAACCTATTACAATACAAGACCTTTAACGACTAAGATGACCTATTACATTCTTGTTCGACTATATAAAATATAGGGCTAACACAAAGGATCTCGCCAAATTATCACTCGATGAACTCATTGGTAACTTGAAGGTTCACGAGATGATAATTTTAAAGGACTCAGAAATGGTGAAAACTAAGTGTGAAAGAAAGTCTCTTGCACTCAAGGCCAAGAAGGCGCAAAGTGACCATGAAAGCTCCTCGGATAGTGATGATGAGGAATATGCCATGGTGGTTAGAGACTTTAAGAAGTTTATTAAAAGACGAGGTCAATACATGAGGCAACCAAACAACAACAAGAAAACCTTCTCCAAAAACCGATTTGCCAAAGACGATAAAGGTGATAGGAAATGCTTTAGATGTGGTGATCCAAATCATTTCATCGATGATTTTCCTAAGCCTTCACGCGACAAGAACCACACGGCGTTTGTTGGAGGTGTATGGAGCGATAGCGGTGAAGATGTTGATGACAACCCTAAAGATGAGAAATGTCTCATGGCTCACACTTCTAAAGAGATATGCTTGGGAATCAATTTAGAGCCTGGCGAGTGGATTAAGGATAGTGGTTGTTCTAAACACATGACGGGTAATCAAAGTTTATTCTCGTACTACAAAGCATATGATGGAGGTAACGTTACATTCGCAAGTAATCGACGAGGTAATATCATTGGCAAAGGTGTGGTCTCTCTTGACTCTATGACTATAGAAAACGTAGGGCACGTAGATAACCTAGGTTTTAACCTTCTAAGTATAGGTCAAATTTGTGACAATAAGTTTAAGGTCATGTTTTCGGAATATGACAGTGAAATCGTAAAAGATGGAAAAGTTATTGGAAAAGGTGTTAGAAAGCATGGGCTTTATGTCATGAAGGTCAATAGGAAGTCAAAGGACAACTTATGTATAGTGAATTTAGATGATAGTTCTACTCTTTGTCATAGGAGATTAGGTCACGCTAATATGCGTTTAATTCAATCTTTAGTCTCTAAGGAGTTAGTAAGACATCTCCCCAAGATGAAGTTTGATAGTCCCTTTTGTGATGCTTGCAAAATTGGGAAGCAAGTTCACTCAAGTCACAAAGCCAAGAATTTGGTTTCGACCTCTCGGTGCTTAGAGCTCCTACATATGGATCTCTTTGGACCTTCCGCCATACGAAGTAATGGATGTAATCTTTATACCCTAGTTATAGTTGACGACTACTCTAGATTCACTTGGACTAGATTTTTGGCATCTAAGAATGAAGCTTTCGATCACTTCGAAACCTTTAGTCGAAGAATTCAAAATCAACTAGGATGTTCAGTTGTCTCAATTAGAACGGATCATGGTAGGGAATTTGATAATGAAGTGTAATTCGGTGCCTTTTGTGAAGCTCATGGTATTACCCATAACTTCTCGGCTCCTCGCACTCCACAATCAAATTGGGTAGTTGAAAGGAAGAATAGGACCATCCAAGAGATGAGTAGGACGATGTTAAATGAGCAATCTTGGCCTCAAAAATTTGGGTGCAATGCCGTGGATACATCGACCTACATTCTCAACCGAATTCTTATTCGAACTTTTCTAGGAATGACCCCCTATGAGATTCTTAAAGGTAAGAAGCCCTCATTGGAATACTTTTGTAACACCCCACTTGGATAAGTGGACCGTTACGTGTATTTATCGCGTGTCATCAAAGCATAAGGTAAATGTAATGAAACATTAAATGACCATAACGGAAATACCGGAATCAAACATCGGTAATCCAACCTAAGCTCAAAACATGAAAAATGAAATACTGAAAGAAAGGACTAAACAATGTCCAAATAAGCAGAATAATGTAAGTGCATAAAATAAGAAGTCTGTATAGCTTCCATTCCAAATGCACGTGCTCTCAGAATCCTAAGAGCGTCCCGGTGTACCTGCCGTTAGAACATGAAAGGAAACTACGGCTGAGCATAACGCTCAGTGAACGGATATAAAACATGACAAGAATATATAGAATGAAACAAGCGATAGAATACTGGAGCTGTAAGACTGATATGTAACATGTGGTAGAACTCTGCATAAAATCTGAGAAACCTGGTTCATATATACTGATACTGAAACATAACTATTAATTCTGAAAACGTGCATTTACTGTATTTTATTTGCCAGAGCTTATATAGGTCACGTGCTGTAACAACCGTGCATGAATAACTGGAGGGGTGACCTCATCATGTTATAGAGGGGTGACCTCTAAATAACTGTGCTGGGTGGAGGGATCAGCTCCAATGTGAAGGATGTAGAGCACACACCACATTCACCCTGATAACTTGTAACACATATAAGCCTAGGATGCATCCATACGCCCCACTAATAATACTGATAAAATGGCCAAGCTGAGCTGAGTGGGACGATGCAGGATATCACTCTCCTGCATGTGAGTCACGACACCGGTGCCTCTAGTGTCGTGGTTACGGTACCTCCGTAACTAGTACATAAACTGGTCGTGCTTGTATATAATGCTCAGGCAATTTATTTAGTTATTAACATGATTACTGATAAACTTAAACATATACTGGGGAAAACATTTGGCTGCAGACGGGAAATCCTAATCATGCATAGGAAAGGAAATCCTTACTGAAAGGACGGGAAATCCGTACCTCGTGTCCAGTACTGAGATAAGACTGAAAGCTGACGGATCGAGTCTGACTTCCCGGATACTACCTAAATAATGGACGGAAATTAAGTTAACCGATTACTGTTTACCATTATCGATTTTCATCTACTCTTAGTTTAATTTATTTTATTATTGTAATGTATAATCTGATTAATCTGCGTACCTGGTGTATTTCTAATAACCCGACTGATCTTTAATTGTCTACTGGTTAGTATATACCTATCTATGGTTACTGTGTATTATACTGTGTCCTAAAACTCTGATATTACTCTAATTATTACCTTGTAGTAAACAGAAAGTTTCCTAAAATGGAAGGATTTCCAATTTAGTTTTCTTGAAATAAATCATTACCCAATTCATAAGTTAAATCCGACTTTTATTAGTGGAAAGAAAATGTTAAAATCAATTTAATTTACTAATTAAATAATTAAAATAACAAATAGGTTTTATTTTATTTACAAAAACTTATTCATAAAGTGCTTTTACCAAACTAAAATAATTCCCACTGTTTTTAAAATAAAGTTTCCACTGTTAATGTATTTATGTTCCCAATGCTAGTTATAAACAGTTCCCCCTGCTAGTTATAACAGTTCCCACCGTTAGTTATACTAAGTTCCCACTGCCTTTGTTTTCTGACAGACCCAAACACCCCTTGCTGCGAATTAGACCCAAACGCCCCCTGTTTTCTGAATTTTATTCCCAAACACCCCCCCTGTTGCGAAGCAAACAGCCCTGATGGGGTTTCTTTTGTTGCGGCTGTATAAACAAAACCACCGAGACCTTAGGGTCTCGGTTTCCTTGTACAAGCAACACCCGACACCCCTGTTTGATCCAGGGCTGTGGCTGATTAGGAAAACACCACCGAGACCTTGCTGTGGTCTCGGTCGGTTCGAACAGCAACAAAACCCGACACCATTTATGGGGTTTTCTGTCCTTGGTCGGCCATAACAAGAGCACCACCGAGACCTTGATGTCTCGGCTGGGCATCAACTACACCAAAACAACTAAACGTGATAATCAACGAAAATAGGAACGAGAGTGAATACCGTTATAAGATTTTACGATGTTGATGATTACACACGAATCAAGAAGCCAAACTCGCAATCTTTTTTTTTTTTTTTTACAAACCGGCGGCCATTTTCTTTTTCTTTTTTTTTGTCTCTTGTGTCGGCAGCCCCCAAGAACCCTAAATTGTTTTTTTTTTTTTGTTCGCTGAAAGTGAAAAGGGAACCCCCGTTCCTTTATTTTTTTTTGTTTGAGCTAATGGGCTTGGCCCAATTTCCTTTTTCTTTTTCTTTACACAAACCGCCTCTTTCAATTTATATATATAGTTTTCCCCTTTTTTTTTTAAAAAAACGCGTTTAATTATTTACGTAAAGCTCGTATTTAAAATTCTCGTTCTGAAACGAAAATATATTTCCTGTGTTTCTGAAACGTTTGATCATTTTCTGAATAATTAATTATCTGCAGTATTTAAATAAAACTGAGTGCGTAATTAGTGTTAACGTTTAAGTAGTTCTGTATAATAGATAATTCATCTGTAATCTTTCTGAGACTAAATACTTACTATCTGAATAACTGTAATATTTATAGTATTTAAATAAACTGGGATTGCGTATTTACTTTCTGCGTTTATATCTCTATTTAATAATTAATACTTATATAGATTATTAAAATTAAACTGCGTATTTAAATATTCTGATTTTTAAATACGGGTTTTACAATTCTTCCCCTCTAAAAACAATAATTCGTCCCCGAATTAAAGATACGACTATACTGGGTTTTACAATTCTTCCCCTCTAAAAGGAGAAATTCGTCCTCGAATTAAAGATAATAAGCTGATGAAGTTATAAGAACTGCAAGCACGTAACTGAAAGACAATTAAGCTGAAGGATAATTTGTCTTCTAATCAAGACATAATGCTGCTGATAGGTATGAACCTGACATGACTGAAATGATAATGTAACGTGACATGGCTGAAGAGAACATGGAACGTGACATGACTGAAAGAACTTAATTGGATTTATTGAAGAACGGGTGAGAGGTCCTGATGGACTCCTCCGTTCCGAGTGGCCTCCCGCTCGAAACGATTTCTTCAAAGGTCTAACATAAATACATAAAATCTTGGTCCTGATGACCCTGTCCCGATGATGCTAATTAGTTTCTGGTTCTAAACTTAAGATGGATTTTCTAAATCTGATAGACTGAATAACTATAGCATGTATGATACATGAAACGATACGTGTAAATATTCTGAAAAGATAATATTTATATTTATGAGAAGGTTGTTGAATATATAGGGATGAACTATGTGAACAATTATGAACGTGCTACGAGAGCAATTGTGAACGTGGTTCATAATTATATGAGGAGCTTTGGGATGGAATATCTCATGAATGTGATACGTGAATCATACTGTGAACGTGATACTAGAACATATCATGAACGTATGCTGACTGAGAAATAAATGCCAAATGTTACGGCCTGAGATGTGAAACGTCTGCCTGGTTATGGAATAGTTGTGCTAGACTTGAGTCAAATTTTCAAACTTTCTGTAACCGTATTCGGTAATAGACTGAGAACGTGTATCGTGAAATGGCACACGAACTTGAACGTGAACAATGTTATGAACACAAACGTGAGCTTTATTTATGAGATAGCATAAAAGATGAATTGAAACAGCATCATACCGCGAATAAGACGTAAACGTGAAAGTGAAAATAAACATGAATTTAAAGTGGGCGTAAACATACACTTGATCGTGACCCTGAATTCTGTCTGATATGATGGTCGGTGGAAAGCCTTGAATTCGTACGATTCACAGCTGAATTTCAAAACTTTTTCCTGCAGATCTGTTACTGCGTGATCCTTTCGGATGAAAGAAACACGCAGGCTGATTACATGGTTGACGATAGCTTAGATAGTATTATACTTTTTCTGAGTCTGTGGTAACTGCTAAAATTTCGTGGAATTTCGTCTCATGCCTGCTCAGAAATTTCCAAGGGTTGTAGTTACTCACTAACATGACGGCGTTCTATCTTGAACCTGCAGTAGGTCAGGCATCTAGATATGAACATAGTTGCATCAATGTGTGATACTGTTTCTATCAAACTTATGACTGGGATTATGGAACATCCTGGTAGAAATCTGGTTGAATAGTCATGAAAGAATTTTTAGTGAGAGCTGTCAGCAACTTCTGCGGTAGTAGTCAATTGGGTTCTAGGAAATTGTACTTCGTTCACCGTCGTCGGTCGGGACCATCAGGTGATGGCCTTCACCTTCGCAACATTGTTTGTAACTTCTTGCTGCTAAGGTAGAATGCTCAGAAATTCCACCTTGTTCAATTTGAATTCTTATCTGGAAAGCTGTATATAAAATTTTCTCCTATCGAAGATTCTATACAACTGTGAGAAGATGATTCTCGTGTTCTTCTTTAAAATTTAGCAGACCAAAATGTGATCAATGAATACGCTGACGATTTTGTCTGAGAATCATAGAAAATTTTATCCATAAATTCCACACTATTGCTGGAGCATTGGGGAGTTCAGAAGTATAAAATCGAAATCTTTAGAGAGACTATAATATGTGCAACAGCAGTCTGGAAAACATCATATTTTTCCTCTCACCATCGATGGTAGCATGATCGGAAATTTGTTCTAGAAAATGTTTAATGCATCGTAGCAGGCCAGGTAACCTCCTATTCGTGGAATGAGTATCGTTTATAAAGCCTTGTTCCGGTAATTCTTGCAGCAATTGATGCAACTCCTTTAACTTAGCTACAGCCTTAGAATAAAGAGTTTGAAAACAGGTTATGTTCTTGGGATAAGCTTGATGTTAATTCCGGTCTCGTGGTTAGAGGGGAATTTCTGAAAAACTTTCTGAAATTATATCTGGAATTCTGGAATGATCTGCTGATCATGAATTTAAGGAATTTCAAAAGTGAATTTATAACTGGTAGCTGCAAGGTCTTCGTAGTTTCAGAATAATAACTCACTTGCTGTAAAGTATAACTTGTACTGATTTTCTGGCAGAAACTAAAATGACAATATTTGAGATCTAGTAAGACGGATGTCATCGTTAACTGAAAGGAAAACTTAATAAATCTGGGTGGTATGGTGGAGTCTTTCTGGCTGGGAGGTAGGTACTACATGATTTACATAAAGTTGACATAGGAATACGTGGAGTAACGTGGCAACTTCCACCGAGTGGGTTTGTCTGTAACCTTACAGAATGAATATTGTGTGTTTAATCTGAATAATAGTCTAATGGTGGTAACTGAATTTTAAATGATCTTATTCATGCGTGGCATAATAGAACGGGTATACTCCTTTCTGAAGGGTACTCTGAATTTCTGAGGGCCTAATTTAGAAACATACTGGAGTTATGGGTTATGTCTCGTATTTTGAGAAAAGATTCGTATGACGTGTACCATGACTGGTGTCCTGATATGTGTTTTTCTGAAATGATACTTGAGACCCGTGTCTTGACTAATGTCTTGGCACGTGTTTTAATAGATGAATATGAACAAGGCTGAAAAATTTTGGTAACTGCTAGGATTGGCGGACCGGTTAGACTGCTGACCTCTGTATTTCTGGTCACGTCCGTGCCGGAGTTCCGATGGTTACTGACTGATTAATTATAAGTATGATGATTGTCACTACTGCTTTGTCTGTCAATATATGACGGTCATTATCATGACCGTGATTCATGTGACTATTTTGCTGAGTGGCCGGCTGGGTTCCGGTTCCCACTCTTCTGGCGGAAAGATTAGCTGAGTGATGTGTGACATCTAACTGAGGAAGTAAAAACATAAAATAGAATGGTAGTGTCTGATGGTTGAATTTATTCTTGTTAGAAATTTCAAATTTATAGTTTTCGTCCTCGTTCCGCGGCATCAGCATCTTGAGAAATCTCCAAAGTTCAGCAGCATCAGCATCTGTGTGGTCTTCAGAGTGTTAGCAGCATCAGCATCTGGTAAAATCTTCAACTCACGAGCAGCATCAGCACCTGGTAGAATATCGACAAGTGGAAACGCTTGAGATGATTAAGGATCGATTAACAATATCCATGGAGTATGGTACCTGGAGTACACCTGAACTACTGTACATGAAGTACAAAATGAATACTGCACATGGAGCATATCCGAGACGTTGTACCTGGAGTACACGTGAAATAGTATACATGGAGTATAACTGAGACACTGTACATGGGGTACATATGGAATACTGTACATGGAGCTGGTGGAAATTTTATGGGATGATCGATACTGGTGTCGCTTGTCTGACATTATCAAAGAAATAAATTGATTTAAACGGTAGTAAACTGAACTGAAATGGGTAACGTGATAGGCTGATAATTTCTGCGTAGACTTAATGTTGGTTGTATAGAGGCTGAAAGTATGATTAAACAGAGTTTCATCAATGTTCAGTATGAAGACAGAAGACATGATTGATAAAGACCAGAACATGATTTATCATGAAATAGGATTTTACTGTAATCCTTCTATATTTTAGCCTGAAGGCATCATCACTTTGCTGAAAACATAATCCTCGTAAGGAGACATGCAACTGAATCATCATGTAGATGACATCAACGTGAGGGTATGAAAATTTGACTGTTATAAGGAACACAAAAAGTTAAATCAACTGAGGTGTAATATTAACTGATGTGGATGGCTATGGTTCAATCCACGTACTTCAAGGAAGGAAACATGAAACTAAGTATGGGCTATTCTGGTTCGATCCATACTGGTCAAAATTTTCTGAGAACTGTCATGTATAGAAATTTATAATCTGATATTAAATATGGATGACTGTGGTCCAATCCATACTTGTCAAAATTTATAGAATGTCATGATATGACAAATGTGAACTATGGATCGGTTCACAAAACAACATTTGACTGAAAATCATGAAATTGATCTGAACATTGGTGAACGTATATGGGCTGGTTCACCACGTAATATTGGACTGAAAACATGAATCTGACATGAGTAAGGATAAGTGCCCATGATCAGTTCATCTATACAAAAATCCGAACGGGCAAGGGTGAACGCCTATGGTCAGTTCACCAAAACAATAACTCGCTAAAAGCACATGCGACTAAATATGGCTAGTTATGTACCAACCTTTTACTTAGTCAAAACTTTAAGAAAACTGACTGATAAATGAAGAAAAGCTGACTGAATAATCCATGAGAAACATGAAAGATAACAACGCCAAAATCTGGGAAGTTCCTGGTGACTACCCACTAGTCACAGGTCAAGTTTTAGAGCCTAAAGGTCGAACCTTGCGCTCTGATACCATAACTGTAACACCCCACTTGGATAAGTGGACCGTTACGTGTATTTATGGCGTGTCATCAAAGCATAAGGTAAATGTAATGAAACATTAAATGACCATAACGGAAATATCGGAATCAAACATCGGTAATCCAACCTAAGCTCAAAACATGAAAAATGAAATACTGAAAGAAAGGACTAAACAATGTCCAAATAAGCAGAATAATGTAAGTGCATAAAATAAGAAGTCTGTATAGCTTCCATTCCAAATGCACGTGCTCTCAGAATCCTAAGAGCGTCCCGGTGTACCTGCCGTTAGAACATGAAAGGAAACTACGGCTGAGCATAACGCTCAGTGAACGGATATAAAACATGACAAGAATATATAGAATGAAACAAGCGATAGAATACTGGAGCTGTAAGACTGATATGTAACATGTGGTAGAACTCTGCATAAAATCTGAGAAACCTGGTTCATATATACTGATACTGAAACATAACTATTAATTCTGAAAACATGCATTTACTGTATTTTATTTGCCAGAGCTTATATAGGTCACGTGTTGTAACAACCGTGCATGAATAACTGGAGGGGTGACCTCATCATGTTATAGAGGGGTGACCTCTAAATAACTGTGCTGGGTGGAAGGATCAGCTCCAATGTGAAGGATGTAGAGCACACACCACATTCACCCTGATAACTTGTAACACATATAAGCCTAGGATGCATCCATACGCCCCACTAATAATACTGATAAAATGGCCAAGCTGAGCTGAGTGGGACGATGCAGGATATCACTCTCCTGCATGTGAGTCACGACACCGGTGTCTCTAGTGTCGTGGTTACGGTACCTCCGTAACTAGTACATAAACTGGTCATGCTTGTATATAATGCTCAGGCAATTTATTTAGTTATTAACATGATTACTGATAAACTTAAACATATACTGGGGAAAACATTTGGCTGCAGACGGGAAATCCTAATCATGCATAGGAAAGGAAATCCTTACTGAAAGGACGGGAAATCCGTACCTCGTGTCCAGTACTGAGATAAGACTGAAAGCTGACGGATCGAGTCTGACTTCCCGGATACTACCTAAATAATGGACAGAAATTAAGTTAACCGATTACTGTTTACCATTATCGATTTTCATCTACTCTTAGTTTAATTTATTTTATTATTGTAATGTATAATCTGATTAATCTGCGTACCTGGTGTATTTCTAATAACCCGACTGATCTTTAATTGTCTACTGGTTAGTATATACCTATCTATGGTTACTGTGTATTATACTGTGTCCTAAAACTCTGATATTACTCTAATTATTACCTTGTAGTAAACAGAAAGTTTCCTAACATGGAAGGATTTCCAATTTAGTTTTCTTGAAATAAATCATTACCCAATTCATAAGTTAAATCCGACTTTTATTAGTGGAAAGAAAATGTTAAAATCAATTTAATTTACTAATTAAATAATTAAAATAACAAATAGGTTTTATTTTATTTACAAAAACTTATTCATAAAGTGCTTTTACCAAACTAAAATAATTCCCACTGTTTTTAAAATAAAGTTTCCACTGTTAATGTATTTATGTTCCCACTGCTAGTTATAAACAGTTCCCCCTGCTAGTTATAACAGTTCCCACCGTTAGTTATACTAAGTTCCCACTGCCTTTGTTTTCTGACAGACCCAAACACCCCTTGCTGCGAATTAGACCCAAACGCCCCCTGTTTTCTGAATTTTATTCCCAAACACCCCCCTGTTGCGAAGCAAACAGCCCTGATGGGGTTTCTTTTGCTGCGGCTGTATAAACAAAACCACCGAGACCTTAGGGTCTCGGTTTCCTTGTACAAGCAACACCCGACACCCCTGTTTGATCCAGGGCTGCGGCTGATTAGGCAAACACCACCGAGACCTTGCTGTGGTCTCGGTCGGTTCGAACAGCAACAAAACCCGACACCATTTATGGGGTTTTCTGTCCTTGGTCGGCCACAACAAGAGCACCACCGAGACCTTGATGTCTCGGCTGGGCATCAACTACACCAAAACAACTAAAGGTGATAATCAATGAAAATAGGAACGAGAGTGAATACCGTTATAAGATTTTACGATGTTGATGATTACACACGAATCAAGAAGCCAAACTCGCAATCTTTTTTTTTTTTTTACAAACCGGCGGCCATTTTTTTTTTTTTTTGTCTCTTGTGTCGGCAGCCCCCAAGAACCCTAAATTGTTTTCTTTTTTTTTTTTGTTCGCTGAAAGTGAAAAGGGAACCCCCGTTCCTTTATTTTTTTTTTGTTTGAGCTAATGGGCTTGGCCCAATTTCCTTTTTCTTTTTCTTTACACAAACCGCCTCTTTCAATTTATATATATAGTTTTCCCTTTTTTTTTTTAAAACGCGTTTAATTATTTACGTAAAGCTCGTATTTAAAATTCTCGTTCTGAAACGAAAATATATTTCCTGTGTTTCTGAAACGTTTGATCATTTTATGAATAATTAATTATCTGCAGTATTTAAATAAAACTGAGTGCGTAATTAGTGTTAACGTTTAAGTAGTTCTGTATAATAGATAATTCATCTGTAATCTTTCTGAGACTAAATACTTACTATCTGAATAACTGTAATATTTATAGTATTTAAATAAATTGGGATTGCGTATTTACTTTCTGCGTTTATATCTCTATTTAATAATTAATACTTATATAGATTATTAAAATTAAACTGCGTATTTAAATATTCTGATTTTTAAATACGGGTTTTACAACTTTAGGGTGTTTGGAAGCAAGTGCTTCATTCTCAACACCAAAGATTACCTTACTAAGTTTGAACCAAAGTCTTACGAAGGTATCTTTTTAGGTTATTCTCAAACTAGCAAAGCCTACTTAGTCCTCAATAGAACCTCGGGTGTAATTGAAGAATCACTTAACGTGAATTTTGATGAAACCCCTCCTTAATCTACGACACCACCTTTGGTAGATGATGACTTGGATGAAATAGACATAGTTAATGCCAAAGATGTTATAAACATAGGAGTTGAAGACCTTAGTGTTGAAAAGGGAGTAAACATTAAGGAGTCAAAGGATCATGCTCTCGATAACGTCATAGGCGAATTAAATCAAAGGACCCTAAGATCTCAAGTCCTAAATCAAAGTAACTTTATTTTGTTTCGTCTCCTTGATTGAACCAAAGAATGTTAAAGAAGCTTTTATGGATGAGAGTTGGGTCATCGCTATGCAAGAAGAATTGAATCAATTCATTGCTAATGACGTTTGGGAACTTGTTCCTCCACCTAGAAGTTCGACCATCATAGGAACCAAATGGGTATATAGGAATAAGTTAGATGAGAATGGTGTTGTGTCTCATAACAAGGCTAGACTTGTAGCTCAAGGCTATAATCAACAAGAAGGTATTGATTATGACGAGACATACGCACCCGTAGCAAGATTAGAATCCATTAGAATTCTTAGCTTACGCTTGTACCTTAGACTTTAAGCTTCAACAAACGGATGTAAAGAGTGAATTTCTTAACGGTTCGATCAATAAGGAGGTATATGTGGCTCAACCTCCCGGCTTCATTGATTTTGAGAAACCGGGTCATGTTTACAAGCTTAAGAAAGCTCTTTATGGTCTCAAACAAGCACCCAAAGCTTGGTATGATAGATGAAATTGTGTATAATTGAAGTTCGTTTTCTCGATTCTTAACCAATTGAAAGTCCTAACAAAATCAGGTTTATGATCGTTTTTGGTTGGTAGGGTTATTTAGATTTTCTATGTCTAATTGAACAATCAAGTAAAAATGTGCAAAATATTAACTATTTATCCGTAAAACATTTAGCAAATACCAAATTTTATTCAAATAAGGACAAAAATGTAAAACTATGGAATTTAAGTGCTAAAAATGTAAATGTTTGAAACTATGATGCTTAAAATGTAAAATCAGAAAACTACAAGGACTAACTATGCAAATTTTACCAAACTACTAACTAATTGTAACAAACTTTAAAACTGATTAACTAAATTTGACAAGTTATGAAATTATTAGGACTAATCCAATGCAAACCCTAAAAACAAGTAATTTCGGCCCTCAATACAAACAGTGACAAATTTGGAGGACTAAAGTGAAAATAAAGTGGAACTTTAACCAAAAACGGGCTAAGTGAATGTATAAGCTCGTTTAAGCTCTACAATGAACCAAATAAGCTCAAACCAATTTCAAACAGCTTAAAATCCAATTTTACTTAGACTTGTAAAAGGAATAAGCTTGAAACTAAGTAAAACTCAAATAAGCCAATTTTGATAAGCCACAAATAAGCTATCTAATAAGCCAGACTTGCACAAACTGATTTTTTGCTAAATCTTGTTTATCAATCCATTGAGAGTCTGGAATGTCTTTTGAAAATGAAAATGATCAAGTAATGAATCAGGAAAATGAAAATAAGCTAAAACTAGCTTATTTGACCAAAGTTGACCAAATTTTTGAAAAACTTGAAAACTTCCAGATCTACTCAACAACACATTCTAAACAGGAATATGAAAGAAAATGGGAAGATTTATGAAGTAGATTTGCTGGAATGAGAAATCAGTAAGCACTTATATTACAGAAACTTTCATTTGCTATTCAGCTTATGAAAATGCTTAATTCTCCCTTGAAATGTAAAACTGTATAATTTCCTTATGAACACTCAATATTCAGATGTTAATGGACAAGTGTGAGCTGGTTTGAAGAAATTTCAACAAGAAATGAGTAAATGCCAAGCAATTGAAATCAGACACTTTTTATGAACTATTTTAAGCTAAAACTGACCCATACTTTTTTTTAGCCAATTGCCTTTTTGACTTGCTATTTGACTTGAAAACTACCAACACTTGTTTACAATGACTGAATGAAAGTAAATGAACAAAAACTAACCACTTAACAAAACTTTATACTACAATGACAACTATATCCAAACACTAGTTACTGATCTTTACAACCTTTTTGTGAATGAAAACTAGGCAATTGGTTGAACTAAACTAAATGTGATATCTACTCAAATTTTATAACCAAAATGAAGTGAAATGGAACCAATAACAAGCAGTGTAACAGGCAAATGCACCAAATGCACAAGTAAGCTAAGAATGACTGATAAGATGAAATCAGTAACATGTATAAGCTAGTAAAAAGTAACAAACTACTAGAAACTTATCAAATCAGCAAAAAACAACACAAGTACAAGCTAAACACACTTAATCATGTCAGCAAGTAGAATTTAGACTAGAATTGAGCATGCCATTTCTGTTTAGAGGAACCAAAATCAGAAACATGAAACCTTTAAGCATAAGCCTCCACTGATGGAGTAGGTAGGCGCTGAGCCTCCTAGATAGTGTTAACCACCACCTTAACACTATTTACCACTTAATCAACCTGCTACAATCATCATCATCACAATTTTTTGTACAATTTGCTTCAAAATAAACTAAAACAGCTACTGGATGAACAGGACAAGAGTAAACAGGAACAATCTTCAACAATAGCTTCTCATGATCAATGGTGATCACAAGTATCTTATATCAGCACTAGGATAACAGGAATGCAAGAGATGAATAGTAGATTGAGGGAAAAGAAAAGAGATTTTATTGATTGAAGGTGAAAGTTAGTTACAAATGCTAGTAAAGTAGTTACAACTACAATAACTAACTCAAGAGCTTGTCAGACTCTTGAGGTCGTTATGCTATCAACTACAAACTAAGATTGAGGGAGAGAAAAAGTAAGTGTGTGAAAATTTCACACTTAGGCTACAATCACAAATGAGGGTAACATTCCCTATTTATAGACAAAATATGAGAAGTAGTTGAAGCTGATGACGTGTCCTAACCACTTAATTGCTGCCACGTGTCCTCAACCTGCCAATTGCTACTAGCTGTTATGAATGTGGAATTGGGCTTTTCTTCTTGGATGATTTCCAGGTTAATTGAGCATGTGAGATGAATTCGTCTTTCAAAAATACACACTTTTCATGTTTGAAGTTTTCCATGAGATGCAGTAGAACTTAAAATCGTTCCTAGGTTCGTTGTTGAAGAAGAATGCCACGTGGACAAATTTGATTGGGTGAAATAGAAGCACACGGATCATGATCTATTTTGGATAAAATGGTTATTGGTTGGCGTTCTTTGATTGGCTAGAAATTAAGTAAGTGGGGTGTATTGTTGCTTTGCGGTGCATTAATGAAGCAGGTGATGTGGCTGCAATATATGGCAATCCGTGTACAAATTTCCTTGACTTCTCATTGGTTGAGAGCCATGTCATAATGATTAAGTCTATTTTAAGTGGATTTTTGGCAAATTTAGCCCTTGAATTTAGGCAGATTCAAAATTTAAGCTTAACACTTCATTCCTTTGGCATAATTGGTCCTTCCACTTGCATTCTTGTATAATTTGACCCTTTGACTTGGTTGACTGAAGAGTTGACCATGTTTGAATTTTATCTTGACTTTGGAAAATTTACACTTTGAGTCCTTCAACTTTAGAGTGTTGTCAAGATAGGTCCCTTATCTTCAAAGTCTTGTCATCTTTGATCCTTCTTTGTCTTTTTCATCCAAATAAGCTTGATTTCTTCTTGTTTGCTTGAAAATGTATCCTTCTTACCTATTTATACACAAAAACAAAACATACCACATAATTCCGCTTTATAGCACAAAAGTTAGGTATTTTCCTTGTGTTTTAGGGTGATTTGTTGATTAATTGATATGAGTTTTTGCTCATATCAATAGACTTAAAGCGTTTCTTATAAAACATGAGTATACCATGGGGATGGTAGACAATACACTCTTTACAAAGACGAAAGGTTCTCACCTCATTATCGTACAAATATATGTTGATGACATTATATTTAGTTCAACTTGTCAATCATTGTGTGATGACTTTGTCAAAATTGTGCATGATGAGTTTGAAATGAGTATGATGGGAGAACTTAACTTCTTTTTAGGACTCCAAATTAAACAAATGGACGATGGTATTTTCTTTAATCAATCCAAGTATGTTAAAGAAATGCTAAAGAAATTTGGATTAGAAGACTCTAGGCCAATGAAGACCCCTATGGCCTCGAATACTAAACTCACCGTAGATGATGATTGTGAGTCGGTAGAAAACACCAAATATAGAGGTATGATTGGTAGTTTGTTGTACCTAACGGCAAGTCGACCGGATATCATGTTTAATGTTTGCCTTTTTGCTTGCTTCCAAGAGGCTCCCAAAACCTCTCAACTTGAAGCGGTTAAGCGTATCTTCCAATACATTAAGGGCACTATACATTTAGGATTATGGTATCCTAAAGGGACCGATGTAGAAACCATTGTCTACGCGGACTCGGATCATGCGGGAGACTATGTGGACTGGAAAAGCACTAGTGGAGTTTGTACCTTCATGGGTTGTTTTTTTAACTTCTTGGTTCTCCAAGAAACAAATCGCTCTTGCTATATCTACCACGGAAGCTGAGTATGTGAGTGCCGGTAAATCTTGTCAACAAGCTTTATGGATGAAGCAAGCGCTTGTTGATTACGGGATTTCTCTTGATGATGTTCCCATCATGTGCGGCAACAAGGGTGCAATAGACCTTAGCAAGAATCCCGTGCAACATTACGAACTAAGCACATAGAGATTCGCCACCATTTTCTTAGGGATAATGTTCAAAAGGGGAACATTTCGATTGAGAAGGTACCGTCGGTAGAAAACTTAGCCGACATCTTCACTAAGCCACTTAAGAGGGAACCTTTTAATTACTTGCATCTAGGTCTAGGTTTAATGGAACATATTCCTTAATTATGCATTTTAATTAATCGAGTCTTTTTCTCTTTTGAGTCTTTTCTTTCTTTGAGCTTTTGAGTATCGCAAACTCTTTTTGAAAATATTCTCTTCTCTTTTTCAAAATTCTCTAAGTTCTTTCGAAAATGGTCGAGAAATTTTTATGCATTGTTAATTCAATCTAAAAACGTTTTTCATAGCTTCTTGCTATTCATAATGAGCTTACATAATTCATATGTATGGGTATCTCAAATATAGCAAGAACAAAAGAGAACTATGGAGGAGCATTGTGTCATGACTTTGTGTCTAGTTCTACACACCTCCTACATCGATTTTCTTTACAATCTATGTATTTTGGTCAAAACCTTGTTTGGTGAGTTCTTATGTGTTTTCTTTGTCTATATTTGCTTCTAAGCATATCTCCATGATTAGTTAGATAAGAAAAATAGGATTTGTTGAATTGGAAGATCCTCCCACATCACCAAATTTAACCCACTGTGGGCGGTTCTATATTGAAACCGCAGTTCCCTAGTGATAAGGAACCGCCTAAGGAGATAAAGAACCGCGTCCAGTAACTTCTTTTTCGGGTATTCCTGAAAATCCAAATTTGCTCCAACACTTTTTGGAATCTTTGTTTCAACCCTTTGACCACCCCTAAAATATCTTGGGCTTTCTCTATTTAACCTTAAGCATTTTGCATCCTTCCTCAAATCAAAATGTCTTATTCCCCAAATGAAAGCTTTGATTCTCCTCCATTTTCTCCAATTGCTTTCAATCCCAATTCACCCAAGAACACTCAAAATTACATATCTTCTTCTTCTTTTAAGAATGTTGGTTGTGGAACTTCTTATCTTTCACCACTAGCCTTTAGTGTTCTTCCTCCTTCACATGATAATGTCATGCATCATGGAACATATTGTCATTGTTGTCAATATCAACATCTTGCTATGGCTCATATCTATGAAGAGTTGAATTACATCAAGAGTCTCTTAGTCAAACCTCCTCTTCACTATGACTATGAGATTTCTACCAAACCACCACCACCTCCTTCCGCCACTACCTTGTCTTTTATCTAAGCATTGTTTGCTTATCTTCAAGACATCTAGTTCAAGCAAATCTTGGAGTTCTAGTTTAACTAGGATTAGATTTATGCTTTTCTTTTGGCTTGTTTCATTTATGCATTGGTTACTTTTTATACATCTTTGTATGATTTATTTCCTTGTATCTTTTATCATGTTTCCTTTTAACATGACTTATCTTGGATCTTTTGTTTCTTCTCTTATTTTTTTGACCTTTGCTATATCTTGTTGGGTGTCTCTTCTCTACTACTAACCCTTTTATGTAGCTTGTCACCATATATCGATTCCTTGGTGCCCCAAGCAAGGGGAGTAAGCACCAAGGGGGAGCATTTGCAAAGTCCGGTTCTTTTCTTCTTCAAAGACTTTTGCAACCTTTTTGCTTCGACAAAGGGGGAGAAATGATATAAACTCGTCTTCGAAAATCTTGTTTTATTAGGTGATTGAGTTTATGTATTGTCGGAATAAAAAAGGAGGAGATTGTTAATGCAATAATGCCTAAAAACGTTACTTGCATTTTTTGGTCTCGCTTTGTTTTGATTACGACAATATGTAAAAACAAGCATTTACGAAAACAACGAAAAACGAATTCTTGAGTTTAAGTATTTTTCATTTCAACAATTATCACTTAAGGTATGAACAAACAAGTACTCATCCTAATTAAGTGATCAAGGATTTAATCTTTTCTTAAAACTCACTTTTTATTAAGTGTGACAAGTTTTTTTATTAAACTTTCTTTTTAAGAAAATGTTTTATTAATTTAATTATTTGAAAATTTGAAATTTGAAAATAGCATATTCTATCTTGGTTTGGAATATCCTTTCAGGATATTTTAATCCCCAAATTCGAACCAATCCACTAAAAGACAAAAGGAAGCAAAGTCTATGCAGGCGGTTCCTTAGCACATATAGCGGTTCCTTATTGATAAGGAACCACAGGCTCCAATAAGGAACCGCGAGCAGATATAGCCGTTGGATGTTAGTTTTATAAATAGTGGATCATTCTCAGACTTTCAACTAACCTCTTTTGAACATACATTTCCAGATTCTTTCATACTTCTTAAATCACTCAAATCCTTGATCATTTGTTTGATTACTACTTGTTTAGAAGTGAATCTTTCTCCTCTCATCTTTTCCTCTCAAAGTGCAAAGAGAAGAACACTATCATCCTTGAAGTGTTGTGTCTACCTCAAAGATCCATGGAAGATCCAAACTTATTTATTCATTGTTGTGAAGATCCAAGTAGTTGTGTCTATTTGAAGTTATGTATGTATTAAGGTTAATACTTGGTCCTTAAAGTATATTGGTGTAGATTGGTCCTAGCTAAGATTAGGGCTCGACTTTTAGCTTAGAGTCGGAAATTGGTTAAGCCACGTTGTGTACGGTTTCTCCACCTTAAGGAGCTTGTTGATTAGTGAACTCTCGAGTAAGGAGTACTCGAGGAGTGGAGTATAAACGAGGAGTGAGCTTCGTTTCCGAACCACTATAAATCCTTGGTGTTTGGTTTGATCTTTTCTTCCCTTATCTCTTTACATTCATTATTCTTTATACTTGTGATTATTAGTTTAGTTGACTATACCTTGTTCGTATCGTGTATAAGAAGGTTTCACATAAATACTCAAGCCTAAGTTTTTGAAAAGGATTATTAAAAACCAATTTTTAACAAGTAAATTTAAGAAACTATTCAACCCCCCCCCCCCCTTTCTAGTTTCTACAAGATACTTGAAGGGTTCCCCGGGTCTTGCTATTCATGTTGCCAAAAACTCTGGTATGTCTCTTAAAGCCTTCTCATATGCTGACTGGGCTAAATGTATTGTTACAAGAAGATCTGTGACTGGCTACTGTGTTTTTTTAATGATAATTTGGTTTCCTGAAAAAGTAAGAAACAAAACACTCTCTCTAAGTCCTCAACAGAAGCAGAGTATAGGGCTCTTGCTTCTATGACTAGTGAAGTCATTTAGATCCTAAAAATTTTAAAAGATTTAAATTGCCATAATTTTTTACCTATGGATCTATTATGTGATAGCAATTCAGCAATTAAGATTGCTGCCAATCCTATGTTCCATGAAAGAACAAAGCACCTTGAGATTGACCTTCATTTTATGAGGGAAAGATCTTAAGTGGCATTGTTCGAACTAGAAAAGTGGAGTCTGTAAACCAAATTGCAGACATCCTTACCAAAGGATTGGACATAATTCAGCATGAAAACCTGGTTAAGAAACTAGGGATGATTGATTTGTTTAGGATATCAGATTAAGGGGGGATATTAAATTTACCCATATAATCTGATATCAAAAGTTATAAAGACTGATGTGTCATTTTGAGTATTGTAGGGATCTAATATGACATGGATGGAAACTTGCTTATGGACTTGGAGATTGGGTTTTGGTGTTGGGCTGAAGAATAACAAAGTCCAAAGCCTTTTGTTATGTTATGACTGTTGTTGCTTTAGTATATCATACCCTAATTTATTATGAGTTAGGGTTAAGGGAGCGTGTTGTGTGTGTTTATCAGCCGTCAATGGCTACCATACTCTCTCTTTATTCTTGTTGATTCATCTTGTTATTTCTGTTTAAGCTTTGTAAAACTATTATCATTTTAGATAATAGATCCACACCCGATCTAATCTATGGTGGATTTTGTTGTTTTTTATTCTATTTCATTTACCAGTTATTTTGATTTAATACAACGTGTTTTTAGATCTTTATATCATCTTTTTTTACAGGTCCTTTCCTTGAAGGGTCCGGCGGGGGCCGTTAGTATTTGTAACAGACAGTTTTGAGAAGTATAAAACATGAGATTTTTTACCCGAACCTGAATGTATTCTGAAATGGGATGAAGTAGAGCAATGTTTCACATGTTTGTGTTGTAATAGAACCTGTAGAGAAAGAGAGAATGTACCTTTTTGCTATCCAAGTCATAACTCGCCATATATGAGCGACTAACACATATATCACACTAAAGGCATAAAAATCCTAGCATCGATAAACAATAACCGTTAGAGAGAAAAAGAAATGTAAAGACAAACATAAATGTTAAGTGTTTACAACCACCATTGTTTTAAACCATGGAACATCTTCTATTGGTACCCATTCAAACTACCATTCTTTACTTGCCCTTCTTCTTGTCCATTTTGCCAAGGAACCTTCCAAGGCACTTGAACATAACCTTCGTTTGCTTGGATTTAGGAGAGGCAACGTCGTGTATTTATGGCGTGTCATCAAAGCATAAGGTAAATGTAATGAAACATTAAATGACCATAACGGAAATATCGGAATCAAACATCGGTAATCCAACCTAAGCTCAAAACATGAAAAATGAAATACTGAAAGAAAGGACTAAACAATGTCCAAATAAGCAGAATAATGTAAGTGCATAAAATAAGAAGTCTGTATAGCTTCCATTCCAAATGCACGTGCTCTCAGAATCCTAAGAGCGTCCCGGTGTACCTGCCGTTAGAACATGAAAGGAAACTACGGCTGAGCATAACGCTCAGTGAACGGATATAAAACATGACAAGAATATATAGAATGAAACAAGCGATAGAATACTGGAGCTGTAAGACTGATATGTAACATGTGGTAGAACTCTGCATAAAATCTGAGAAACTTGGTTCATATATACTGATACTGAAACATAACTATTAATTCTGAAAACATGCATTTACTGTATTTTATTTGCCAGAGCTTATATAGGTCACGTGTTGTAACAACCGTGCATGAATAACTGGAGGGGTGACCTCATCATGTTATAGAGGGGTGACCTCTAAATAACTGTGCTGGGTGGAAGGATCAGCTCCAATGTGAAGGATGTAGAGCACACACCACATTCACCTTGATAACTTGTAACACATATAAGCCTAGGATGCATCCATACGCCCCACTAATAATACTGATAAAATGGCCAAGCTGAGCTGAGTGGGACGATGCAGGATATCACTCTCCTGCATGTGAGTCACGACACCGGTGCCTCTAGTGTCGTGGTTACGGTACCTCCGTAACTAGTACATAAACTGGTCGTGCTTGTATATAATGCTCAGGCAATTTATTTAGTTATTAACATGATTACTGATAAACTTAAACATATACTGGGGAAAACATTTGGCTGCAGACGGGAAATCCTAATCATGCATAGGAAAGGAAATCCTTACTGAAAGGACGGGAAATCCGTACCTCGTGTCCAGTACTGAGATAAGACTGAAAGCTGACGGATCGAGTCTGACTTCCCAGATACTACCTAAATAATGGACGGAAATTAAGTTAACCGATTACTGTTTACCATTATCGATTTTCATCTACTCTTAGTTTAATTTATTTTATTATTGTAATGTATAATCTGATTAATCTGCGTACCTGGTGTATTTCTAATAACCCGACTGATCTTTAATTGTCTACTGGTTAGTATATACCTATCTATGGTTACTGTGTATTATACTGTGTCCTAAAACTCTGATATTACTCTAATTATTACCTTGTAGTAAACAGAAAGTTTCCTAAAATGGAAGGATTTCCAATTTAGTTTTCTTGAAATAAATCATTACCCAATTCATAAGTTAAATCCGACTTTTATTAGTGGAAGAAAATGTTAAAATCAATTTAATTTACTAATTAAATAATTAAAATAACAAATAGGTTTTATTTTATTTACAAAAACTTATTCATAAAGTGCTTTTACCAAACTAAAATAATTCCCACTATTTTTAAAATAAAGTTTCCACTGTTAATGTATTTATGTTCCCACTGCTAGTTATAAACAGTTCCCCCTGCTAGTTATAACAGTTCCCACCGTTAGTTATACTAAGTTCCCACTGCCTTTGTTTTCTGACAGACCCAAACACCCCTTGCTGCGAATTAGACCCAAACGCCCCCTGTTTTCTGAATTTTATTCCCAAACACCCCCCTGTTGCGAAGCAAACAGCCCTGATGGGGTTTCTTTTGCTGCGGCTGTATAAACAAAACCACCGAGACCTTAGGGTCTCGGTTTCCTTGTACAAGCAACACCCGACACCCCTGTTTGATCCAGGGCTGCGGCTGATTAGGCAAACACCACCGAGACCTTGTTGTGGTCTCGGTCGGTTCGAACAGCAACAAAACCCGACACCATTTATGAGGTTTTCTGTCCTTGGTCGGCCATAACAAGAGCACCACCGAGACCTTGATGTCTCGGCTGGGCATCAACTACACCAAAACAACTAAACGTGATAATCAACGAAAATAGGAACGAGAGTGAATACCGTTATAAGATTTTACGATGTTGATGATTACACACGAATCAAAAAGCCAAACTCGCAATCTTTTTTTTTTTTTTACAAACCGGCGGCCATTTTTTTTTTTTTTGTCTCTTGTGTCGGCAGCCCCCAAGAACCCTAAATTGTTTTTTTTTTTTTTTTTTTGTTCGCTGAAAGTGAAAAGGGAACCCCCTGTTCCTTTATTTTTTTTTTTGTTTGAGCTAATGGGCTTGGCCCAATTTCCTTTTTCTTTTTCTTTACACAAACCGCCTCTTTCAATTTATATATATAGTTTTCCCCTTTTTTTTTTAAAACGCGTTTAATTATTTACGTAAAGCTCGTATTTAAAATTCTCGTTCTGAAACGAAAATATATTTCCTGTGTTTCTGAAACGTTTGATCATTTTCTGAATAATTAATTATCTACAGTATTTAAATAAAACTGAGTGCGTAATTAGTGTTAACGTTTAAGTAGTTCTGTATAATAGATAATTCATCTGTAATCTTTCTGAGACTAAATACTTACTATCTGAATAACTGTAATATTTATAGTATTTAAATAAATTGGGATTGCGTATTTACTTTCTGCGTTTATATCTCTATTTAATAATTAATACTTATATAGATTATTAAAATTAAACTGCGTATTTAAATATTCTGATTTTTAAATACGGGTTTTACAACTTTAGGGTGTTTGGAAGCAAGTGCTTCATTCTCAACACCAAAGATTACCTTACTAAGTTTGAACCAAAGTCTTACGAAGGTATCTTTTTAGGTTATTCTCAAACTAGCAAAGCCTACTTAGTCCTCAATAGAACCTCGGGTGTAATTGAAGAATCACTTAACGTGAATTTTGATGAAACCCCTCCTTCATCTAAGACACCACCTTTGGTAGATGATGACTTGGATGAAATAGACATAGTTAATGCCAAAGATGTTATAAACATAGGAGTTGAAGACCTTAGTGTTGAAAAGGGAGTAAACATTAAGGAGTCAAAGGATCATGCTCTCGATAACGTCATAGGCGAATTAAATCAAAGGACCCTAAGATCTCAAGTCCTAAATCAAAGTAACTTTATTTTGTTTCGTCTCCTTGATTGAACCAAAGAATGTTAAAGAAGCTTTTATGGATGAGAGTTGGGTCATCGCTATGCAAGAAGAATTGAATCAATTCATTGCTAATGACGTTTGGGAACTTGTTCCTCCACCTAGAAGTTCGACCATCATAGGAACCAAATGGGTATATAGGAATAAGTTAGATGAGAATGGTGTTGTGTCTCATAACAAGGCTAGACTTGTAGCTCAAGGCTATAATCAACAAGAAGGTATTGATTATGACGAGACATACGCACCCGTAGCAAGATTAGAATCCATTAGAATTCTTAGCTTACGCTTGTACCTTAGACTTTAAGCTTCAACAAACGGATGTAAAGAGTGAATTTCTTAACGGTTCGATCAATAAGGAGGTATATGTGGCTCAACCTCCCGGCTTCATTGATTTTGAGAAACCGGGTCATGTTTACAAGCTTAAGAAAGCTCTTTATGGTCTCAAACAAGCACCCAAAGCTTGGTATGATAGATGAAATTGTGTATAATTGAAGTTCGTTTTCTCGATTCTTAACCAATTGAAAGTCCTAACAAAATCAGGTTTATGATCGTTTTTGGTTGGTAGGGTTATTTAGATTTTCTATGTCTAATTGAACAATCAAGTAAAAATGTGCAAAATATTAACTATTTATCCGTAAAACATTTAGCAAATACCAAATTTTATTCAAATAAGGACAAAAATGTAAAACTATGGAATTTAAGTGCTAAAAATGTAAATGTTTGAAACTATGATGCTTAAAATGTAAAATCAGAAAACTACAAGGACTAACTATGCAAATTTTACCAAACTACTAACTAATTGTAACAAACTTTAAAACTGATTAACTAAATTTGACAAGTTATGAAATTATTAGGACTAATCCAATGCAAACCCTAAAAACAAGTAATTTCGGCCCTCAATACAAACAGTGACAAATTTGGAGGACTAAAGTGAAAATAAAGTGGAACTTTAACCAAAAACGGGCTAAGTGAATGTATAAGCTCGTTTAAGCTCTACAATGAACCAAATAAGCTCAAACCAATTTCAAACAGCTTAAAATCCAATTTTACTTAGACTTGTAAAAGGAATAAGCTTGAAACTAAGTAAAACTCAAATAAGCCAATTTTGATAAGCCACAAATAAGCTATCTAATAAGCCAGACTTGCACAAACTGATTTTTTGCTAAATCTTGTTTATCAATCCATTGAGAGTCTGGAATGTCTTTTGAAAATGAAAATGATCAAGTAATGAATCAGGAAAATGAAAATAAGCTAAAACTAGCTTATTTGACCAAAGTTGACCAAATTTTTGAAAAACTTGAAAACTTCCAGATCTACTCAACAACACATTCTAAACAGGAATATGAAAGAAAATGGGAAGATTTATGAAGTAGATTTGCTGGAATGAGAAATCAGTAAGCACTTATATTACAGAAACTTTCATTTGCTATTCAGCTTATGAAAATGCTTAATTCTCCCTTGAAATGTAAAACTGTATAATTTCCTTATGAACACTCAATATTCAGATGTTAATGGACAAGTGTGAGCTGGTTTGAAGAAATTTCAACAAGAAATGAGTAAATGCCAAGCAATTGAAATCAGACACTTTTTATGAACTATTTTAAGCTAAAACTGACCCATACTTTTTTTTAGCCAATTGCCTTTTTGACTTGCTATTTGACTTGAAAACTACCAACACTTGTTTACAATGACTGAATGAAAGTAAATGAACAAAAACTAACCACTTAACAAAACTTTATACTACAATGACAACTATATCCAAACACTAGTTACTGATCTTTACAACCTTTTTGTGAATGAAAACTAGGCAATTGGTTGAACTAAACTAAATGTGATATCTACTCAAATTTTATAACCAAAATGAAGTGAAATGGAACCAATAACAAGCAGTGTAACAGGCAAATGCACCAAATGCACAAGTAAGCTAAGAATGACTGATAAGATGAAATCAGTAACATGTATAAGCTAGTAAAAAGTAACAAACTACTAGAAACTTATCAAATCAGCAAAAAACAACACAAGTACAAGCTAAACACACTTAATCATGTCAGCAAGTAGAATTTAGACTAGAATTGAGCATGCCATTTCTGTTTAGAGGAACCAAAATCAGAAACATGAAACCTTTAAGCATAAGCCTCCACTGATGGAGTAGGTAGGCGCTGAGCCTCCTAGATAGTGTTAACCACCACCTTAACACTATTTACCACTTAATCAACCTGCTACAATCATCATCATCACAATTTTTTGTACAATTTGCTTCAAAATAAACTAAAACAGCTACTGGATGAACAGGACAAGAGTAAACAGGAACAATCTTCAACAATAGCTTCTCATGATCAATGGTGATCACAAGTATCTTATATCAGCACTAGGATAACAGGAATGCAAGAGATGAATAGTAGATTGAGGGAAAAGAAAAGAGATTTTATTGATTGAAGGTGAAAGTTAGTTACAAATGCTAGTAAAGTAGTTACAACTACAATAACTAACTCAAGAGCTTGTCAGACTCTTGAGGTCGTTATGCTATCAACTACAAACTAAGATTGAGGGAGAGAAAAAGTAAGTGTGTGAAAATTTCACACTTAGGCTACAATCACAAATGAGGGTAACATTCCCTATTTATAGACAAAATATGAGAAGTAGTTGAAGCTGATGACGTGTCCTAACCACTTAATTGCTGCCACGTGTCCTCAACCTGCCAATTGCTACCAGCTGTTATGAATGTGGAATTGGGCTTTTCTTCTTGGATGATTTCCAGGTTAATTGAGCATGTGAGATGAATTCGTCTTTCAAAAATACACACTTTTCATGTTTGAAGTTTTCCATGAGATGCAGTAGAACTTAAAATCGTTCCTAGGTTCGTTGTTGAAGAAGAATGCCACGTGGACAAATTTGATTGGGTGAAATAGAAGCACACGGATCATGATCTATTTTGGATAAAATGGTTATTGGTTGGCGTTCTTTGATTGGCTAGAAATTAAGTAAGTGGGGTGTATTGTTGCTTTGCGGCGCATTAATGAAGCAGGTGATGTGGCTGCAATATATGGCAATCCGTGTACAAATTTCCTTGACTTCTCATTGGTTGAGAGCCATGTCATAATGATTAAGTCTATTTTGAGTGGATTTTTGGCAAATTTAGCCCTTGAATTTAGGCAGATTCAAAATTTAAGCTTAACACTTCATTCCTTTGGCATAATTGGTCCTTCCACTTGCATTCTTGTATAATTTGACCCTTTGACTTGGTTGACTGAAGAGTTGACCATGTTTGAATTTTATCTTGACTTTGGAAAATTTACACTTTGAGTCCTTCAACTTTGGAGTGTTGTCAAGATAGGTCCCTTATCTTCAAAGTCTTGTCATCTTTGATCATTCTTTGTCTTTTTCATCCAAATAAGCTTGATTTCTTCTTGTTTGCTTGAAAATGTATCCTTCTTACCTATTTATACACAAAAACAAAACATACCACATAATTCCGCTTTATAGCACAAAAGTTAGGTATTTTCCTTGTGTTTTAGGGTGATTTGTTGATTAATTGATATGAGTTTTTGCTCATATCAATATACTTAAAGCGTTTCTTATAAAACATGAGTATACCATGGGGATGGTAGACAATACACTCTTTACAAAGACGAAAGGTTCTCACCTCATTATCGTACAAATATATGTTGATGACATTATATTTAGTTCAACTTGTCAATCATTGTGTGATGACTTTGTCAAAATTGTGCATGATGAGTTTGAAATGAGTATGATGGGAGAACTTAACTTCTTTTTAGGACTCCAAATTAAACAAATGGACGATGGTATTTTATTTAATCAATCCAAGTATGTTAAAGAAATGCTAAAGAAATTTGGATTAGAAGACTCTAGGCCAATGAAGACCCCTATGGCCTCGAATACTAAACTCACCGTAGATGATGATTGTGAGTCGGTAGAAAACACCAAATATAGAGGTATGATTGGTAGTTTGTTGTACCTAACGGCAAGTCGACCGGATATCATGTTTAATGTTTGCCTTTTTGCTTGCTTCCAAGAGGCTCCCAAAACCTCTCAACTTGAAGCGGTTAAGCGTATCTTCCAATACATTAAGGGCACTATACATTTAGGATTATGGTATCCTAAAGGGACCGATGTAGAAACCATTGTCTACGCGGACTCGGATCATGCGGGAGACTATGTGGACAGGAAAAGCACTAGTGGAGTTTGTACCTTCATGGGTTGTTTTTTTAACTTCTTGGTTCTCCAAGAAACAAATCGCTCTTGCTATATCTACCACGGAAGCTGAGTATGTGAGTGCCGGTAAATCTTGTCAACAAGCTTTATGGATGAAGCAAGCGCTTGTTGATTACGGGATTTCTCTTGATGATGTTCCCATCATGTGCGGCAACAAGGGTGCAATAGACCTTAGCAAGAATCCCGTGCAACATTACGAACTAAGCACATAGAGATTCGCCACCATTTTCTTAGGGATAATGTTCAAAAGGGGAACATTTCGATTGAGAAGGTACCGTCGGTAGAAAACTTAGCCGACATCTTCACTAAGCCACTTAAGAGGGAACCTTTTAATTACTTGCATCTAGGTCTAGGTTTAATGGAACATATTCCTTAATTATGCATTTTAATTAATCAAGTCTTTTTCTCTTTTGAGTCTTTTCTTTCTTTGAGCTTTTGAGTATCGCAAACTCTTTTTGAAAATATTCTCTTCTCTTTTTCAAAATTCTCTAAGTTCTTTCGAAAATGGTCGAGAAATTTTTATGCTTTGTTAATTCAATCTAAAAACGTTTTTCATAGCTTCTTGCTATTCATAATGAGCTTACATAATTCATATGTATGGGTATCTCAAATATAGCAAGAACAAAAGAGAACTATGGAGGATCATTGTGTCATGACTTTGTGTCTAGTTCTACACACCTCCTACATCGATTTTCTTTACAATCTATGTATTTTGGTCAAAACCTTGTTTGGTGAGTTCTTATGTGTTTTCTTTGTCTATATTTGCTTCTAAGCATATCTCCATGATTAGTTAGATAAGAAAAATAGGATTTGTTGAATTGGAAGATCCTCCCACATCACCAAATTTAACCCACTGTGGGCGGTTCTATATTGAAACCGCAGTTCCCTAGTGATAAGGAACCGCCTAAGGAGATAAAGAACCGCGTCCAGTAACTTCTTTTTCGGGTATTCCTGAAAATCCAAATTTGCTCCAACACTTTTTGGAATCTTTGTTTCAACCCTTTGACCACCCCTAAAATATCTTGGGCTTTCTCTATTTAACCTTAAGCATTTTGCATCCTTCCTCAAATCAAAATGTCTTATTCCCCAAATGAAAGCTTTGATTCTCCTCCATTTTCTCCAATTGCTTTCAATCCCAATTCACCCAAGAACACTCAAAATTACATATCTTCTTCTTCTTTTAAGAATGTTGGTTGTGGAACTTCTTATCTTTCACCACTAGCCTTTAGTGTTCTTCCTCCTTCACATGATAATGTCATGCATCATGGAACATATTGTCATTGTTGTCAATATCAACATCTTGCTATGGCTCATATCTATGAAGAGTTGAATTACATCAAGAGTCTCTTAGTCAAACCTCCTCTTCACTATGACTATGAGATTTCTACCAAACCACCACCACCTCCTTCCGCCACTACCTTGTCTTTTATCTAAGCATTGTTTGCTTATCTTCAAGACATCTAGTTCAAGCAAATCTTGGAGTTCTAGTTTAACTAGGATTAGATTTATGCTTTTCTTTTGGCTTGTTTCATTTATGCATTGGTTACTTTTTATACATCTTTGTATGATTTATTTCCTTGTATCTTTTATCATGTTTCCTTTTAACATGACTTATCTTGGATCTTTTGTTTCTTCTCTTATTTTTTTGACCTTTGCTATATCTTGTTGGGTGTCTCTTCTCTACTACTAACCCTTTTATGTAGCTTGTCACCATATATCGATTCCTTGGTGCCCCAAGCAAGGGGAGTAAGCACCAAGGGGGAGCATTTGCAAAGTCCGGTTCTTTTCTTCTTCAAAGACTTTTGCAACCTTTTTGCTTCGACAAAGGGGGAGAAATGATATAAACTCGTCTTCGAAAATCTTGTTTTATTAGGTGATTGAGTTTATGTATTGTCGGAATAAAAAAGGAGGAGATTGTTAATGCAATAATGCCTAAAAACGTTACTTGCATTTTTTGGTCTCGCTTTGTTTTGATTGCGACAATATGTAAAAACAAGCATTTACGAAAACAACGAAAAACGAATTCTTGAGTTTAAGTATTTTTCATTTCAACAATTATCACTTAAGGTATGAACAAACAAGTACTCATCCTAATTAAGTGATCAAGGATTTAATCTTTTCTTAAAACTCACTTTTTATTAAGTGTGACAAGTTTTTTTATTAAACTTTCTTTTTAAGAAAATGTTTTATTAATTTAATTATTTGAAAATTTGAAATTTGAAAATAGCATATTCTATCTTGGTTTGGAATATCCTTTCAGGATATTTTAATCCCCAAATTCGAACCAATCCACTAAAAGACAAAAGGAAGCAAAGTCTATGCAGGCGGTTCCTTAGCACATATAGCGGTTCCTTATTGATAAGGAACCACAGGCTCCAATAAGGAACCACGAGCAGATATAGCCGTTGGATGTTAGTTTTATAAATAGTGGATCATTCTCAGACTTTCAACTAACCTCTTTTGAACATACATTTCCAGATTCTTTCATACTTCTTAAATCACTCAAATCCTTGATCATTTGTTTGATTACTACTTGTTTAGAAGTGAATCTTTCTCCTCTCATCTTTTCCTCTCAAAGTGCAAAGAGAAGAACACTATCATCCTTGAAGTGTTGTGTCTACCTCAAAGATCCATGGAAGATCCAAACTTATTTATTCATTGTTGTGAAGATCCAAGTAGTTGTGTCTATTTGAAGTTATGTATGTATTAAGGTTAATACTTGGTCCTTAAAGTATATTGGTGTAGATTGGTCCTAGCTAAGATTAGGGCTCGACTTTTAGCTTAGAGTCGGAAATTGGTTAAGCCACGTTGTGTACGGTTTCTCCACCTTAAGGAGCTTGTTGATTAGTGAACTCTCGAGTAAGGAGTACTCGAGGAGTGGAGTATAAACAAGGAGTGAGCTTCGTTTCCGAACCACTATAAATCCTTGGTGTTTGGTTTGATCTTTTCTTCCCTTATCTCTTTACATTCATTATTCTTTATACTTGTGATTATTAGTTTAGTTGACTATACCTTGTTCGTATCGTGTATAAGAAGGTTTCACATAAATACTCAAGCCTAAGTTTTTGAAAAGGATTATTAAAAACCAATTTTTAACAAGTAAATTTAAGAAACTATTCAACCCCCCCCCCCCCCCTTTCTAGTTTCTACAAGATACTTGAAGGGTTCCCCGGGTCTTGCTATTCATGTTGCCAAAAACTCTGGTATGTCTCTTAAAGCCTTCTCATATGCTGACTGGGCTAAATGTATTGTTACAAGAAGATCTGTGACTGGCTACTGTGTTTTTTTAATGATAATTTGGTTTCCTGAAAAAGTAAGAAACAAAACACTCTCTCTAAGTCCTCAACAGAAGCAGAGTATAGGGCTCTTGCTTCTATGACTAGTGAAGTCATTTGGATCCTAAAAATTTTAAAAGATTTAAATTGCCATAATTTTTTACCTATGGATCTATTATGTGATAGCAATTCAGCAATTAAGATTGCTGCCAATCCTATGTTCCATGAAAGAACAAAGCACCTTGAGATTGACCTTCATTTTATGAGGGAAAGATCTTAAGTGGCATTGTTCGAACTAGAAAAGTGGAGTCTGTAAACCAAATTGCAGACATCCTTACCAAAGGATTGGACATAATTCAGCATGAAAACCTGGTTAAGAAACTGGGGATGATTGATTTGTTTAGGATATCAGATTAAGGGGGGATATTAAATTTACCCATATAATCTGATATCAAAAGTTATAAAGACTGATGTGTCATTTTGAGTATTGTAGGGATCTAATATGACATGGATGGAAACTTGCTTATGGACTTGGAGATTGGGTTTTGGTGTTGGGCTGAAGAATAACAAAGTCCAAAGCCTTTTGTTATGTTATGACTGTTGTTGCTTTAGTATATCATACCCTAATTTATTATGAGTTAGGGTTAAGGGAGCGTGTTGTGTGTGTTTATCAGCCGTCAATGGCTACCATACTCTCTCTTTATTCTTGTTGATTCATCTTGTTATTTCTGTTTAAGCTTTGTAAAACTATTATCATTTTAGATAATAGATCCACACCCGATCTAATCTATGGTGGATTTTGTTGTTTTTTATTCTATTTCATTTACCAGTTATTTTGATTTAATACAACGTGTTTTTAGATCTTTATATCATCTTTTTTTACAGGTCCTTTCCTTGAAGGGTCCGGCGGGGGCCGTTAGTATTTGTAACAGACAGTTTTGAGAAGTATAAAACATGAGATTTTTTACCCGAACCTGAATGTATTCTGAAATGGGATGAAGTAGAGCAATGTTTCACATGTTTGTGTTGTAATAGAACCTGTAGAGAAAGAGAGAATGTACCTTTTTGCTATCCAAGTCATAACTCGCCATATATGAGCGACTAACACATATATCACACTAAAGGCATAAAAATCCTAGCATCGATAAACAATAACCGTTAGAGAGAAAAAGAAATGTAAAGACAAACATAAATGTTAAGTGTTTACAACCACCATTGTTTTAAACCATGGAACATCTTCTATTGGTACCCATTCAAACTACCATTCTTTACTTGCCCTTCTTCTTGTCCATTTTGCCAAGGAACCTTCCAAGGCACTTGAACATAACCTTCGTTTGCTTGGATTTAGGAGAGGCAACGTCGTGTATTTATGGCGTGTCATCAAAGCATAAGGTAAATGTAATGAAACATTAAATGACCATAACGGAAATATCGGAATCAAACATCGGTAATCCAACCTAAGCTCAAAACATGAAAAATGAAATACTGAAAGAAAGGACTAAACAATGTCCAAATAAGCAGAATAATGTAAGTGCATAAAATAAGAAGTCTGTATAGCTTCCATTCCAAATGCACGTGCTCTCAGAATCCTAAGAGCGTCCCGGTGCACCTGCCGTTAGAACATGAAAGGAAACTACGGCTGAGCATAACGCTCAGTGAACGGATATAAAACATGACAAGAATATATAGAATGAAACAAGCGATAGAATACTGGAGCTGTAAGACTGATATGTAACATGTGGTAGAACTCTGCATAAAATCTGAGAAACTTGGTTCATATATACTGATACTGAAACATAACTATTAATTCTGAAAACATGCATTTACTGTATTTTATTTGCCAGAGCTTATATAGGTCACGTGTTGTAACAACCGTGCATGAATAACTGGAGGGGTGACCTCATCATGTTATAGAGGGGTGACCTCTAAATAACTGTGCTGGGTGGAAGGATCAGCTCCAATGTGAAGGATGTAGAGCACACACCACATTCACCTTGATAACTTGTAACACATATAAGCCTAGGATGCATCCATACGCCCCACTAATAATACTGATAAAATGGCCAAGCTGAGCTGAGTGGGACGATGCAGGATATCACTCTCCTGCATGTGAGTCACGACACCGGTGCCTCTAGTGTCGTGGTTACGGTACCTCCGTAACTAGTACATAAACTGGTCGTGCTTGTATATAATGCTCAGGCAATTTATTTAGTTATTAACATGATTACTGATAAACTTAAACATATACTGGGGAAAACATTTGGCTGCAGACGGGAAATCCTAATCATGCATAGGAAAGGAAATCCTTACTGAAAGGACGGGAAATCCGTACCTCGTGTCCAGTACTGAGATAAGACTGAAAGCTGACGGATCGAGTCTGACTTCCCAGATACTACCTAAATAATGGACGGAAATTAAGTTAACCGATTACTGTTTACCATTATCGATTTTCATCTACTCTTAGTTTAATTTATTTTATTATTGTAATGTATAATCTGATTAATCTGCGTACCTGGTGTATTTCTAATAACCCGACTGATCTTTAATTGTCTACTGGTTAGTATATACCTATCTATGGTTACTGTGTATTATACTGTGTCCTAAAACTCTGATATTACTCTAATTATTACCTTGTAGTAAACAGAAAGTTTCCTAAAATGGAAGGATTTCCAATTTAGTTTTCTTGAAATAAATCATTACCCAATTCATAAGTTAAATCCGACTTTTATTAGTGGAAGAAAATGTTAAAATCAATTTAATTTACTAATTAAATAATTAAAATAACAAATAGGTTTTATTTTATTTACAAAAACTTATTCATAAAGTGCTTTTACCAAACTAAAATAATTCCCACTATTTTTAAAATAAAGTTTCCACTGTTAATGTATTTATGTTCCCACTGCTAGTTATAAACAGTTCCCCCTGCTAGTTATAACAGTTCCCACCGTTAGTTATACTAAGTTCCCACTGCCTTTGTTTTCTGACAGACCCAAACACCCCTTGCTGCGAATTAGACCCAAACGCCCCCTGTTTTCTGAATTTTATTCCCAAACACCCCCCTGTTGCGAAGCAAACAGCCCTGATGGGGTTTCTTTTGCTGCGGCTGTATAAACAAAACCACCGAGACCTTAGGGTCTCGGTTTCCTTGTACAAGCAACACCCGACACCCCTGTTTGATCCAGGGCTGCGGCTGATTAGGCAAACACCACCGAGACCTTGCTGTGGTCTCGGTCGGTTCGAACAGCAACAAAACCCGACACCATTTATGAGGTTTTCTGTCCTTGGTCGGCCATAACAAGAGCACCACCGAGACCTTGATGTCTCGGCTGGGCATCAACTACACCAAAACAACTAAACGTGATAATCAACGAAAATAGGAACGAGAGTGAATACCGTTATAAGATTTTACGATGTTGATGATTACACACGAATCAAGAAGCCAAACTCGCAATCTTTTTTTTTTTTTTTACAAACCGGCGGCCATTTTTTTTTTTTTTTGTCTCTTGTGTCGGCAGCCCCCAAGAACCCTAAATTGTTTTTTTTTTTTTTTTTGTTCGCTGAAAGTGAAAAGGGAACCCCCTGTTCCTTTATTTTTTTTTTGTTTGAGCTAATGGGCTTGGCCCAATTTCCTTTTTCTTTTTCTTTACACAAACCGCCTCTTTCAATTTATATATATAGTTTTCCCCTTTTTTTTTTAAAACGCGTTTAATTATTTACGTAAAGCTCGTATTTAAAATTCTCGTTCTGAAACGAAAATATATTTCCTGTGTTTCTGAAACGTTTGATCATTTTCTGAATAATTAATTATCTACAGTATTTAAATAAAACTGAGTGCGTAATTAGTGTTAACGTTTAAGTAGTTCTGTATAATAGATAATTCATCTGTAATCTTTCTGAGACTAAATACTTACTATCTGAATAACTGTAATATTTATAGTATTTAAATAAATTGGGATTGCGTATTTACTTTCTGCGTTTATATCTCTATTTAATAATTAATACTTATATAGATTATTAAAATTAAACTGCGTATTTAAATATTCTGATTTTTAAATACGGGTTTTACAACTTTAGGGTGTTTGGAAGCAAGTGCTTCATTCTCAACACCAAAGATTACCTTACTAAGTTTGAACCAAAGTCTTACGAAGGTATCTTTTTAGGTTATTCTCAAACTAGCAAAGCCTACTTAGTCCTCAATAGAACCTCGGGTGTAATTGAAGAATCACTTAACGTGAATTTTGATGAAACCCCTCCTTCATCTAAGACACCACCTTTGGTAGATGATGACTTGGATGAAATAGACATAGTTAATGCCAAAGATGTTATAAACATAGGAGTTGAAGACCTTAGTGTTGAAAAGGGAGTAAACATTAAGGAGTCAAAGGATCATGCTCTCGATAACGTCATAGGCGAATTAAATCAAAGGACCCTAAGATCTCAAGTCCTAAATCAAAGTAACTTTATTTTGTTTCGTCTCCTTGATTGAACCAAAGAATGTTAAAGAAGCTTTTATGGATGAGAGTTGGGTCATCGCTATGCAAGAAGAATTGAATCAATTCATTGCTAATGACGTTTGGGAACTTGTTCCTCCACCTAGAAGTTCGACCATCATAGGAACCAAATGGGTATATAGGAATAAGTTAGATGAGAATGGTGTTGTGTCTCATAACAAGGCTAGACTTGTAGCTCAAGGCTATAATCAACAAGAAGGTATTGATTATGACGAGACATACGCACCCGTAGCAAGATTAGAATCCATTAGAATTCTTAGCTTACGCTTGTACCTTAGACTTTAAGCTTCAACAAACGGATGTAAAGAGTGAATTTCTTAACGGTTCGATCAATAAGGAGGTATATGTGGCTCAACCTCCCGGCTTCATTGATTTTGAGAAACCGGGTCATGTTTACAAGCTTAAGAAAGCTCTTTATGGTCTCAAACAAGCACCCAAAGCTTGGTATGATAGATGAAATTGTGTATAATTGAAGTTCGTTTTCTCGATTCTTAACCAATTGAAAGTCCTAACAAAATCAGGTTTATGATCGTTTTTGGTTGGTAGGGTTATTTAGATTTTCTATGTCTAATTGAACAATCAAGTAAAAATGTGCAAAATATTAACTATTTATCCGTAAAACATTTAGCAAATACCAAATTTTATTCAAATAAGGACAAAAATGTAAAACTATGGAATTTAAGTGCTAAAAATGTAAATGTTTGAAACTATGATGCTTAAAATGTAAAATCAGAAAACTACAAGGACTAACTATGCAAATTTTACCAAACTACTAACTAATTGTAACAAACTTTAAAACTGATTAACTAAATTTGACAAGTTATGAAATTATTAGGACTAATCCAATGCAAACCCTAAAAACAAGTAATTTCGGCCCTCAATACAAACAGTGACAAATTTGGAGGACTAAAGTGAAAATAAAGTGGAACTTTAACCAAAAACGGGCTAAGTGAATGTATAAGCTCGTTTAAGCTCTACAATGAACCAAATAAGCTCAAACCAATTTCAAACAGCTTAAAATCCAATTTTACTTAGACTTGTAAAAGGAATAAGCTTGAAACTAAGTAAAACTCAAATAAGCCAATTTTGATAAGCCACAAATAAGCTATCTAATAAGCCAGACTTGCACAAACTGATTTTTTGCTAAATCTTGTTTATCAATCCATTGAGAGTCTGGAATGTCTTTTGAAAATGAAAATGATCAAGTAATGAATCAGGAAAATGAAAATAAGCTAAAACTAGCTTATTTGACCAAAGTTGACCAAATTTTTGAAAAACTTGAAAACTTCCAGATCTACTCAACAACACATTCTAAACAGGAATATGAAAGAAAATGGGAAGATTTATGAAGTAGATTTGCTGGAATGAGAAATCAGTAAGCACTTATATTACAGAAACTTTCATTTGCTATTCAGCTTATGAAAATGCTTAATTCTCCCTTGAAATGTAAAACTGTATAATTTCCTTATGAACACTCAATATTCAGATGTTAATGGACAAGTGTGAGCTGGTTTGAAGAAATTTCAACAAGAAATGAGTAAATGCCAAGCAATTGAAATCAGACACTTTTTATGAACTATTTTAAGCTAAAACTGACCCATACTTTTTTTTAGCCAATTGCCTTTTTGACTTGCTATTTGACTTGAAAACTACCAACACTTGTTTACAATGACTGAATGAAAGTAAATGAACAAAAACTAACCACTTAACAAAACTTTATACTACAATGACAACTATATCCAAACACTAGTTACTGATCTTTACAACCTTTTTGTGAATGAAAACTAGGCAATTGGTTGAACTAAACTAAATGTGATATCTACTCAAATTTTATAACCAAAATGAAGTGAAATGGAACCAATAACAAGCAGTGTAACAGGCAAATGCACCAAATGCACAAGTAAGCTAAGAATGACTGATAAGATGAAATCAGTAACATGTATAAGCTAGTAAAAAGTAACAAACTACTAGAAACTTATCAAATCAGCAAAAAACAACACAAGTACAAGCTAAACACACTTAATCATGTCAGCAAGTAGAATTTAGACTAGAATTGAGCATGCCATTTCTGTTTAGAGGAACCAAAATCAGAAACATGAAACCTTTAAGCATAAGCCTCCACTGATGGAGTAGGTAGGCGCTGAGCCTCCTAGATAGTGTTAACCACCACCTTAACACTATTTACCACTTAATCAACCTGCTACAATCATCATCATCACAATTTTTTGTACAATTTGCTTCAAAATAAACTAAAACAGCTACTGGATGAACAGGACAAGAGTAAACAGGAACAATCTTCAACAATAGCTTCTCATGATCAATGGTGATCACAAGTATCTTATATCAGCACTAGGATAACAGGAATGCAAGAGATGAATAGTAGATTGAGGGAAAAGAAAAGAGATTTTATTGATTGAAAGTGAAAGTTAGTTACAAATGCTAGTAAAGTAGTTACAACTACAATAACTAACTCAAGAGCTTGTCAGACTCTTGAGGTCGTTATGCTATCAACTACAAACTAAGATTGAGGGAGAGAAAAAGTAAGTGTGTGAAAATTTCACACTTAGGCTACAATCACAAATGAGGGTAACATTCCCTATTTATAGACAAAATATGAGAAGTAGTTGAAGCTGATGACGTGTCCTAACCACTTAATTGCTGCCACGTGTCCTCAACCTGCCAATTGCTACTAGCTGTTATGAATGTGGAATTGGGCTTTTCTTCTTGGATGATTTCCAGGTTAATTAAGCATGTGAGATGAATTCGTCTTTCAAAAATACACACTTTTCATGTTTGAAGTTTTCCATGAGATGCAGTAGAACTTAAAATCGTTCCTAGGTTCGTTGTTGAAGAAGAATGCCACGTGGACAAATTTGATTGGGTGAAATAGAAGCACACGGATCATGATCTATTTTGGATAAAATGGTTATTGGTTGGCGTTCTTTGATTGGCTAGAAATTAAGTAAGTGGGGTGTATTGTTGCTTTGCGGTGCATTAATGAAGCAGGTGATGTGGCTGCAATATATGGCAATCCGTGTACAAATTTCCTTGACTTCTCATTGGTTGAGAGCCATGTCATAATGATTAAGTCTATTTTAAGTGGATTTTTGGCAAATTTAGCCCTTGAATTTAGGCAGATTCAAAATTTAAGCTTAACACTTCATTCCTTTGGCATAATTGGTCCTTCCACTTGCATTCTTGTATAATTTGACCCTTTGACTTGGTTGACTGAAGAGTTGACCATGTTTGAATTTTATCTTGACTTTGGAAAATTTACACTTTGAGTCCTTCAACTTTAGAGTGTTGTCAAGATAGGTCCCTTATCTTCAAAGTCTTGTCATCTTTGATCCTTCTTTGTCTTTTTCATCCAAATAAGCTTGATTTCTTCTTGTTTGCTTGAAAATGTATCCTTCTTACCTATTTATACACAAAAACAAAACATACCACATAATTCCGCTTTATAGCACAAAAGTTAGGTATTTTCCTTGTGTTTTAGGGTGATTTGTTGATTAATTGATATGAGTTTTTGCTCATATCAATAGACTTAAAGCGTTTCTTATAAAACATGAGTATACCATGGGGATGGTAGACAATACACTCTTTACAAAGACGAAAGGTTCTCACCTCATTATCGTACAAATATATGTTGATGACATTATATTTAGTTCAACTTGTCAATCATTGTGTGATGACTTTGTCAAAATTGTGCATGATGAGTTTGAAATGAGTATGATGGGAGAACTTAACTTCTTTTTAGGACTCCAAATTAAACAAATGGACGATGGTATTTTCTTTAATCAATCCAAGTATGTTAAAGAAATGCTAAAGAAATTTGGATTAGAAGACTCTAGGCCAATGAAGACCCCTATGGCCTCGAATACTAAACTCACCGTAGATGATGATTGTGAGTCGGTAGAAAACACCAAATATAGAGGTATGATTGGTAGTTTGTTGTACCTAACGGCAAGTCGACCGGATATCGTGTTTAATGTTTGCCTTTTTGCTTGCTTCCAAGAGGCTCCCAAAACCTCTCAACTTGAAGCGGTTAAGCGTATCTTCCAATACATTAAGGGCACTATACATTTAGGATTATGGTATCCTAAAGGGACCGATGTAGAAACCATTGTCTACGCGGACTCGGATCATGCGGGAGACTATGTGGACTGGAAAAGCACTAGTGGAGTTTGTACCTTCATGGGTTGTTTTTTTAACTTCTTGGTTCTCCAAGAAACAAATCGCTCTTGCTATATCTACCACGGAAGCTGAGTATGTGAGTGCCGGTAAATCTTGTCAACAAGCTTTATGGATGAAGCAAGCGCTTGTTGATTACGGGATTTCTCTTGATGATGTTCCCATCATGTGCGGCAACAAGGGTGCAATAGACCTTAGCAAGAATCCCGTGCAACATTACGAACTAAGCACATAGAGATTCGCCACCATTTTCTTAGGGATAATGTTCAAAAGGGGAACATTTCGATTGAGAAGGTACCGTCGGTAGAAAACTTAGCCGACATCTTCACTAAGCCACTTAAGAGGGAACCTTTTAATTACTTGCATCTAGGTCTAGGTTTAATGGAACATATTCCTTAATTATGCATTTTAATTAATCGAGTCTTTTTCTCTTTTGAGTCTTTTCTTTCTTTGAGCTTTTGAGTATCGCAAACTCTTTTTGAAAATATTCTCTTCTCTTTTTCAAAATTCTCTAAGTTCTTTCGAAAATGGTCGAGAAATTTTTATGCATTGTTAATTCAATCTAAAAACGTTTTTCATAGCTTCTTGCTATTCATAATGAGCTTACATAATTCATATGTATGGGTATCTCAAATATAGCAAGAACAAAAGAGAACTATGGAGGATCATTGTGTCATGACTTTGTGTCTAGTTCTACACACCTCCTACATCGATTTTCTTTACAATCTATGTATTTTGGTCAAAACCTTGTTTGGTGAGTTCTTATGTGTTTTCTTTGTCTATATTTGCTTCTAAGCATATCTCCATGATTAGTTAGATAAGAAAAATAGGATTTGTTGAATTGGAAGATCCTCCCACATCACCAAATTTAACCCACTGTGGGCTGTTCTATATTGAAACCGCAGTTCCCTAGTGATAAGGAACCGCCTAAGGAGATAAAGAACCGCGTCCAATAACTTCTTTTTCGGGTATTCCTGAAAATCCAAATTTGCTCCAACACTTTTTGGAATCTTTGTTTCAACCCTTTGACCACCCCTAAAATATCTTGGGCTTTCTCTATTTAACCTTAAGCATTTTGCATCCTTCCTCAAATCAAAATGTCTTATTCCCCAAATGAAAGCTTTGATTCTCCTCCATTTTCTCCAATTGCTTTCAATCCCAATTCACCCAAGAACACTCAAAATTACATATCTTCTTCTTCTTTTAAGAATGTTGGTTGTGGAACTTCTTATCTTTCACCACTAGCCTTTAGTGTTCTTCCTCCTTCACATGATAATGTCATGCATCATGGAACATATTGTCATTGTTGTCAATATCAACATATTGCTATGGCTCATATCTATGAAGAGTTGAATTACATCAAGAGTCTCTTAGTCAAACCTCCTCTTCACTATGACTATGAGATTTCTACCAAACCACCACCACCTCCTTCCGCCACTACCTTGTCTTTTATCTAAGCATTGTTTGCTTATCTTCAAGACATCTAGTTCAAGCAAATCTTGGAGTTCTAGTTTAACTAGGATTAGATTTATGCTTTTCTTTTGGCTTGTTTCATTTATGCATTGGTTACTTTTTATACATCTTTGTATGATTTATTTCCTTGTATCTTTTATCATGTTTCCTTTTAACATGACTTATCTTGGATCTTTTGTTTCTTCTCTTATTTTTTTGACCTTTGCTATATCTTGTTGGGTGTCTCTTCTCTACTACTAACCCTTTTATGTAGCTTGTCACCATATATCGATTCCTTGGTGCCCCAAGCAAGGGGAGTAAGCACCAAGGGGGAGCATTTGCAAAGTCCGGTTCTTTTCTTCTTCAAAGACTTTTGCAACCTTTTTGCTTCGACAAAGGGGGAGAAATGATATAAACTCGTCTTCGAAAATCTTGTTTTATTAGGTGATTGAGTTTATGTATTGTCGGAATAAAAAAGGAGGAGATTGTTAATGCAATAATGCCTAAAAACGTTACTTGCATTTTTTGGTCTCGCTTTGTTTTGATTACGACAATATGTAAAAACAAGCATTTACGAAAACAACGAAAAACGAATTCTTGAGTTTAAGTATTTTTCATTTCAACAATTATCACTTAAGGTATGAACAAACAAGTACTCATCCTAATTAAGTGATCAAGGATTTAATCTTTTCTTAAAACTCACTTTTTATTAAGTGTGACAAGTTTTTTTATTAAACTTTCTTTTTAAGAAAATGTTTTATTAATTTAATTATTTGAAAATTTGAAATTTGAAAATAGCATATTCTATCTTGGTTTGGAATATCCTTTCAGGATATTTTAATCCCCAAATTCGAACCAATCCACTAAAAGACAAAAGGAAGCAAAGTCTATGCAGGCGGTTCCTTAGCACATATAGCGGTTCCTTATTGATAAGGAACCACAGGCTCCAATAAGGAACCGCGAGCAGATATAGCCGTTGGATGTTAGTTTTATAAATAGTGGATCATTCTCAGACTTTCAACTAACCTCTTTTGAACATACATTTCCAGATTCTTTCATACTTCTTAAATCACTCAAATCCTTGATCATTTGTTTGATTACTACTTGTTTAGAAGTGAATCTTTCTCCTCTCATCTTTTCCTCTCAAAGTGCAAAGAGAAGAACACTATCATCCTTGAAGTGTTGTGTCTACCTCAAAGATCCATGGAAGATCCAAACTTATTTATTCATTGTTGTGAAGATCCAAGTAGTTGTGTCTATTTGAAGTTATGTATGTATTAAGGTTAATACTTGGTCCTTAAAGTATATTGGTGTAGATTGGTCCTAGCTAAGATTAGGGCTCGACTTTTAGCTTAGAGTCGGAAATTGGTTAAGCCACGTTGTGTACGGTTTCTCCACCTTAAGGAGCTTGTTGATTAGTGAACTCTCGAGTAAGGAGTACTCGAGGAGTGGAGTATAAACGAGGAGTGAGCTTCGTTTCCGAACCACTATAAATCCTTGGTGTTTGGTTTGATCTTTTCTTCCCTTATCTCTTTACATTCATTATTCTTTATACTTGTGATTATTAGTTTAGTTGCACTATACCTTGTTCGTATCGTGTATAAGAAGGTTTCACATAAATACTCAAGCCTAAGTTTTTGAAAAGGATTATTAAAAACCAATTTTTAACAAGTAAATTTAAGAAACTATTCACCCCTCCCCCCCCCCTTTCTAGTTTCTACAAGATACTTGAAGGGTTCCCCGGGTCTTGCTATTCATGTTGCCAAAAACTCTGGTATGTCTCTTAAAGCCTTCTCATATGCTGACTGGGCTAAATGTATTGTTACAAGAAGATCTGTGACTGGCTACTGTGTTTTTTTAATGATAATTTGGTTTCCTGAAAAAGTAAGAAACAAAACACTCTCTCTAAGTCCTCAGCAGAAGCAGAGTATAGGGCTCTTGCTTCTATGACTAGTGAAGTCATTTGGATCCTAAAATTTTTAAAAGATTTAAATTGCCATAATCTTTTACCTATGGATCTATTATGTGATAGCAATTCAGCAATTAAGATTGCTGCCAATCCTATGTTCCATGAAAGAACAAAGCACCTTGAGATTGACCTTCATTTTATGAGGGAAAGATCTTAAGTGGCATTGTTCGAACTAGAAAAGTGGAGTCTGTAAACCAAATTGCAGATATCCTTACCAAAGGATTGGACATAATTCAGCATGAAAACCTGGTTAAGAAACTGGGGATGATTGATTTGTTTAGGATATCAGATTAAGGGGGGATATTAAATTTACCCATATAATCTGATATCAAAAGTTATAAAGACTGATGTGTCATTTTGAGTATTGTAGGGATCTAATATGACATGGATGGAAACTTGCTTATGGACTTGGAGATTGGGTTTTGGTGCTGGGCTGAAGAATAACAAAGTCCAAAGCCTTTTGTTATGTTATGACTGTTGTTGCTTTAGTATATCATACCCTAATTTATTATGAGTTAGGGTTAAGGGAGCGTGTTGTGTGTGTTTATCAGCCGTCAATGGCTACCATACTCTCTCTTTATTCTTGTTGATTCATCTTGTTATTTCTGTTTAAGCTTTGTAAAACTATTATCATTTTAGATAATAGATCCACACCCGATCTAATCTATGGTGGATTTTGTTGTTTTTTATTCTATTTCATTTACCAGTTATTTTGATTTAATACAACGTGTTTTTAGATCTTTATATCATCTTTTTTTACAGGTCCTTTCCTTGAAGGGTCCGGCGGGGGCCGTTAGTATTTGTAACAGACAGTTTTGAGAAGTATAAAACATGAGATTTTTTACCCGAACCTGAATGTATTCTGAAATGGGATGAAGTAGAGCAATGTTTCACATGTTTGTGTTGTAATAGAACCTGTAGAGAAAGAGAGAATGTACCTTTTTGCTATCCAAGTCATAACTCGCCATATATGAGCGACTAACACATATATCACACTAAAGGCATAAAAATCCTAGCATCGATAAACAATAACCGTTAGAGAGCAAAAGAAATGTAAAGACAAACATAAATGTTAAGTGTTTACAACCACCATTGTTTTAAACCATGGAACATCTTCTATTGGTACCCATTCAAACTACCATTCTTTACTTGCCCTTCTTCTTGTCCATTTTGCCAAGGAACCTTCCAAGGCACTTGAACATAACCTTCGTTTGCTTGGATTTAGGAGAGGCATCCAGGATTTTGGGTAGGCGGCTAAGTTATTCTAAAGGTGGTAGCCTAGAGTCTAGAATACCATCCTGATCACTCGTCGATGATGATGAGCTAGAGGGATTTTGAGGTATTTTGTCGTTACCCCTTGGATCGCTTGCCAACAGTCTTTTCACCCTAAGATCATTAATTTGGGTCATGACACGATCAACAAGATGATATGTGCCTTCTCGACCACTAGGTTTTGGTGGAATAGGTGCTATGTGATGATAGAGACGGGTGAGCAACATTTCATAAGGTAGCACCGTTGAGACAAGATTTCAGATTTGTGACATCCTATTTACTATGTAGTAGGCAAGATTGAAAGGTTTACCGGTTTCTAAACTATAGAACATATAACTTTCACATGCATTTATGTGATCTTTGTTGCCTACCAAACACATCGTGTTACACCTTAGAATTCTTTCTGACTTCATAAACTTATCTTTGAGCTCTCTAGCTTCCATTCCATATGGATCCTTGAAGATGACTTTGTTTTTGTTAGAAATCCTAGTATCCTCGCTTCTAGGTTTAAAAACGGTTGTCCTAACGATATCCTTGTCGTCAAGTCTAGAATTATACCTATCTTGAGCATCTCTAGGTATGTTGGTTTTCTCAAGGGAAGTGAGAGAGTGAAGGTCCAAATAAAAGCAAATACCTTGGTTGGGGATCCTAAGGATGCGAGCAAATTAGTCTAGAGAATAGGATCAGTCAATACCATTTGCTTGAAAGTTTAAGAAAAGAGTGCGGGTTTCATCAAAGGTTACATTGACGATCATGTAGAACTCAAGAACAAACTCGGGACAAATTTGTTCATCTATGTCCAAAAGAGAATAAAGTTTATCCTAGAGAACACTTCACGGATGTTGGTGTTATCCATGAAGGATGGATGCACTACACAACCTTAATGGAAGGTGCGGTTTTCTAGCTCTTTGCACAAAGCTTTTTGTGCGGAGATGAAGCGTTTGGATCTATGGAAGTTGGGTATATAACTAGAGGTGTCATTATGGTCATAGGTCCAAGCAGCCGACATGTTTGATCCTAAGGCATAACTATTCCAAGTTAGTCAAATTTAGAAATTAACTCGAGGAATGCCTAGTGTGTGCCTGTATGCAACAAATGTGGAGGTGCGGTTATCTCTACCTAAAAATTATTTTCAAAGGAAATGAAGAATGCATATTTCTGAGATAACCCATACGCTCCTTAAGTTCAATGTAACTTCAAATGAACGTACCCGAAAATGCATATGAATTATGCAATTCATTTAGCATTCATGAGTCCGTATGCTATGATTAAACATCGTTTTTAGATATTTGGTATTTACAATGTTGAAAAATGATTTTTCGGCATGACCTAAGTAGTGAGAATGGTTTTTGAAAATCTTTTGATCAATTAGGGATTTCTAGTAATGCCTATTGACTTGGTTTGAAGGGATTATGCATACCAAATAGTTTTAACATCATAATTAACCAATGCATTTGTTAAATTGACTAATCTAGATGAATCCCCAAGTATTTTTAACATCGCAATCTTTAATGTGATTGGCATTTATCAAGCTTTGGCAGAAACAAAGCAACTTTTTTGGTAAGGCATTAACGAACACCGTATTGATTTCTAACTTTGAAAGTTCAACACCATCATTTACTAATTCATTCATCAGAGCATGTATCTTGTGAAAGTTTGAGTGAGAGTTTTCCCTTCTTTGTGTTTGAAGGTGTTATTGGATAGCTTTAAATCCATTATTCTCGTTTCTTTCACATCAGATGGCCCTTCATGATAAAGTATTAGGTCATCCCAGGTAGATTTAGCCATCAAACAGTTCAAAACAGAATTCATTTGGTCATCTGGAAGTACAGACATGATGAGGCTTTTTAATCACTGATCAAGATCAACAACTTTCCTCTTATCAGCAGTCCATTGTACTTTAGGTTTGGTATTATTCCCAACCACGGGAACAAATGGACCTTCCTGAATAATGCTTAGGAATTGAGGTTCTATTCCAACAACGTGGACAAGAAACATTTTCTTCTAGTTTGTGAAATTTTCCACTTCTAGGATAGGAGCAGCATTTAATGTGCCACCCATATATTCTAGGGTTTGTGGTACTACTTTAACCATATTAGATCTTGATTTTAAAAACTTAAATGAGCAGTTTTATAAAAATATGAAGGTTTTATAAATCAAACTGCTCTCATACCACTTGTTAGTCCCTCTTGACCCGATATTACTTATCAACCTTAAGTAATATCTTGTATACTGGATTCAAGTGAGTTGTTTTAATAAAGCAATAACAAATTAACTAATTAAAACAATAATACCAAATTACTTTTAACGTATAGAGATTTTATTAAAACTTAATAAAGAATCTATGACACACCTTGTTTGCGGAATAACAAAGTGGTTGAATGACAATATCGGGGTGATCTCGTCTACTTAAACTACAAACCTAAGTTATGAGTTTAAGCCTCAACCTTAACGTTCATCAGCATTTCACCATATGGTTAGGTTGATGTTTGGTAGAGAATATGCTCTTAGAAGAGTTCAATCTTTGTAGTACAAGAGGTAACCAATTATCTCCCACATATGTTCCTTTTATAGGCAACACAATTAGGGTTTACAAAATGCACAAGTACTAACGTGTTGTTTATCTAGTGGGTGGTTGAATGTCCCAGATGATAAACAGTACATAAGGTTGTACTTATATCTAACTTTACAAGCAACCTTATTCCCCACGAGATCTGCTTTCTTGTTTGACTTAAAGCAGATCTTTTTCCCGCCATTGTAAACTTCAGGATGACTGAAGTGTCTTCAGTATCCTAGAGGAGATCGACATCATTCAGTATGGAATTGTCAAACCAAGCTGAATTGAAAGCTCTTATTCAGCAACTAGACCGCCTAGATGCTGAAGCAAAGACTTCCTGTCTTCTAAGTTCTCTGGAAGAGGTAAAGATGAACTTTTTACAGCAACTCTTTCTTCAGTAGGAATCTTTGTTCCTCTGGGCTTGCTTCAGGAGAACCACCTTTTTGCTGAACATACAACACTTAGGGTATTTTATATTCAAATCCTAGAGTTGCTTCAGCGTAAGTAAATACTGACCCAACATCTAACAACTACAAACTTGTAGCAATCATCCCTTCAACCATAACACATCCAATGACAACAAGATCTAAATCTGGAATATTCAAACCTAAACATGTGGCTGATCTTGCGGCACTTACCACTCACCATCTCCATATTGCCTTGATGTCTATCACTGAACCTCGTGGTTTTAAAAGTGCCTCAAAGATCCTAAATGGATGGCTTCTATGTTTGAATAATTACAAGCTATCAAACAAAATAAAACATGGACATTAGTACCAAGACCACGGTCCACCAACATTGTTGGTTCAAAATGAGTATATCGTGTTAGATACAACTCGGATGGCAAACGCTACAAAGCCCGCTTAGTGGCTCACGAATATACTCAAATCCCAGGACATGACTATACTCATACATTTAGCGCGATAGTAAAAGCAACCACCGTTCATATTGTTCTATCTCTAGTCGTATTACATAATTGGAAGTTGCATCAACTTGATGTTAAAAACGCCTTTCTAAATGGCAACTTACACGAGACGGTTTTCATGGAACAACCTCCTGATTTTGTTGACTCCATGTATCCTACACATGTGTGCAAATTATCTAAAGCCCTTTATAGTGTAAAACAAGCACCACGGGCTTGGTTTCATCGATTGAGTACATTTCTTATTTCCTATGGGTTCGCATGTGGTCGTGCCGATACTTCTCTTTTTATACATATTCCGACAATTCATGTATTACGTACTTACTCGTATATGTTGATGATCTCAACCTAACCGGAAATGACGAAGTTGCCATCACCTCTTTCATCTCTGGCCTTAATAGCGAGTTTGCCATTAAAGATCTTGGTGATCTAAACTAGTTCTTGGGGCTTGAAGTTTGCATAACCGGATGGCGGACTTTTTCTTACTCAATCAAAATATGCAACTGATATTCTCAAACGTGTCAGCCTCTTTGATGCCAAACCGGTTTCCACTCCTCTATCCCAACATGTTTCACTTACAGGTGTTGGAATACCTTTTTCTGACCTGACACATTACCGATCATTAGTAGGGGCACTACAATACTTAACTATAACCCGACCAGACTTGTCCTATGCCATCAATCAATCAGGTCTCCTAATTTTTGCAGGCTCCTACAATTGATCAATACCAGTCGATCAAGCACATTCTTCGTTATGTTAAAGGTACCATCTCTTTTCGTCTTAACTTTCGTCGCCGGACACGATATGCTATACATGGTTACTTCGATGCCGATTGGGCTCGTTGTCTTGATACACGTCGCTCCACATATGGCTACTCCATTTATCTAGGTGACAACCTTGTATCTTGGAGTGCTAAGAAGCAGCCCATGGTTTTAGATCAAGTTGTGAATCTGAATATCGAGCCATGGTCAACACTGTTGCTGAGATATATGGCTTACTCACTTGTTATGTGAGTTGCATGTTTTACCTCTGATCGTCCTACTCTTCTTTGTGATAACAAAATCGCGTTATTCATGACATATAATCCGGTCTCACATAAACGTGCCAAACACATCAACTTAGATTGTCACTTTATTCGGGAACTTGCTAACTCAGAGAAACTTTTCATGAAATTTGTACCAATCAATCTTTAGATAGCGAATATCTTCATCAAAAGTTTCCCTCGTTCACAGTTTGAGACTTTTCGGTCTATGCTCTATCTTTGACCGCCACCAACTTGATTGAAGAAGATATTAACAGATAATTATTATATTTATGATAATTGATTGTATGTATAATTACCTTCTCATCTCCTTACGAGTGATTTTTTTTATATTCTAGTACAAAGTTAAAAAAAACAAGCCTTTATGACACTTTGACCAGAACTAGACAAACAAGGAAACATTTGGTCTCTCATTTCCCACTTTAGTTCCTCCTGTTCATCTAAACTTTTTCATCCATGGCTAAAACCCGTACAACCAAAAAAACCCAAAAAACCCTAGATTCATACACCATCAAATCCACCAGAAAAACAATTAAACGTAATCAATAATAATAAACCCATCTTTTATTTTATTTTAATTATCATTATTCCATTAATTTCATTTAACAAGTTCTTTTTTTTAATTCCTTTTGCAGCTGGAGATTGTGTGCTAATGAGACCATCAGATACCTCAAAAGAATCCTACGTGGCAAAAATCCTTAAAATAGAATCATGGGATGTCAGTAAAAAAAACATTAAAGTACATGTGCAATGGTACTACCGACCAGAGGAATCTATAGGTGGTCGGAGACAGTTTCATGGTACGAAAGAGCTCTTTTTGTCTGATCATAAAGATGTTCAGAGTGCTGATACTATTGAAGGGAAGTGTAATGTTCATAAGTTTAAGAGCTATACGAAGCTGAAGGAGGTTGGGAATGAGGATTTCTTTTGTCGGTTTGATTATAATTCGGCTACCGGGGCGTTTGTTCCTGATCGCGTTGCTGTGTATGTTTTTTTTTATGTTTTTTTATGTTTTTGGTTTGTTTGTGTTTTTTTAGGGTGTTTGGGGTTGCTAAAGATTAGGAATTTGTGTAGAAAAGTGTAGAAATGAGTGGCTGTTTGTGTAGATTTAGACAAACTCATGAGTAAGCAGTTTGAAATCGCACCTTGCGTGTTTTAATCACTCCAAACGGCTTAGGGGGTGTTTCTGGCGTATTGCTTATTTGGTTATGGGCTTATGTTTCATAACCTCACTTTTGGTGGCTTTTTTTTAAACTTTCAGCTTATCTAAGTTTATTTTGAATAAGCCATATGCCGGCTATATAAGCTGAAACAAACGCCCACTTATACGTATAAAGATAAACTAATGAGCAGATTAAAAAAAAAAAGTGATCATAAACACCCTTTTTGTTTGATTTTTGAGGGTGTTTGGGATTTCTCTTTATTTTGGTTTGTTGATTGATTACTTCCATAAGTAGTATGTGTTTGCTTATTCGGAAAAATAATAATGTCAAAATCGTGATATATTGATAAAAAAAGGGAAAGGTTATTTGGGTATATTTTAAGGTTTTTTTTGGTTAGAAATGAGAGTCTATAGGTCAATATAGTTTTATACTCCGTATCATTTAAGCACTCTAAACAGCCTTTCTGCTTAGGGATATATAGACGAGCTGAAAAATTAAGCAATCCCAAACAACGTCTCTGCTGGACTGTTATTGTTTTTGATATTATTGACTTTGAAAAGTTCTATTGTAGGTATTGTAAGTGTGAGATGCCAGATAATCCAGATGATTTTGATATTATTGACTTTGAAAAGTTGTATTGTAGGTATTGTAAGTGTGAGATGCCATATAATCCAGATGATTTGATGGTTCAGTGTGATGGATGTTCAGATTGGTAAGTTGTTATTGGTTGTTATAAGAAGTGTTACTGTGGTTTCCTCAAACACAGATTTTTCCAGAGTAAGTGATCATGTGTATATTTGGGATACATGCTTTTTGAAAATGTCCCGATATGCAAATTTTCAATATGTTTTGCAAATGCGTCAAGGTAAATGGTCTAAACTCTAAAGAGAATCTATATAGAATGCAAGTGTTCGAGACTTAAAAGATATGCTGTTGATGGTCGTGTTTTTGGTTTCAGGTTTCATCCTGCTTGTATAGGGATGGCGCCAGATGAAGCTAAGAAACTTGAGCATTTCTATTGTGAGAGCTGTTCAACTGAAGAACAGAAGCTACTCCAAACTTCTAATGTTGCTTCCAGACACACGGATACAAAGGTAACTTTTGTGGATTTTCAGTTTCTGTCGCTGGTTTAACCTTCATTTTTCTTAGACCATCTCCAAGGGTTGCACCAAAACACCAAAATGGTGTGAAAATTTTAAGACTATTGATTCAGTCCCATGTATACTATGCAATTGTTTTGAAGTATCCCATATGAAATAATATGTACCATTTTGGGGATTGTTTCCAAAAAGTAACAGAGGATATACACTCTATGTATATTGCGCTTTGCTGTTAACTCTTTTCATTATGCAACTCCGAAATTAGTTTCTTTTTTCCTTTAGGAAATGTAATTGTGCTATAAAATACAAGTTCACTTTGGGGAATAAGGTGAATCTCAAGATAATGTATGTGAAAGAAGGTGAAGTATAAGGTGAAGATAATAGCATTTACTTTCCACCCGATTACTGGTTATAGCACCGTTTTCATATTTATGCAAAATAGCAACCCTCTATAATTTATAGTCATGTGACCTTTATTAACGGTTGCTGCTTACATATGGCTAAATTATATTCTTTGATGACATGGGTGCACACCAAGTAAAAGTGACATGTTAGCTAATGACCAATTTAGCTCTTTATTTCAAGAAAGTTTTTATGGTCTTCTTTCACCACTCTGGCAGCCACCGCTCCTCCCCTCGCTGTTCTATGTAGATAAGCCAGATTCTGTTTTCTTATGCAGCTGATGAACGAAATAACTGAATTTCTTGTTCTTAATCATTTTTTATTTTACTAATAAGAATACCTTCTCCTACTTCATCACCATCTTCTTTTTTGTTCTTCATCAGCCGGAAACAAGCACCACCACTATGCTGGTCACTAAGCTGAGTAACATTATATGAAAAGCAGATTCTTTCATTTTTGATTATATTTAAAATACACCCACCTTCCAAAATTTAGAGAAAAATAAACATGGAAGCTGACATGGTAAGAACAGGTGTCATGCCATCATTGTATAGGTTTTTAGTTATTGATTACTATTTATTTGCCTTCGTATAAAGTATGTTGCTGTTTTCCATAAAAACTGGATCATCATGTTTGAACAGGAATTATGTGAAAGTCTGCTGTTATCTAATGCATTAAAGCATCACTTATACATTCTTATATGTATTCCTTATTGTAATCTTCCATATGGTTTTCTCGGACGTAGAATGATCCGGATCTTATCACATTTTGTTTATGTTTGCTTTATGGACAAAAGCCATACATGTTCGGAATTTCATTGGACGATTCATGGTTTTCTTAATATCTGAATCTATATCTGGCATTGAGCTAAAGAACCGTCTCATTGATTCTGTTTTTTCAGGTGGGGACAAAGCGCCGTCGGAGGTGAAATCATACTAAAACCTGATGCTCACAGTTCAATATATATACCAACAAAAAGGCAGATATAATAATGCAACAAATCAACACTAGGAGGTTGGTACGAGATGGTAAACGTGTTCTTATATAGTAACCGTATGTATATAGGTGTTTCTGAAGAAAAAAACCTTTTGGTTATCGTATTATGTACTTTAGGGAGTCCCCACTTCGTTCTTGTGGTTTCTGTATCCGTATGTATCCAAGATAATTGTTCTGATGTAATCTAGTTATCTCATATATGTGTATAAATCTCTAACTTCATATGGAGTGCAATTTTTTTAATGACAGCGTAGCTGTTTGCATGCTTTTGGATACCTGGAAATGTGTTTATGTTTGTTTCCTTTCTCGTATGGTGTTCTGTATGGAAGTTTGTGGTTTAACTTTGGGTTGATCTGCAGCCTGTTTGCACTCTTGCTGTGAATATGTGTTTGGGATACACTGTTCTCAGGCAGGTTGTTTGCATAAGGAGGAAACGCAGTCATAAGTGAGTTTTCATCCTGGTTGCCTAGCTTTAGTTTACTATCGGCTAATGGAAATTAGTGTTGCTATATCTGAATGTGTATTCTGTTTCCTTTTTCTGGAATTGGTTAGAGCTGCTGGGTATGTCCATGCAAGCTAGTGGTATAATAATATGTACTTATTGTTGGAATCATGGCTGGTGGCAATTAAAATTCAAGCGTTTGAGGTCTTGAAAGATCCATAAAATTGGAGACTTCATTAAAACTTGATTTCATAAAAATAAGTCTGTTTTTTGTGATGAGCAATATGTACAAATGAAGCTTGATGTGGTTTTCATCCTGCTTATAAGCCATGTTTAGGTATGCTTATCTAAACAGCTTATGCACTTGTGTTTTGATGTAGTTACTAAACCTTTCGAGTGTTTGTGACTTTGGGTAGAACCACTAGTGTAAGCTTATGGTGTCTTGAATTAAGCTAATAAGCATATCTGCATATGTAGTTTATCAGATTAAGGTGGTTTAGAAAGCTTACTTTAACTTTAATATCATATTGAAAAGAAAAAGGATTCCGGGCGGATTGCTTTTTATCAAACCTATGGTTTTCCTAATAGACTCAAAAGTAGCCGAGTTTTAGTTACTCTGTTTCATACACGGGTGATGTACGCGGAGCACATATAGCATTAGAAAATGTAGCATAGTGACTGGATCCTTTTTAAAGATTTTTATAAATATCCTTACAACCAAGAATGCTGATATATTCGATTGTGCGTAAGCAGATGTTGAGCCTGCTTTGTAAGTATGTGTGTTCTTCCATGCTGTCAAATTAAACTGTTCGTTTTATTTTACGAATAGGCAAGTATGTAATGTTTAAAAACCACTAAACACATGTAGTAAGTTTTCAAGAAGTTATCACGGTAAAAGAAATAACTCCACGCGGTAACGTGTTGGTAAAATCTTTCGCAACCTTGATATGTATTCATGTGAAAGAAATTACTATAGTCCCTAATTAATATCATTAAAAGAAAGATCTCAATCCAACACACAGATACACATTTCCCCCTTTTAACACAAAATTCGCCGCCGTAGGGTTTCAATGCCATATCTTTTGCCTGACGACATCCATCAGGAGATACTGATAAGGACGAATGTTCGTGATCTGATCCGATGCAAGAGCGTGTGCAAGTATTGGTATTATATGATCTCTCGCCCTCGTTTTCGTAAATTCCATACTGACCAAAGTAATCTCAGTGATCAAGAGAGAAAGATTAGGCACAGAAGAATTGTTATGTCTGAGGAATCTGGTGAATTTCCGGTCAGGGTGGTCCGATACACCAATTACCCCGATCTATGTGGTTCTAGCAATGGTCTAGTATGTGTTTTCTCACCATCCCGTAATGAACCCTTAATAATCAATCCTTCAATCAGAGAGGCAAGGAAATTACAGAGCCCCCAGATTCCTGAAAGTGGGCCTTGGTGCTCGGGTTTTGGTTATGTCTCTTCTACAGATGATTATAAGGTTGTTTTAGGATTTATGGACAGTCTTAATAGTACTTGTTTTAAAATGTTCAGTTTCAGGTCGAATATTTGGAAGGTTGTAGGAGAGGTAAATTATGTTTTTGTAAGATGCATGGGTGTTTTCTGTGAAGGGGCGTTTCATTGGGTTGCACGTGATAAGGCGTCGAAAAAGAACATAATTCTTTCTTTTCATTTATCAGAGGAGAAGTTTATGGAAGTCCCTGTACTTGAGGATATGAGCTACCAATGGAATGGTACATACCCGTTAATGTTATTAGGGATTATGGAGGGTTGTTTGTGCGCATATAAATATGGTTCAGTTTACTGTGGTTGGGTAATGAAGGACTATGGTAAGAAAGAGCCTTGGGAAAAGTTTGAGTGTAAAGATGAGATTAAGTATGACGCTGTTCACTTCCTAAATATATTACACAATTCCACTCCAGATAGGCCCTTGTGGATTAAAACTTGGGTGCAAAACGTTAAACTTTTACTGGGGGCCCCCTTATATGTGGAAACTCTCGTATCCCCATATTTTCCCATGATACTAAAGAGAAAGAGGCGGGCAACGAGTACCATCAAGAGCACTAAGGTGGGTTCAAATGTGGCATCGCATTAGTTCTGCCTTATATATGATTCTTATTGTTATGGTAGCTGCTAGACATATCATGTTTTTAATTTGTTAGTAATTGGTACTTTGAAGTTAGTAATCATCTACTTATTATACTTATCACAGGCATTGGTCCAATGGTAATATACGATTATAAGTAGATCTTTACAAGCCTTAAGCTACGAGTTTGGTTCAGAATCTCATATGTTATGTACTAATCTTCAGCACTTCACGTTTGTCCTAATGATATTAACAGATTATTACAATATGCATTTGGATTGTGAATTTAAGTCTCTTTAGAGACAAAAATGTATCAGTTGGTTGACTGTTTCTAGAAAATTGGTAAATCTTTTTTGCTCAAGTGTTTTATTTCTCTGAGCAGACTTACGATTTTCTGAAAATCCTCATAAACTGAATAGGTCACCAGAGTTGTGTATATTATTACTTGGTTTTTGTAAAAGCCTTGTCTAAGTATATATAGTAGTCGTTGGTGTTTAGTTAAGCCATGCTAGATGCTACTGTCAGGAATCTTCTAAATTCTTATTTGGCTTTCATTCATCTGTCATCTTGTTTTCTTACCTGCTTTCTGTTTTCATATCAGTTAATTAAGGGAGATCCATCCATTCCTGAACCGAGTGCAAGAGTTTGATGCTGTTGAAAAGTCAAGATGGGAGACATTGCTAAGAAGTTTGCTTATTCCGTAGGACGTTTTTAATATCTTGTGTTTGATGTTTTTAATGACTTTTTTTTCTTCTGGATTTCAGTACTCTTGGATGATTCTTAGTTATAACTTATGCTTATCTAAAGTTGTTTTTATTTTTGGAACAAATTTAAAGTTTTTGAAATACTGTTGCATCACTTAAATAAATTGTGTCATGTGGCATATAGAGTGCTTTAAATATATCTTTTGTGTAAATTTGTAGTATCTCAAAAGAGATCCTTCAAGTAGGTGAAGAAGACACGACATTGCTTTATGATCTTCACTTATGTAATCGTTAAACATTTTCTTTGAAGATCGTTTTTAGTATTTTGTCTTTGATGGTTTTTTCATATATTTTTGTGCTTTTGAACATATTCTACACTCTTGCAATTTTTTTGGTATTGTTTTAGGATGTATTGTTGACAATGCTCTTAATACTAGCACCTTCATTTTCACCATCTCGTGTTCAGTTTTACCAACAATTGAATTCTTGGTGATCAGAGTAATTTATACATATATGTTAGGTGATCACAACAGCTAATTTTTGTTATTGAAAGGCTTAGTGGCAGAAGGCTTGTGACTATCATCACTAATGTGAGGTCTCAAGAAACAACTCTAAAGTTGTCACGCCGACCTTCCAATAAAAGAGGAGGGTTTTACCCGGTTAGAGTGCATGTGGTAGTGGGCTCAAAACTCTGTCGAGTAGACGGATAAAAAGTTGGAAACCGTGGTTAATATAAATAAGCTGATCGGAGCAGCTTAATATTGTTATTTGTGTTGTTATCGTTGGTGGTAGTTTATGCTAAGTTTTGTAGCAGTGAACCGTTGCATGTCTCTTTTCTACTTTGGTTGATTTGAACTTCAATAACATCTTTGTTGAACGTGTGATAATGAAGGTTGATTGAACAAAATATATTGATAGTCAGCATTCTATTTTGATCTTCTGCGGAGTATAATACTTTTAGTTATCAAACAGGACGTGGATCCTTGTGCTATTCTGATTGTGCAATCTGTTTTGATATTCCGCAGAGTACTTTTTATGTTGTTTACCTAGACTAATTTATGTTTTTGTTTTTTGTGCCTATCAAATTATCGAGAGAGAGAGCTTAAATCTAACGATTGTAATACGCCATAAGTAGCAAAAATATCGTGTGTTCTGTTTTTATATCAACTTTATGGTCTCAAAACATGTTCTAAACAGTAAAATGGTCCTGAACATGTTTGATTCACTCTCAGAACATGTGGAATTCTTTACATTAGCATCTCTGGTTTCTCAAAAGATGGACATCAATATCTACAGGAAAAGAAAATCTACAATTGCATATATATTTGTTCGACTTAAAAAAGATTATATATGTATTATATAGCCATCTTCTCCAAAAGGTTTAAATTAACTCTAATTTCGTACATCTTTTGATGTCAAGTGACCTATTCATATAGACTGATATTAAGCATTGTTAAGCTGTTTTCTGCGAACCAGAAGGAATTGGATTAAACTCATTACCTATTTTTTCAAAATCCCTCCTTTCCCAACGCCATAAGAAAATTTGGGGTTTGTGAATAATCGCTCGAAAGTATTGTATTCAATAATTTTGAAAGAGTATGCTTTTTATGTTTGTTTAATCTGTTTATAGATTATAGACGGAGTCCTCCTTATTGTGGTTAGGGGTGTTATCGGGTCGGGTTGAGTCAGGTTTTAGCTAAACACTCTAAAGTCCTTAAGAGGTTCCATACTAGTAATATAAAAAAAAATGAAATGTAAGTACATTAATAGCAAATCCAAAATATTAGGAACTTAGAAGCACTTAGAAAGATAAATCAGTCACCTTAAAGTCTTGGAACTAATTATCCACTATTTTTCATACACACACAAACAATGAAATCAAAGACGAAAGATACATCTTATAGTTCTCGTTCACACTAGCATAACAAAGATTCCTTGTTCTAGGTTTATTTAGGTAAGAAAAACTTACTGCATGATACCCCCTAAACTCTATGAATTAGCAGGAAGATGGCTGACAACCAGAGGTGGACGGAGCGTACAATGAATCTCCTGCTTTTCTTTACGTGCCTTGAACATCTCTTCAGTCTCAACCACAACCAACCTCTTAACCTGTGTCAAGTACCACAATTTATTAACCCACAAATTAAATTGAGATACAATTTCAAAATCAAAACACTCTCTTCGAAAAAGACCTGCTGAATCATGCCTCTGACGGTAGGAGTGTTCCACCTCATAACAGTCCGATTACATTTTCCAAGACGCAATGCTTCTAAAGTTCGTCTATGAAGTTTCCTTGTTCCGGGAATACCTCTCACCAAAGTTATGTATAGGTTTGGACTCCACGATATCGGAGCGCATGCTTTGTAAGCCTTGTAAGCATTCATTTCTTATTTCTTCCTACATATAATTGGCAAATGGTCACAGAAATAAAAACTAGTAACCAACCAAATTTATCTACAGACAAAACTACCATACAAATTTTGTTTCAAGTATATTTTTTTTCTTTTCAAATTCAACATTAATTAATCTTTGTTTTATTATCTTTCCGTGATATACATTCAGGTGAACTGCTTAAGTATCAATGCTATTGCAAATTTGCAAGTACCTGATCACCTACACGGCTACACAACAACGGTAATTCTGAAAATTTTCCATTTATTTTTTGCTGGAAGCCATAAAAGCCACCACGTCACCATAATTAGTACCGCGTTAACATCACATCACATGAGTTCAACGAAACCGGGACTTAAATTGACCGGGTACATTCAAAAAACTAAACAAGATTGGAAACACAATTTCTTTAAACCAGATGCATTTACAAAAATTCAAGCTTCTACACAAAACCTAACACTACACCCCAAAAATCCATGGGTGTCCGGGACCCACGACGCATGAGTTATAGGGCTGAGCATAATAGACCGCGGACCGGACTGGAACAAGAAACCGACCGGACCGAAGTCCTCCGTCCATCCCTTCTTTCATATTCGGTCTTCGATCAGGTCCGGTTCGTTATTCAGCAAAATCGAACATTATGCTTTGTTGGACTGGACTGGACCGAAGACCAAACCGAACCAGACCGACCCTGGCATTTGGCCCGGTCCTCGGTCCAATGTTTCGGATCAAATCGTTTCTCGGACCGTGATCACCCTTATGAGTTGTATACATAATACATTTTCAAACAACCGACCATATATCTCGGACTTATAGTATTTCTTCCGGTTTCAACTTAGTATTTTTAATAATGTGCTCAGCGGCGGACCCAGGATTTTTAATAGGTTGTTGCACTGAAAAATGTTGGGCCAACTAAAGTTACATAGTAAGAAACTAAGGTAGCACAAAAAAATTGAGGGGTTGCACGTACCAAAAAAAGACAATTTTTAAACTTTTTTACACTTCGTGACCTCAAAACGGGTGTAGCCCATGCTACACACGGCACCTATGTGGGTCCGTCCCTAAATGTGCTGGTATTATAATACAAATGAAGTTGTCATTTTAACAAACACTTTGTGTGCATACTACATTTGACTAAAAATGCTCACATCAAATCAAACATAAATAATATGGTTTAAGAGTTAAATAAGCAAACAATAACTATGGATTACCAGTAAAATTATTAGCAGATCAAGCTTAAATACCAACAAATAAAAATTACTTCTGAAAAAATCAAACCTGACGACCGTTTTATCTGTTTGATATGAATTCAGAATACTTGGTTTCAGCTGATTGTTGGGCTTAGCAATTCAGAAGACATTTAACAAACGCTTTGTAAGTGGGCTGTGCTGATTGTTGGGCTTATGGGCCATGTTTAATGTTTTCTGTTCTTTTATTGTATAACCTAACATTAAATATCCATTCAGTTTTTATTTTGCATTGCAGCTGCGAGAATTGCTTACCGACAAATAGTTAACAATATGTTAATAAATTTGGTGGTCGAATCGATGATTCGAACAGGTTGATCCGGTGGTCGAACCCGTGACTTGATCGGGTTGACACGATAGTCAAATCCTTGATCCAGTGACTTGACCGTCTTAACTTGGTAGTCGATCTCGTGACCCGATAACTCGACTGGTTTGACTCGGTGATCGAACCGATGACTTGATGATTCGATCAAGTTGAATCGATAATAGATCATGTGACTCGATAACTCGACCGAATTAAAATATTATGTCAAAATAAGAAAATCTATATTAAAAAATGTTACATTTTTTTAACTTTTCAACGATTCCTATATACCCTTTATAATATAGGATTGAAGTGTATGGCTTTACATCTCTCATTTAACTAAATGATGATATGGCTGGTATTGTTCTCGATATTCCTTCAGAAAACAAAACAAACTTTTTTAGTTTGCTGGTAAGACTTAAGAGAGAGATACATGGAATGACCTTTATCATGTAAAGGTACTGAATCAACTGTATCCCACGAAAAATATAGATGCGTTTGTAGTCCAACGGTTAGGATAATTGCCTTCCAAGCAATAGACCCGGGTTCGACTCCCGGCAAACGCAACTTTCAGCCGTTTATTTTTTTTCATAAAAAAAATTAACTCATTTTGGGGTACTATATACTACTCCCTCCTTCCAAAAATTATTGTCACCAGACAAGATCTCACAGTTTAAAAAAAATAAATTATTACAGCTTTCTCTGTCATACTTTTTGTAGAATGACAGTTTTACTCTTAACTAATTATTTTAAAACTTCTTTAATATTTGTAAAGGTTAAGTCCATAGAATAGAAACGTACTTTTAAAATTTTACAATTCTAGTAAACCAACTTATTTTATTATCAATCTAGCTATTCAAACTTGTTGTTTTAGGATAATTACACAAATATGACCGGATAAACATCCACGTCATTCAAAAATTATACACGTCACCTTTTTTTATTTTTTTTACACTTGAATATACTTGATAGAGTGTTATTTATATATTACTGGGTACCCATATCATGACCCATTTTCAAACAGTCAAACCTAAACTCATCCCCAAATCTAATATCCTACATCCACAGATTCAAACAATACCGGTTGCAAATAATAAACAAGCTCGCAAAAAAATAGCTAATGAATGAAATATTAGATATTGTGAACAACATACTAAATTTTAGTAAAACAAAATCTCCTTTTCCTATATGCATATGAAGATAGTGGTCCATTTTGCTGTTTCACAAAACCCGCTTTTCTTAACAGATGGTGCTAGGATTTATCTTCACCATTATTGTAGATATTTGCGGATGATGCTTTTATGCTTACCAGGTAACCAATCTTCGTAATTTGTCATCCCCTTTTCAACAGTTCTTGTTGCCGAATCCATGAAGATAAAAAAAAGGAACTAGTTGCACCATACCCTGTTTCAATCAAATTAAAAGTTGCACTTGGAGAAGATAATAGCAGCGAAAAGAATAACGGCTGGATAAGTTTATGCAAGAAAGAAAGGTTTTATTAGGGATAATTTTGTGTATTCTTTCATAATTTTGGCTTATAGTAAAAATTCCGTTTTGTAGGACCCCTCCACTTACTGCTTTAAAATGTCAGTTTTCCCCTTTAAAAACGCAAATAATAACGTCGTTGTGGTATTTGTTTAATGGTGAGTGGATATTAAGAGTTTGTATTTTATATTTTGATTTGGTTTTTGTGTTTTGTGTTTTGATTTGTGATTAATTTTCGTTTGTATCTACCTGTGGTTTTTTTTGCTTGTGATTTTTGATTGAACAAATGTGGGATTTGTTTTAGTTTGGGAGAGGTTGAAGATGAATACACAAAGTGACTAAATTACCCCTGTGACCAATATTGTTAAAATACCCGCGTATTCATAAATGCTAAAAAATTAAAAATTAAAAAATTGATGACGTGTTAGTCATTTTAATATAGGTAACGGGTAATAAAAGGTAACATCCTAATATATTTACTATAATGTTACAAAACAAGTTTGAATGACTATATTGGTAATAAAACAAGTTGGTTTACTAGAATTGTAAAATTTAGAAAATTCGTTTTTATTTTATGGACTTAACCCTATTTGTAATAATAACCACAAGTGAGGGTAACATGGTAAACTCGAACTAAATTCCCTATCTATTTTTAGAAATGAACAATAATTTTGGGACAATCGGAAAAGGAAAGATAGACAATAATTTTAGGACGGAGAGAGTAATAGATTGGTGAGCGAGCACGTTCGATCTTCATTTCTCTCAGCACATCAGCTTTCTCTCTACAACAATTTATATGCGATTTTTCTCATATCAAATCGACCTATACTATTAAAAACATACTCGAGAAAAATAGCTTTTTATTTAATTAACACACGCACAATTACACACAAAGTACATATACTAAGTAGGTCGTCCGCTCGATCCACTCGAGGCTTAAAGGATCGAGGATATGATCGTCGCATCAAAGGGGCCAAATGGAACAAGTGATGACCGGGTGGATCGACCGATTTCTTATAGATAAATGTGAGTTATCTAAGGTTTTTGGAGTACCATATAAAGGTGCGTTTTAGCTCTGGTGTATTAGATCATTTCTTGTTGTGATCTCTTTATCAATGTTTATGATAAGTAGTATATAATGTTATTAAAAATGGTGATGGTTAAATGACAATGTTATGTTATTTACTCAAACATAATACCAAATTATACTTATTATCTCCTTAATGTATATTTTTTTTTGAACGGCAAATTTTATAAAAAACTAGCAAGGAGCTAGAATTACAAGGAAATCAAAAAAGGACGTTGAATCCAAACATCCCAGCTAACAGGTTTTTTTCCTCTAACAGAACTCCAAGAAAACGAGCGTCTAACAATGTCCGCAAAAATGAAATCTAGTCTAGGAGAGGTATCAGCAAACAGCAGTTGGTTCCTTGCAGACCAAACACTCCACCAGCAAGTATAAAAAACTCCTTCAAAAACCATCTTCGAGTTAGCTTTCATACGGATGGACGAGAACCAAACTAGCCAAGAACGATAAGAATCAAAAGGGGAAAACGCCAAGTTCCACCATTTACAAATGGCACGATTAATCTCAGACGAAAGACTGCAAGTGAAAAACAAATGATCCATGTCTTCCTGAGCGGAGCGACATATAGGACAAAGAGTAGGAGCCAACATCACCCCTCTGTTAACCAAGTTCGAAGCAGTGGGCAACCGATCCAAAGCCACTTTCCAAGCCAAAATGTTAACTTTGATAGGAACGACTTTAACCCAACGCGTAGGAGCTTTAGCTTTGGGAAGAAAAAAGTCATCAATCATCGTACGAGCATCTTTGACGCGAAAATTACCATCACCGTTGAAGTCCCAAATCCAACGATCATCAACATTGGAAAGGCACACAGAATTTATAACATTTCTAATCTTAGAAAGCTGAAAAGCCTCAACCCCTCCACGCACGTCTCTACGAAAAGAATGTGTAAAATCGTCGTTCAACTTAGACGCCACAATAATATCTTTTTCGTTTTCGAGAGCAAAAAGACGAGGAAACTCCAAATAAAGGCATCTGTTGCCTATCCATAGATCTTTCCAAAAACTCGTGGATCTCCCGTTACCTACACGAATAATACAATGAGATATAAAGTCGATACCTTTTTGTTTTAAGCGAGCGACTTCTGAAGTAATAAGCTTCCATGTAGACGTATAGGGAACAGAGTGACCCTCCTTAAACGGACCATGTATAGCGTGAATAACTCGATACCACAAGGAGTTGTCTCTGGAGATGAACCGCCATAACCATTTAGCAAGAAGCCCTCTATTAAGAGCATAATAACTGGAAACACCTAAGCCACCATATGCTTTGGAAGCAAGAATCTGAGCCCACTTTACCCAAACATTTTTCTGTTCACCTTCACGCATGCCATTAAAGAAATTCCTACGAATGGACTCCAAGTTTTTAAGCACCGCCTGAGGGACCTTGTATATGGACATGTAATAAGTGGGAAGGGAACCAAGAACCGACTTCAAAAGGGTTAAACGGCCTCCGATGGAAAGGGTTTTGAGCTTCCAATTTGATAACCTTGATTTAACTTTATGAACTATGTCATCCCAAGACTTCGTTAAGGCCATGTTGCCCCCAACCAAAACGCCCAAGTATTTGAACGGAGCGTGCATAACTGAACAACCGATAGATGTGGCAGCCGCGGACACAATAGAATCAGAAATCCCCACTCCAAGAATCTGACCTTTTGAGAGATTAATGGACAGACCCGAGATCAAGGAGAAGCATCGTAGAACATTCAAAACACACCTCAAATTCGAACCGGACCAATTTCCAATAAAGATGGCGTCATCCGCGTAGAACAAATGAGAAATAGAAGTCGAAGAATCTAGATCAATGCCAACAAACATACCAGCATCTATGATTCTTGTAAACGAGAGATGAAGTGACTCCATTATTAAAATAAATAAGAAAGGAGCCAACGGATCCCCTTGTTTCAACCCTCTGTGAATTTAAAATTCTGACGTGGGACTTCCGTTGACCAGAATTGATGCCATACTTGAAGTTAAAGTCCCACGAATCCAGGAACACCAATTATTCCCAAACCCGAACGCTTTGAGAGTCGACTCTAAGTAATCCCACCTGACTGAGTCATAAGCCTTTGCAAAATCAACCTTGAACACCATAGCTTGTTGTTTTTTGTACCGACATCGAGCAAGAAGCTCATTAATAATAAATGGACCGTCTAAAATCTGACGATTGGGGAGAAACGCCGTTTGCACTTCCGAAACAAGATCAGGAATGACAAAAGACAAACGATTAGCAAGAATCTTCGTGATAACCTTATAGAGACCCCCTATCAAACTTATAGGCCGATAGTCTCCCACAGTTTTTGGGTCCAAACATTTTGGAATGAGCGCAATGAAAGAAGAGTTGCATCCCCTTGGTAAAAAAGCATGCTTGAAGAACCATTCAACTGCTACACAGAAATCAGACCCCACTACGTGCCAGAACTTTCTATAAAATTCAAAAGAAAATCCATCAGGCCCAGGTGACTTGTTTTCTCCACATCCCCACACTGCCTTACGAATTTCGTCTCTGGTAACAGGAAGTTCTAAGTCAGCCGCCTGTTCATCACTTAGCTTTTTAGGGAAGCTAAAATCGATATAACCTGAAGAAGGACCAGGATCGCTAAATCGAGATGCAAACGAATCCCGAAACTCTGCTTTAACTCTATCAGGTTTGTCTACCCATTCTCCGTCAACCATAACACCTTTGACGGCTAGACTAGCCCTCTTTTTATTAACCATGCCGTGAAAAAACTTAGAGTTTTCATCTCCCTCGATAGCCCATTGAATTTTCGCTTTTTGAAGGTATTCTCGGGATTCGGATAGTTTATTCTCTTGAAGTTGTTTCATAAGCTCCAACCGCTTAGCCAGGGAATCAACATTTATAACCCCCTGATCCAACTGAGCATCTAACGAATGTAAATCGGATTTAATATTCTGATTGGAATCTGATCTTATTTTCTTTTGAGCTGCCGTCCAAACCCGAATAGCCTGTTTGAGACACTGAATTTTTTTCTTGAAACGAATAATCCCGTTATTATCATCTAATACAATTGAGTTCCAAAAATGAACCACGAACTGGTCAAAACCCTGAAGATCAAACCAAGCATGATAAAAGCGGAAAGGAGTAGGACCAAAGTCAACACATACCTCACGAAGCAGGATTGGACGATGATCCGAGAGAAGTCTATCAAGACAAACCGCAGAAGTATGGGGGAATAAATTAAAAACCCCTTCCGAAACCAAAAACCTATCTAGTTTACTCATTTTTGAAGCAGATGGATGAGCCCAAGTAAAGTTGAACCCTTCGAGATTAATATCAACAAGGCCAGCATGAACAATGAATTGATTAAAAGCCCTCGTACCTTGAACGTCCAGAACAGTACCCCACCTTTCCTCTTTACGGCGAACCTCGTTGAAATCTCCCATCATAATACACTCACCATTCCACCGGTTGACAAGCATAGATAAATATGACCATAAAACTCTTTTGAGCGGTCCTGATTGAGGCGCATAAACGTTTATAAAGAGCACATTCGACTTGTTGGCCAACCAAGTCCCAAAAATAGCTATAAAATTGTCCGAAATAATATGATTTTCCTTCAGAAAAATCTTAGGATTCCAAACACACAACAACCCTCCAGAATTACTGAGAGACTCGCTAAGGGAAAACTCGAACGTGCTATTTCCCCAAAGACTTTTAATCTCCAAGTCTGAAACCTTATTAGTTTTAGACTCCTGAATCGATAGAAACGACACCTTATGTTTATTACATAGCTCCCTGATCCAGTCCTTTTTGGCCTTGGATCCTAGGCCTTGAATGTTTAGAGATAGACAATTCATTTTAAACCAACATCAACTCCTTGATCACTAATGATTTTTTCCATGTCTTTAACACAACCTGCCAAGTTGAAACCCATAGTTTGACCAACTCTGATCATGTCTTCTAAAAGAATCAAAATAGAACCATCTCCTTTATTTTTCTCATCACTCCCATTTGCCACTCTTGTATTCGGAGTAAATTGATCGTCAATGTTCTGGGAATATTCCGCAACACGAGAATTACACCCCACAGATATTCCCGCTGATTTTGTTTGTGATTTCTGTGATACCTGATCTTCCTCTAACGGGCAAGTTCCGTCAGGAGTGTACCCTGGAGGATGAGGAATACTTGAGCTTTCCTTAGTCGAGTTCACAACGTTATTATGTTCTTGTAGCAGATCATAAAGTCCAAAAGGATCGGGTGATGCTTCCTTTAATGACTTAGATGGATCGTTAGTGACATGATTTGGTTCTGCCTCTTGAGTAATCCCGACGTCTTTATTAAGTAACTCATCATTGTTATCTTCAAAGAAAGTTTCTGCAACACACTCATCTTCGCTAGCATCGTCAGCATCAGAATTACCTCGAATATTAGACTCCACATGAGCATCAGCATCATCCTTGTCCAAATCCGTATCAGTATCATAATCGGGCACAACAAAATTCGGTGTCCAAACAAACAACTCCTTGGCTCTAACCACATAACACTTTCTTTCTGCTATAATCTTAAACTTTTCTAAGATATTATCTTCTTGATTAGTCAGAATACAAAGCCTTTTGCGAGCGAATAAGTTGTCTTTATTTTCTTCCAAATTTAAAACTTTACCCCATCGAGATCCGATCTTCTGGAAAGTAGCAGTGGTCCATGCACGAATTGGGATACCTTCAATATCAACCCAAACAACTCTCTCGTTTGGAACAAAGTCGAGTTGAGCATCCGATAAGCTCTTAAACCAAGAAGAAACCCCAACATGCTCCAAAAATTTAGTCTTGGACAAAACGGAACTAAACTCCAATAACACCCAAAGACCTCCTATATATGATACCTTCGTTGAAGGGAACCCCTCGTTCAATAGTAAAACCTTTAAGTTATTAATAGAAGAGAATTCCTTGACTTCCCCCATAACAGGAAACGACATATCTTGGGTTACCAGGCAAGTATCGTCCAAAACTAAAGTCGGAACATCCAAGGCAGAGAACCTGTTTGTAGGAGTAGTAATGGGGTTATTATTATCAACCACTTTAGCATATGAGAATGCACGAGTCTGAATAGGGCGCGGAACTCCACTGGGTTTTGGGACCGATTTACTAGACCTTTCGTAACGAACAACATTAGCATGTAGGTGAAATTTACCCACCCAAAGAGTACATAAGTTACCAATCAGCCGGTCAATATTGTCGACCCTGATGAAACGAACAAACGCATACCTTCTACCGGCCTTGGACCTACGATGAGGGATGAAAACATCTACGACCTTGCCATAAGTCTGGCAGAGGTTCCAAAGATCACGAGGGCCAAAAGAGTCAGGGAAATTAGTAACAAACACGGATTTGGCGATACGAACCAAATCGTCCTCCAAAGAATAGGATCTCCCCATAACCAAGAATAGAAAACAGAGAACCTCGTCAAATAGCACAAAGAGCTTTGGATTGAAGGAAGTTCTGAAGGAATCGAATCAAATATCGAACATTATCAAATGAAGGAAGATCAACAAATTGAATAGAGATCTAAGAAACCCAACAAAGAGGCTAAGATCAGGAAAAAACCAAACCCCAATCCGAATTAATAGAAAATCAATTGCAAAAATGTATATAAATCAACAAAGATCAAAACCAAATCTCCGGTAACTAATTAGATCATAGGAAAATATAGGGGGATTAAAATCGCAAGCCTATATCCCTCACAATTAATAGCGGCGAGGCTGGATTGACACAATGATGATCCATGAAACATAATCGAAATCAAAGATCTACTCTTCCAGAATTGGATTAAGGATACTAAGATTCAGGAATCGCACCACGTGTAAGATCGCTCGCTCTAGGAGATCAGAGATCAATCCTAGACAGCAGGGATATTCCACAGATGGATTACAAGAATATTAGATGAAAGAATTGAAAAAGGGAAAAAGTTTCCGCCATTGATGTTTTCACGATCGAATTTTATATTTTATGATAAGGTTAAAATTAATGTATATTTAGATTCTAGAAAGAGTTAATATATATCGAGATTACTAGAGTTTCATTAAAAGTTTACTTAAGTTATTAATGTTTCAATTTATTCATTTAAGTAACTCAAAGATACATGACTGATTTATTGTGTTACTCCTTTTTTTACTTACATTAGCCGGTTACAATTCTGCATGGATTTTTTTTATTTCTATAAATCTTTGTAAGGTCGTTGACTATCTTATTTGTATGAAATTAAGGTTAATCCAAATTCATTTAACATTCCAAAACGAATTCTTTAATCAAACCTTAAAAACATACACATGGCATTTTTTTTTTTTACACAATACACATGACATTCATTAATCCCATTTTCTTTAAAGAATCAAAATTGAGTATGATTTAAGGATGCCATAAGCATATCAAGGTAGTTGAAAAGTAATCAATTAGAAAAATTATGTTTCGATGTTTAATTTTTCTAATTTATTACTTTTCAACTGTTATTAAGATATTAATAATTAAGGTTTTGTAAAATAAATTAGGGTCTTTTAATTTTTTTTTTTAGAAAGGCTAGGGTCTTTTAAATTAACACTTAATTTATCTTGTTTCAATCAAGGTTTTCCATTTATCTCATAAAATTTTATCGTGGAAGGTATTTATAAAGGATCCCTTTTCTTATGACTTTGAAATGTTATCCAAGATTCCAAATGTTAACATGGTTAAAATGAACTTTAATGGGTTAGTCAAGCTTTTAGTTAGTCACTGATCAAGTGATATTAGACAGCTTTTTTAATGTTGTGTCTGGTATGGAGTTAGTGTTTGGTTTGAGAAGGTTAAAAAATATCAAGACTGGTCTAAAGCTGTTGAATTAGGGTCTGAAAATGGTAATGTAATAGACGTATATGTGAACCACATTATCTTTTAGTTTATTGATGCCACTTGTAGTAATGACCAAGTTGTAGAAGAGATTGCTGAGAGTGAAGATAATGATTTAGAGGGTGATTGTGATTACAATATCTTTGATTATAACAATGAGGGTGAAGAAAATGACACTACAAGTGTTGACCGTCTATTTGATGGTGAAGATGAGGTGTTTGAGGCTAGGAATATGAGACCAGACCCTGAACCTAAAAAATGTTTGATGCTAAATTTCTAAGTGGGATTTACAATGGGTTGCCTAGGGATGAGTAAACTTAAAAAAAATGCAACTGATAGGGAAGTTGATAAGGAAGGTGATCAATGGCCAACACATGAACTTAGTATAAAATCGAAGTTAATGACACATGTTTTAGGTGAGAAGTATGAGTCGCCTGAGTAACTAAAAAAGAGCTATAGCCTTTTATGCTTTAGCTAATGGTTATAGGATGTATTATGAAGTCAACAATCCTAGGAGATTACTTGCTAAATGTTGTAAAGATGAGAAGGATAGACATTGTCCATTCAAGTTGTGGGCATCTTGGATGCAAAAAAGAAAGGACTTTTCAAATTAAAAAACTATATGATGAGCATTAATAAGTGTGAAAACACTTATCCTTTTACTACTTAATTATAATAAAAAACCAAGCCAAAACATGTATTTAATGTCGTAAAAGTCGGAATTATGTGTGGTTTGTGTTTTTGTTGTGTTTTAGGACCAAAATATGAAAAAGGAAAAAAACACGGACTTTCACGGGCTTTTATTGAAGAAAAAAAAGACAAAAGACGAAGTCAAAAGATCAAAAGTGCAAAAAGAACGGAAGTCAAAAGCCTATTCTGAAGATTTATCGAAGAAAAAGTCTAAAGACGGAAGTTTAACGAAGTCGAAGAACCAAGTCTAATAAAAGAAGAAAATTATAAGACAAGTTCATTTTATCATTCGACAAATCCCGAGACAAAGTCGAGAAAGACAAAGAAATTAAAAGACGAGAAGACAAAGTGAAAGAGGAAAGCAACAACAACCTTCCCCTCTTCCTATAAATACCCTCCTAATCCTTCATTAGGAGGTGTTAGTTAGATCATTTAGTTAGCATTAGATAGATTAGAGTAGGAGTAGGAGTAGATTAATTACTTTCTCTCTCTAGATTTATTTCATGTTCTTAAGCTTTCATCTTTAATCTTGTAATCTTTTGAATCTTAATCTTCATATTAATTTCAAGATTTTCATAATCATTCACATTCTACCTTTCTTGTTTTTAAATCTATTGTTTTGTTTTCATAATCATGTAGTTTGTTTAATCTTGTTCTTTATTTGATTTATGTGCTTATTTGATTGTTCTTAGGTTTTGAAGTGTTTGTTTGTTTTAGCTTATTGTGCTTATTGCTTATTGTGTGCTTTTCTTATTTTTAATTAAGTGTTTTAAATAGTTTAATCTTTTAAAAGTTGATTTTAAATATTTTTATTTATTTAGTGTTTTTAAAGTTTTTAATTTGTGGCTTATTAGCTTTTTCTTAAAATTAGTTTGGTTAAGTTTTTGGTTAAGTGCTTATTGGTTGTTAGCTTATTTTCCTTATTCGGGTTTAGAAACCCTTATCCCGAATTAGATAGAAGTTACTTTATTCCGACTTACATAAATTTTGTTCTTTCCGAATTGTGTGCATAAGCTTATTCCGAATAAGGTTCAAGATACTGTATTCCGGATTATAGTTATTATAGGATTCCGAATTAAGTGTGAACTTCATAATCCGGATTACATTGAAAACACACATTCCGAATTGAGTGTGAAGTGTTATTCCGGATTACGTTGAGAATCTGTATTCCGGATTACTTTCGAATTGTAGATTCTGGATTGTGGGTATCTTAGGTATTCCGGATTGTGTTGGAATCACGGATTCCGGATTGCTTATAGAAGTTACATTCCGAATAAGGTCAAAACCTTGATTCCGGATTAAGTGTATTATTTACACATTCCGACTTGTGTGCTTAGTTACATTCCGGATTAAGTTTTATTTTGCATTCCGACTTATGTGTAGATTTTCGTTTCTCGATATGATTTAAATTTCTATTTTCCCGCCATTTTTCTTTAGCTTTATTTTAAATTGATTCATCTTAGTTTAATTTTCAAGTTTACTTTTTTATAAAGTTTTAATTTTTAAAGTTTACATTTTATTAAGTTTTAAATTTACTTTATTTATTATAATCTTTTGTCATTTAACTTTAAAAGTCTTTATTTTTAGTTATAACTTTAAAACATTCATTTTTATCTTTAGTTTAAAATATCTCAACGACATTTTCTTTTTACACCAAGAACAACTGAGTCGCACTATTAACCGTTGTCAATTCGAATTGAGTCGAGAGAAACGAACTTTAATAAAAATCTCTATATCAAAATGGCGCCGCTGCCGGCTCTTTTCGTGAAGATTGACGGTTTTTTGTGAGAGATGCGTTGGATTTTGGGATCCATTCAATTTTGACGTTATTTTTTGTCAAATTTTCAAAAAAAATTTCAAAAAAATCCTAAAAATTTCAAAAATCCAAAAACATTTAAAAAATCATAAAAAGCATTTCTTTTTCAAAAGTTTTGCACCAAAAATATTCCTTTTACTTCTCTATTGTGTTTAATGGACTCGTTTGTTGATTATGTAGGGTGTGGAAGACCATCTTCTGGTAGTCAATCCTGTCAATGGTGTTCATGCGAACGGTGTGGAATGGATATCCCTAATTACGAATTTGGACATTGTTCATTTTGCAATTCGATCAATTCATACTTCACCTCTACTGACACTATCTCACCCTCTTCAACGATCCTTATCCGCAATATGCACCGGGTTTTTCTCAATACCCGTGTTGCAACAATTGTGGGGGCTCTCATGATACTTCTTTTGTCAACCGATGAATTATTATGAACCAACTGCGTGCTATAATTCCGGTTTTCATAATTTTGAGCCCTCACAATACACCCTCGACCATCAACCTTCTTTGCATCCGAATGACGTAACACAAGCACTTCTTTTGAAACTTCATGACGGTGTAATTCGACTAAAAGAAACATGGGAGGAGGAACAACGACAGCAACAAGAGCAAGTATCTAATCTTAGTGATTATACTCCTCCTCTTGTGCGTCCCTTTTATTATGATGATGACGAGGATAGTACTATTTCCTTGCGAGATATTATTGCTTAACATCCTTCGTCTAGCGCAATCGTACTTCCTTCTCTTGTCTTGCCGGCTATGGAGCCCGAGAATTCACCCATCATAGGATCTGAGGATATCATCACAACTCCTGCAAAGGAATCAGACGAATTCATAAAGTCTAGTGCTGATAACCTTGTCCCGATCCCAAGTGAATCTGAGGTGACATCCGAATGTGACGATGAGTGTGATGTGCTTTCTTGTGACGATGTCCCTCCAACCGACACTTTGGGAGATGATTCTTTGGCTTTCTCTAATCCTCTTTTTGATCAAGATGATGATTTTACTTCTAGTGATGACGAGTCACTATCCGATGAAGACGTTCTAAAGGAAAATTTCAAGATTTATTTGAACCCTTTATTTGATTTTGATGACACCTACATCTCTAGTGAGGTGAATCCTCTATTTGAAGAGGGGATTGAGGACATTGATAGCCCTGGCTCTCTTGCTATTGATGAGCATACTTTGTTAGCCATGCCACCTCCTATCGCGGAGGTGGAGAGATTTGACTCTACTGGACAGGTAACGCGGGTGGAAGGTATTTCTTCTTATACTTCTCATACTATGTTGCCTCCCCATCCTACCATGTGCACGCCCAAGCGGGTGATGTATCAGTTTTACTCTCCCCATTTCACACCGAGAAGTGAGGATGAGTGCTTTGACCCGGGAGGTGAAATTGACCATTCTATGATTGACACCTTTAAGACTTTGCCGCTTAGTGACCATCAACTGTCTTGGGGGGATAACAATTTGCTTCCTTTACCCACCCCACCTCCCGTGGATCACGATTTCACATACTTTTCATATGTTGAGAGGACTTTTCTACCCTTCAAGACTTATCCTCCAGCCTCTCATTTATTATGTTCCTCCGGGACCGAGGACAAGATTTTTGATCCCGGTATTTCATTAGAGGCTTCCCCATGGACCATTTAATTCAGGGTCGAGTCAGGCTCGTGACTCGGTAAACAAAAATAAGTGCTTCTCAGGAGGCAACCCGATGATCTATCCTTCTTTAACCGTTTTCATAATAAGTGTAGGGGGAGACCCCGTAGGTGTTTGTTGTTTTCTTTCTTATGATGTGCAGGGATTGGAGCTTTCAAAGACCCACTTTTGATGACTTTTAATGACTTCTAATGACCCATGATTCCGTGTACCCGTCTTCCCAGTTCTATCCTAAACTCTTTCGATTCACTATTTTATATTCTTCAATATTAAAATAGGAATCACTTTAGTTGTCTCTTCCTTAGCAAGATTTAAACAAAGTGCACAATGTCCTAAGTGTAGGGGAGTTTACTCTCACATGCTTAAATATTGAGGACAATGTTTATCTTAAGTGTAGGGGGGATTTCTATCAAAGTTAAGTGGGCTTTTCCATTAAGTTGTCCTCATTTTAACCGGAAAATTGATTTTTCGATATTTTTCAAAATTTTTGATCTATTTTGGCCTATTTGTATTTTCCTTTGTTATCGTTATTTTCTTTCATTGCTAGAATAAATTTTAATAAAATGGTTTTAATAAGTTTAGATGTCTTTGATATATTAGGCCCGTCATGAATCTTTTGACTCAACCCGAGTTTACTTATTTGAGTTTACTCTAGCTAGTATCCTTAACGTGTTTAAATCAAGTTTTGCTAGACTTTTATATAGGGAACTTTAAAACGCGAAAGTCTTAACTCATATGGGTTTAAGAACAAGAACTTTTCGCAAGTTCCTATAATTGATCCTATAAATTCGTTTATCAAGGGAAATTTAAAATGCAAATTCTAAACTTGAAAAAGTCTAAGAAGTTGCAAGATCCTATAGATGACTTGAAAACCCAAAACTTTGATTTAATAGGCTAAGCATCCACGAGTCTCATTCCTTGAGGTTTTAAATTGTGGAGAACGAGAGATGATAGAGTCAATTATAAGTTTTGTATTCTTCATGAATTTATGTGAGTTAATTATGAGCTTTTTCTCCCATCGCTTGTTAAATAAATAATTGCAATAAGTAAGGTCGTACGATTTGAAAAATTACTTAGCTTCTAGCACAAGATCGTTTAAAATTTGCTCGGGATTAATTAGAGTTCATAGCCAAGGCATAACTTATTGAAGCGGGATGCGAAGATTGGCGAGTCCGAAAAGGCCCTAACAAGGCACGAGGGTTACATTTTGTTGCTAAAGATCCAAAGTGATGTGAAGAATCATTTATCAAAAATCAATATGAAGGATCGAGACACACGACGAAAAGCAAATACTCCCCTAAAGATCATGTAGAAGTCTATCCGAAAAGGCCCTAACAAGGTATGAGGATAATTAGATCCAAGTCCTAAAAGGAGGCGGATCATTATATATCAAAATCCCAAATAAAGACTGGTATCAAAATCCCAAATAAAGATTGGAGAAAAATGAAGACGTCGTGGTCCAAGTTTGAAGAATCTCTCAAAAAACTTCAAGTGAAGAAATTCCTATTATGAAGAGAAGACCATTATTTCAAGAACGTCTCTCAAGATTCGAAGTATGAAGTCAATGCCAAATATCGATCCGAGAAAGGTCTCAAATCGCGAAACGAGTTATGCCAAGATATGAACTGTATGAGGTTTCGAGAAGCAGTTTTAAAAGATTTTGTCCTTTAGCTAACTATTGATTAAATCGTCCTACTTTATTTTCGGCCTAAATAAACTATCGAAATAAGTCAACAATGCATCCTCGTGATCATTCAAGACAACAAAAAAATATAAGAGATACACCTAGGAATAAGGGAGTCTAAGTGAATAATTAGGCCACATGAGTGAGTGTTAGGTTACTAACTTATAATAACAATGATCTCGTTTTTAAGCTTAGTATGGGGAACGTGAAACTTGAGGGTGATAAACATTCATGACACCAAAAGCCCTAATGTAAGTCTTAGATTTCTTTACGAGTTTTCTTTCTTCAAATATTTTGTAATTTTCTATCCTTTTAGTTTCCATAGTGTCTAGTATTTAATAAAGGCCAAGGTGGGTTAATTATGATGGAGAACGTAAATCGTTCTTTGTAATTAATGCATTGCATGAGGGCATTGCAAAGTGTAGGGGATTTAATAAGTGTGAAAACACTTATCCTTTTACCACTTAATTATAATAAAAACCAAGCCAAAACGTGTATTTAATGTCGTAAAAGTCAGAATTATGCGTGGTTTGTGTTTTTGTTGTGTTTTAGGACCAAAATATGAAAAAGGAAGAAAACACGGGCTTTCACGAGCTTTTATTGAAGAAAAAGGACAAAAGACGAAGTCAAAAGATCAAAAGTGCAAAAAGAACGGAAGTCAAAGGCCTATTTTGAAGATTTATCGAAGAAAAGTCTAAAGACGGAAGTTTAACGAAGTCGAAGAACCAAGTCTAATAAAAGAAGAAAATTATAAGACAAGTTCATTTTATCATTCGACAAATCCCGAGACAAAGTCGAGAAAGACGAAGAAATTAAAAGACGAGAAGACAAAGTGAAAGAGGAAAGCAACAACAACCTTACTCTCCTCCTATAAATACCCTCCTAATCCTTCATTAGGAGGTGTTAGTTAGATCATTTAGTTAGAATTAGATAGATTATAGTAGGAGTAGGAGTAGATTAATTACTTTCTCTCTCTAGATTTATTTCATGTTCTTAAGCTTTCATCTTTAATCTTGTAATCTTTTGAATCATAATCTTCATCTTAATTTCAAGCTTTTCATAATCATTCTCATTCTACCTTTCTTGTTTTTAAATCTATTGTTTTGTTTTCATAATCATGTAGTTTTCTTAATCTTGTTCTTTATTTGATTTATGTGCTTATTTGATTGTTCTTATGATTTTGAAGTGTTTGTTTGTTTTAGCTTATTGTGCTTATTGCTTATTGTGTGCTTTTCTTATTTTTAATTAAGTGTTTTAAATACTTTAATCTTTTAAAAGTTGATTTTAAATATTTTGTTTATTTAGTGTTTTCAAAGTTTTTAATTTGTGACTTATTATCTTTTTCTTAAAATTAGTTTGGTTAAGTGCTTATTGGTTTTTAGCTTAGTTTCCTTATTCTAGTTTAGAAACCCTTATCCCGAATTAGATAGAAGTTACTTTATTCCGACTTATATAAAAAATTTTCTTTTTGAATTGTGTGCATAAGCTTATTCCGAATAAGGTTCAAGATATTGTATTCCAGATTATAGTTATTATAGGATCCCGCATTGAGTGTGAACTTCATAATCCGGATTACATTGAAAACACACATTCCGAATTGAGTGTGAAGTGTTATTCCGGATTGCGTTGAGAATCTGTATTCCGGATTACTTTTGAATTGTAGATTCCGGATTGTGGGTATCTTAGGTATTCCGGATTGTGTTGGAATCACGGATTCCGGATTGCTTATAGAAGTTACATTCCGAATAAGGTCAAAACCTTGGTTCCAGATTAAGTGTATTATTTACACATTCCGACTTGTGTGCTTAGTTACATTCTGGATTAAGTTTTATTTTGCATTCCGACTTATGTGTAGATTTTTGTTTCCCGATTAGATTTAAATTTCTATTTTTCCCGCCATTTTTCTTTAGCATTATTTTAAACTGATTTATCTTAGTTTAATTTTCAAGTTTACTTTTTTATAAAGTTTTAATTTTAAAAGTTTACATTTTATTAAGTTTTAAATTTACTTTATTTCTTTTAATCTTTTGTCATTTAACTTTAAAAGTCTTTATTTTTAGTTATAACTTTAAAGCTTTCATTTTTATCTTTAGTTTAAAATAGCTCAACGACATTTTCTTTTTACACCAAGAACAACTGAGTCGCACTATTAACCGTTGTCAATTCGAATGAGTCGAGAGAAACGAACTTTAATAAAAATCTCTATATTAAGCATAAATGTAGTAGGACTTATCAACATGATACCTTGGTAACAAGTAACTAGATTGCTAAAAAATATGCCAAAAAAATCATGATGAATCCATGTATCAAAGTTACTACGATAGTTAATTTATTCTTGAAGAAGTATTAGTGTAAGGTTAATATTAGTCAAGCTAGGAGGGGCAAGATGAAAGCTTTAAATTAATTTGATACTTGTTTAAAGGATCATTATGAAATTTTGTGGTCATATGCCTCCGATATTCTTAACTCTAACCCAGGTTCAACATATAAGATGAGTGTTGATGCAATGCCAGATGGTAAAAACTATTTTAGTATGTTTTATGTTTGATTTAAGGGGTTAACGGGTGGTTGGTTGGCAAGATGTAGAAGGGTTTATGCCTTTGGCTAAGCATAGAAAATGTGTTAGGCACATATATGATAATTTCTGGAAGAAATACATTGGGGTCCAATACATGAATCTATTTTGGAAAGCAACAAAGGTTACATATCCAACAAGGTTTGAAAAAGTAATGAAATAAATACTTAGTATCATCAAGGATGCACATAAACACTTGATGGATAGGAATCCTGAAACCTGGAGTAGAGCATATTGGCAAGGCTTGTGATGTGTGAAGAATGGTATTTCAAAATGATTCAATGCCCTCACTGTATATGCAAGAAGGAAACCAATCATAAACATGCTAGAGGACATCAAAATCATGTGCATAGAAAGGTTTCAAAAGATGATGGAAAGGCATGTAAAGTGGCATGATGGTATCTGTCCGAAGATAAAAAAGAAACTTGAAAAATTGAAGTATAACCATAGAGAAATGTACTAAGTGTCATTTTTACATATCAGCATCTATGTAGTTATATGTACTTACAATTTATAATTACTGTAATTTTTTTATAAATTGGAAACTCTTTGCAAGTGGTGAAATCAAATTTGAGGTTAGAAATGGTTATGAAGGGTTAAAAGTGGATGAAGCTTTAAGGGTTTGCAATTGTAGAGGTTTAAAATTATCCTCCTTTGTGAGCATGCTATATCAACCATATACTTCTTAAAGAGAGATCCTAAAGATTATATTTCAAGATGATATAACAAGCATGTATTTGTATGTGCTTATAACCACTACATTGAGGGGATGAATGGAATGGATCAATGACCATCTACTGAATATCAAAAGCCAATGCCTCATGTTAAAAGAATAATGCCGGGCAGACCTCTACATAAAAGGAAAGAGATGCAACAAAAGATTATGGGAATAGGAGTAAGCTCAGTAGGAAGGAACAACTAAACTATTTACATTATTGTTAGCAAACCTGGTCACAATATCAGAGCTTGTCCAACTAAGCCTACAAATTATGTAGATGAAAGAGGTGGGAGAGGGTCTGTAACAAGTGGGAGATGCTTTGTAAGACGTAGGAGAGAGTCTGAAAGAGGTGGGAGAGGTTTTGGTAGAGGTGGGATAATGTCTATTAGAGGTGGGAGAGGTTCTGAAAGAGGTGGGATACTTGAGTGAACTTGCTTTCCAACTTTGCAAGCATCACAAAAGTGACTATCAAACTTAATCTTGGGGAGGTGTCTTACCAACTCCTTAGAGACTAAAGATTGAATTAAACGCATATTAGCGTGACCTAATCTCCTATGCCAAAGAGTAGAACTATCATCTATAGTCGCAAGACATATGTTGTCTTTTGACTTCTTATTAACCTTCATGACATAAAGCCCATGCTTTCTAACACCTTTTCTAATGACTTTTCCATCTTTTACGATTTCACTGTCATGTTCCGAAAAGATGACCTTACACTTATTATCACAAATTTGACCTATACTTAAAAGGTTAAAACCTAAGTTATCTACGTGCTCAACATTTTCAATGGTCATGGAGTCAAGAGAAACCGTACCTTTGCCAATGATATTACCACGTAGACTACTAGCGAATGTGACGTTACCTCCATCATATGCTTTGTAATGCGAGAACAAACTTCGATTACCCGTCATGTGTTTAGAACATCCACTATCCTTAATCCACTCATCGGGCTCCAAATCAATTCCCAAGCATATCTAGGTAACAACACACAAGATCAAACATTTGGTCCCCAATATCTCATGGGTCCAAAATTGTTAGTTCCAAACATCCCTTGCATTTGGTTGGGATGCATGAATGAGGTGGGGATTCCCCATGGAGAACAAAATGGAGAAGGGTAGCAATTCATGTAACCATTTTGTTGTTCATTACTTCTCCTAGGTGTGTTTGATCTAGGTTTAGAGTTATTATTATTCCTTCTAGGTGTTGGAGTTTTACTTCTAGGTCGTGAGTTGTTTTGATTATCTCTTGTAGGCGTTGTCGTTCTACTTTTAGGCTTAGACTCATTCCTTACTCTAGGTGGAGTAGAAGATAGTCTAGATAAACTTCTATTTCCCAGGAGAGGTTTACTTAACGGCTTATAGAACTTACCAATAGCATTGTCGTCAAGTATGGGTAATTGAACCTTATTAACAGTAAGATGCTTTGGTTTTTCATTTAACTTAGATTTTTCAGAAAGTTCAGAATTTTCACAAAACTCAACTTCTGGCCGCGGTACCTTATTTATGGCCGCGGTTCCATAGCGATAAGGAACCGCGCCATATGATGTGGAACCGCGTCCAGAGGGTGTTTTATGTGAAAACCTGACTTGTTTTGGTTCACTAGTTGAATCTTCATTGAGTTAAAACCTAGACCAAGTTTTTCCTTAGAATGAACTTGTTTGTTTAACATATCATCAAGAGCACTAGTACCTTTCATGAACTTTTCCAATTTAATGGAGGTGCTCTTGAGATCATCATTCTCTAATCTAAGTTTCTCACAACTTAAGCACCCTAAATCAACCTCTTTGTTTTTCTCAAGTTTAGCCAATTTCTCCCTAAGTTCATTGATCTCATTTTCAAGCTTAGTTTTGGTTGATTTTAAGGTTTTATTCTTTTCTATGAATTTAAGACTAAGTTTGTGTAAGCTATCATATTTGCCTTCAAATTCAGTATCATCTAAAGTAGAACTATCATTGCTATAATATTCGGTTTCGGAATGTACCTCTTTAGAAGTGTGAGCCATAATACATTTCTCCTCTTTGGGGTTGTCATCATCATCTTCACCGCTATCGCTCCAAGCGCCACTAACGAATGCCGTGTGGTTCTTATCACGAGCGGGCTTTAGACAATCACCAATGAAGTGATTTGGATCACCACATCTAAAGCAACTCCTATCACCTTTTTCGTTCTTGACAAATCGATTCTTTGACAATGGTTTCTTGTCATAGTTTGGTTGCCTAACGTGTTGACCTCGTCTCTTGAAGAACTTCTTGAAATCTCTCACCGCCAATGCTTACTCGTCGTCATCACTTTCCGAGGAACTATCATGGTCACTTTGTGCCTTCTTGGCTTTAAGTGCAAGAGATTTCCTTTCACTCTTGGTTTTTACTAGTTCCGAGTCCTTCAAAATTATCATCTCATGAACCTTCAAGTTTCCTATGAGTTCATCGAGTGATAAAGTTGAGAGGTCTTTGGACTCTTCAATAGCCGTGACTTTTGCTCTCCACTTTGGATGTAAGGCCCTTAGAAACTTCCTAACATTGTTCTTGCTAGAAAAACCTTCATCAAGTGCTTTAGACTAGTAATAATGGTGTTAAACCTAGAAAATGCACTATCAATAGTTTCATCTTCTAAGATGACAAATTGTTCATATTGTTGGACAAGAAGATCGATTTTACTTTCTTTGACTTGGCTATTACCTTGGTGAGTTACTAAAAGAGTGTTCCAAATATCTTTAGCGGTTTCACACATAAAAATTCTTTCATACTCTTTCTTAGGCAAAGCATTATAAATCACCATTTTAGCCTCATTATTTTTTGAAAGTTTCTTTTTAGTGTCATCATTAGCTTTGTCAAAAGTGACTAATTCTTTTGTTTTAGAAACTTCATTAAATTGAAAGGGTAAAAAATCACCATTGGTAATAACATGCCAAAGATCTAAATCTTTTGATTTCACATAAGTTTCAAATCTATTTTTCCAATAAATAAAACTATCGGTTTCAAAAAGTGGTGGTCTTTGCACAGATTGCCCTTCTAGGTACTTGTTGGAATCCATAGATCGATTCAAGTTTTAAAATACAATATACTTTAAAAATTCTTGAGCAACCCGCTCTGATACCAATTGTAGAAACTAGAAGGGGGGGGGGGGGGGGGGGTTGAATAGTTTCTTATATTTACTTGTTAAAATATGGTTTCCAAAAATCCTTTTTCAAAAACTTAGGCTTGAGGAAATATGTGAAATGTTCTTATGCACAATATGAACAATGATAGTGTAGCTAAACTAATACTAACAAATATATCCACAAAGAATAAAGAATGATAGTGTAGCTAATCTAATATTAACACATATATATGCAGAAAGAATAAAGAATGTAAAGAGTTAAGGGTAAAGAAAGATCAAACCGAACACCAAGGATTTATAGTGGTTCGGCAACGAAGCTCACTCCTCGTTCCTACTCCACTCCTCGAGTACTCCTTACTCGAGAGTTCACTACACAACAAGCTCCTTATGGTGGAGAAAACCGTATGCGTCGCTTAACCAATTTCCGACTCTAAGCTAAAAGTCGAGCCCTAATCGTAGCTAGGACCAATCTACACGAATATACTTAGTACATACACAACTTCCAAATAGACACAACTACTTGGATCTTCACAACTATGACACAACTACAAGTATATAAAAATTAATCTTCAATGGATCTTTGGTGGTGGACTCAACACTTCACTAGGATAGTGTTCTTCTCTTTGCACTTGGAGAGGAAGGGATGGAAGAACAAGATTCACTTCTTAAACAAGTAATAATCAAACAAATGATCAAAGATTTGAGTGATTAAAGAAGGGGGTTTGAATCTGGAAATGAATGTGCAAAAGAGGTGAGGTGAAAAGCTGAGAATGGTCCACTATTTAAAGGATAAAGGAGCCAACGGCTATATCTGCCCGCGGTACCTTATCACAGCCGGCGGTACCTTATCGATAAGGTACCGCCTAGGCGCTAAGGTACCGCCGGACTAGACTCCGCTATTTTTGTCCTTTAGTGGTGGAGGTCTTATCTGAGTATAAAAAAATATACTGTAAGGATATTCTTAACAGAATAAGAATATGCCATTTTCAAATTTCAAATAATTAATTTAATAAAATATTTTCTTAAAAATATAGTTTAATAAAAACTTGTCACATTATAAAAAGTGAGTTTTAAGAAAAGATTAAATCACTTGATCACTTGATTAAGGTTAGTACTTGTTTATCCATACCTTAAGTGAAAATGGGTAAAATGAAAAATACTTGAACTCAAGAATTCGTTTTTCGTTGTTTTCGTAAATGCTTGTTTTTACATATTGTCGTAATCAAAACTAAGCGAGACCGAAAAATGCAAGTAACGTTTTTAGTCATTATTACATTAACAGAGGCTATGCGGAATAATTACACTATTCGGAATAAAGAGGCTATGCGGAATATAAGGCCATCCAGAATAATATTGCTACTCGGAATAATGATCCTATTCGGAATAATGATCATATTCGGAATAAATGGCTATGAGGAATAAGAGGCTTATTCGGAATAAAAGTATATTCCGAATAAAGGAAACTGATCCGGAATATATAGAATATTCCGGATAAAGGACACTGATCCGTGCTATTCGGAATAACTGGGAATGAAGAACAGAAAGTCGAAATAACAGGGGAAAACGATTTTAGATCAAAATAAGCCAAATCTAACCAAAAGATTTAAACCAAACTCATCACTAATCATTTACTAACCATAAACAATAAATCCCAATCATAAAAAACACATAACCCACTAACTTTAGAAGATCAAAATCAACCAAACAAGAACTTTAAAACTTTGAATAAAAAGAGAAGATGAACAAGATGAAATGGAAAGATTATATAGATTATTAAGGTTTAAACAATCAAAGGAAAAAGATTAAAAGCTTACAAGATGAAGGATTCAACAAAAATTAAAAAATCACCAACACCATAGTGGTGTTGGCTTCCTACGAAAGAAAATAAGAAACTGGGAAATGAAAAACTCCTTCCAAATGTGTGAGAGGTTTTCCTTATATAGGCTAGTGGTTGGTTGGTGAAGTGGGCTTTCTTCCTCTCTTCTTATCTTCTCGTCTTTTCAGAAAAGTTGACGTTTTCGATTCTGATTCGGGATTTGTCGATGATTAAATTCAACTCGTCTTTTAATTTCTTCGTTTAATAGACTTGAGTTTCTTCGACATATGTAAATCTTCCATCTTTGGTCATTTTCTTCGATAAATCTTCAAACAGGCCCATTGACTTCAAATCTTTTGCATCTCTTGGACAATAGACTTCGTCTTGAGTCTTTTTCCTCGATAAAACCCGTGCAATCCCATGTTTTCTCCAATATCCACCCGGTTGGCTCTGAAAACACAATAAACACAAAAACCACGCATAATTCCAAACAAATGATATTAAACACGCGTTTTGGTCTTGTTTTAGTAAGAAATAAGTGGTAAAAGGATGGGTGTTTTCACACCTATCAACGGGTCCTTATGGTCTCATGTTATCCGCACAATATATGGTTCGTCTATTGATAATCACAGAAGCAATTCTTCTTCTTGCTGGAGTGCGATTCTCCGTGAAGTTCATGCCCTTGACACCAAAGGTTTTTAATTCCTTTATCACTGTATGGTTCGTGTAGGAGATGGAACGCACACAAAATTTTGGCTTGATCCCTGGATTTCAGGTACGCTTCTTTATTCCCGGTTTCCTCGTATCTATGCTCTGGAAAATGTTAAAGAAGTCACGGTTGCTGTCAAAATGGGAGCTGAGTCCCTTTGTGAGTCGTTCCGTAGAGCGGTTAGAGATGGAGTCGAGATGCAACAGTGGTTGGAGTTTTTAGTTGTGATCGACTCTGTTATGCTATCTAACTCGTCTGATAGATGGATTTGTAATCTTAATGGTGACGGTACATTTTGTGTCAAAGATATTCGGTTAGCTATTGATGATATCCATCTTCCTGTGTCGAACTTGGAGTCTAGATGGATCAAACTTGTCCCTATTAAAGTCAATGTTTTTGTATGGCGTGCTCGTTTACATCGGCTTCCAACTCGGGTTAATCTTAGTCTTCGAGGTATTGCTGTTGAGTCCACCTTATGCCCACTGTGTAACCTAGCTCCTGAAGATATCCATCATCTGCTGTTTGGTTGTTCGATGGCAAAAGATATCTCGTCCAAGATATGTCGGTGGTGGAATATTCCTTGGTCTGATCTGTCGACTTTTACGGATTGGTATTTATGGTTTGGCTCTATTATGTTAATGTCGAAGTCTAGAACTTTGCTAGAAGGCGTATTTTTCACTGCGTGGTGGCTTATTTGGTCGTTCAGGAACAAGACTATGTTTGATGGCGTTCCCCCAAGACGATCTAGGATCTTTGATGACATTGTTAGTATATCCTATAATTGGGTTTCACATCGATGTAAGAAATCGATTTCTCATATGTATTGGTTTAAGAACCCCTATTTAATTTCCTTGTAATTTCTAGCTTCTTGCTAGTCTTTCTTTTTAATAAAATTGTCGTTCAAAAAAAAGAAGAAAAAAAGTTATTCATAAGGAAATAAGTGAATAACGTGATCTAACTGACAAATATTGTGATGTTATTCGAAAATTGATAAACATCGTGATAAAAAGAAAGTTATTCAAAAGAAAGTCGGTGAGCAACATGATCTAAGTGGTGAACATTGTGAGCTTGTTCTTAAGAAAACTAATTAACATTGTGAACTAGGGATTAGGGCTGACCATGACAGACTCAAAATCGACCCGGAACGGAAAATCAGACCGGACCGGACCGAACCGGACCGGAACGTATAATTTCAGTTCAGTCCTCGGTCCAGGGTTTTAGACAAATTCGGTCCTCGGTCCGATCGGTCAGGTTCGGTCTTACAAATTTTTTTATCAATTTTGCCTAATAGGACCGGAGCGGACCGAGGACCGAACCGGACTGACCAGGACCGGACCGAACTATTTCGGTCCGGTCTCGGTCCGGAGTTTCGGACCATTTCGGTCCTTGGTCCGGTCCGATTCTGGACCGATGCTCAGCCCTACTAGGGATGTCCGTGGTTCCAGAACCGGATCGAATTGGAACTAAACCGCAAGAACCGAGAACAAGAAGATAAGAAAAATGTGAAACCGATAACCGTCCCGATTTCTTTGGAACGGTTTTGGTATCGATATGGGAATTTTCGAAAATTCACTGTGTTTAAAAAAGTTATTTTTTTTTAATTTTTCAGTCATTCATAAAAGACATATTATAACAATACAAACACACACAAAATACTTCAACAATGAAAATCATATCAATAATTTCAATAGTACAAAATAACATAACAAAAACATAAAATGTAGAAAGTATAAGTTTATAATTGTCTAAAAGTATCAAAAATACGCATTTGTGTTTAAAATTTGTAACTTTAATGTATAATGAGTAATTTTAATGTATAATGAGTAGATTTTATTTTTATTTTCTTAAAACGCTTACATTTTTTACTTAATGTCAATATGTCATAAACCAACCCTATGAAAATTTATATTTTCAAAAGAATGATTTCTTCCGGAAAAAACCGAAACCACCTAGTTTTTTTCGAACTGACTCGAAAACCGAAAATTTGAAATTTTAGAAATAAGAAACCAGACCATTGTTCTAGTATACATTTGTTTTTGGGATGATTCCGAGACGATTCCTTATTTCTTTTGATTCATCGGTTTTGTGGACAACCCTGTTGTGAACTCATCAAATAATAAATTATTGTTCAACAATAACACGTTGTTATTCAAATTTCAAAATAATTTATCCGTGAAATTATATATCAATAACTAATTTTTTCTTAAAAAATAAGTATTTAATTTTGATGATAGTTCTTAAAAGTCCTAAAATTTAGAAATAAAAACATTAAGACATTTCATAAAATTCCTTGCATGCATTTTCATCATTCTTTTGAATTTTTTGATAAAAAAACTTTCCATAACCACAAAATGTAAAGAATATTAAACTCAATTTGAAATAAAAAAATTTAAAAAAGTGAAAAAAAATCAACCAAGATACTATTGAATTGATTGAATTATATATTGAATTGGTATAACCAGATCTTGAATTGAAAGTATTATATTTTGAATTGAAAGAATATATCTTGCATTGAAAGAATTATAATCTGAATTAGAAAAAATATATCTTGTACTGAAACAGTTACGTCAAAATGAATTTCATTTCTCATATAAATATGTTGATCACAATTCATTTCACCAGCCACAAAACAAAAAAATATCAATATGTCATCATCTTCGATTTCCACTACATTTCTTTTGTTTCTTTTTGTCGTGGGTAATATTTAATCTTATTGAAATCAATATCTTTTGATATTTAGAAACAGTGTACAAGTAATGAATAAAGACTAGCTAATTTATGTGTGTATTTTAATTTTGCAGGTACAAATTTGGTGGTAACACAAGCAGAATTATGCACTGACCAGACCATTTTCGGCGGATGTACCAAAGAGAGATGTTCAGGTATATGCATTACGAGACATGGATCGCGTTCTTATGGAGAATGCATTGAGGATGGCCTTTCCTTTTGTCAATGCCATTTTGATTGCCCAGCAAGTGAAGAAGCAAGTAAAGTCTTGTCATCTAAGCTTGATGTTGATGTCCCATTCCTTTACGTAGGAAGAATTCCAGACCCTAAAGCTTAATATTTACTAGTGAATTAGGTTCATGTGATAAACGGGTTCTCTTGATATAATACTAAACTGAATGAGGTTATCGAAAATGCTCTATGCAGCACTGTTTTATACTTCTTTCGTTTTACTATTATAGTCCAATACTTCTACTTCGAAATGTCTCAAAATAATAGTCGCCTTCTTGTCACAATGAATCAAAAGAGATTTTAGTAGATGACGATGTTATTTGATTGATTGAAAGGTGTAATGGTTCGATTTTTCTTAAACCGTATGTTTTGTTTGGATACAACTAGCCGGCTACCCGCGTAATGCGGCGGCGGGTAGCCAGTGACTAATTTCGTGGATTTGGCTAAACCACGAATCCATCATTACAAAAACGAACATCTTTTCTGTTCGGCACCTCATAGTCGGCGACAGCTATTGGTGGTTGAGAGAGAGCGATAGTTTTGTTTTGCTTATTTTACATCTGTGTTTTAAGATTTTTTAAGACATTATATATTAAAAATTTAATTGTTTCTATAAAGCTATTAGAAAATAGGCCTTAAAAATGATTTTATGAATTAAGTTACAACATGATTTTGGACATTTAATTTTTGTTGTAACTTTTAATTATACTTAAAAACACTTAAATTTTCCGTTACAAATTCATATTGAGTTACATTATTTTTATAGTTACAAATTTATATTGAGTTACATTATTTTTAGACTTTTAATATGCATTAAATTTTTTGTAAAAGATAAATATTATGACCAATTACACTTTTAGTTGCTATCTGTTACAACTTATGACCAATTAAGTTTTTGGAAGCTACTATTTATGAAACGCTTTTTAGCATTATGATTTTTAATAAACGAAATTGTTGACCGTACCTTTAATATTTTGTGGTTATATAAAAATTGAATTCTATAATTAATTATCATACATTTTATTTAATTGCATTGAAAGCTTTTATTTTTGGAATAGCATAGATTTGTAAATGGTCGAGATTTAGTGGATTGTATATTTTCTGATAAACAAATGTTTGGATAACTTAATTTTAAGACTTGTAACTATAGACAATAGCCTAAATGTTTTATAAAATGATAAAAAGAGAGATCACTAAACGAAATTATTGACAAGCATTTGTCTCCACCAATGTAAAATGACAAACACAATTCTTTTAAACTTTGAAGAAAATACTTCACTTTTAAGACCAAGAGTTGTATTTTTAAGATGTTATTTTAGATATATTTATCTTTACCAATTTATATGATTGAAAAACATCAAAAATATTTAATAAGAAGCTAAAATGTCAAATAAAAAGAGTATGAGTGCAAACATGGAGCCCTTATCTTCACCCTCACCTTCATGTTTTAATTTTAAACATTAATGATGATAGTATTCATTCACGCAACTACTCTGAGTTTGTAATTATGTTCTTTTTTTAACTTAATTATGTCCTTTGTATAATAGTGATTTTCGGAAATCACTTTGTATAATAGTGATTTTCGTATTTTAAGATCATTAAAACTTATCAAGTATTATCAGTTTTATTTTGTTTATTTTAGTATTATGATTATCAAAGATATAATTATATATCCTTCCTCGAAATCTCTTTAGGTAATTTTATTTGTATTATTTTTTTAGGATAGAACGAAACTTGATTTATTATAGATATATGATACTAAAATGAAAATACAAATTCTTGTAATACGAAACATCCATGTTTTAACATTTTGATATTGATATTGTGGAATAAAAAGTAATAAGTATACATTAATTGAACCATAATTATATTTTCTAAGTATATTACAAAACCAAAATGCATTAAGTATAAAAATTGAAAATTTATACTAAAATGAATCAAGGTTAAAAGTTTATATATAAAACAGAAGCCAACCTTTCGGTAACAACAAAATCTACAACAAAACGTATATTCGATCGTTTTACGTTCCACGAACAACTAAACAAAGTATAAAAGATAACTTACAACAAAGAACAAATTTTGAATTTTTATTTCTAATCAGATCAAGAATCAATTACTAACACCAAACCTTCTAGAGAAATCACTTTTGTAATTGTTCTTGACTTCTCACTAACTTTTACGAAAAATCACATGAATCTCGAATAGCATACACATAGGAGGATGCACACACTTTTATTATGAAGCTTACGATCCTATAACAAAACCACATATATTCTCTTCAGATTCTCAAATATCATAGTTCACAATATTGAACTTTAATGATAAAAACAACGTTGAATAAAGTATTACTATAAGAGGTATGTACCTTGGCTTTCTTCAGGGCAAGAATTATTGTCGATTTTTTTCTTCAAAGATATATCACCATAAGTATAAAAACAAAAAATGGTGTTGTTGATGATCACACGAACAAAAGAGTCGAAAGCTAAAGAATTGAGAGGTTGCCATGTTAGGAACTACCAAGGAAATGAAAAAATATATGAATGGTGTGGCCTTCTAATTCATGTGTAACTCAATCTACAATATAGAAAAAAAAAACTTATGTGAGAATATATGAATATAAACACAAAATCATAAGAGAAATGGTTTAAATAAGTAAGAGAGGGAAAGGGGAGGAGGCATGAGGTGTAATTTGTTTGAGATTTTCAACTAAACAAATGTCTTATACTCCTACTTATAATAATGTTTTAGATGGGCCGTTACAAATTTTTAAATAGGTTGTGTAAATATTGGTCGGTTACAATCTTATATAATTTAATACATTTAATTTTCATTATTTGTGTGATGAAAGCCTTAATTTTTGATTTTCTTGAAAAATAACACACATTCTTTTTAAAGAAATGTTAGAGGCTTAAAATATTAAGATTTCTAAAAATAAAATGGCTTAAATCTTTTATAAAGTATATAGATAACATCATTGTAAACACTTGTTGAAACAATGTTTTATATTGTGTATGGTTTGATAATTACTAATGACCTAGCATCGTGCATTGAACGGGTCATTTTAATAAATTTAATGAGATTATTGAAAACCCTCGTTAAAACAATGGTTTACATCGTGTATCTAGCTAGACATCGCCCGATGAACATGCCATTTGAGTATAATTATTAAACCCGATCAAATTACCGAAAATACTAATCAATGTTTTACGTTGTGTTTTGTAGTTGAGTGCATAACATTCTAGATCACATGTTAACACATGTAGTACAGTTCTATATTTTACACTTATAAGTTATAACAGGGTAAAATTGTGGGTTAAGTCTATATATTAACAACTACTTTGTAATTCTTACACATCTAGGTAATCTAATCAACATATTACTAATATGGTCATCTAAACCGACTAATCTTTTGCAATATAGGTAATATGACCGATTAATTATGCCAACTAGACCATATTTTCCACGTGGATTTTTATTATCTAAATTTTAGTTAACCCACTAAAACACAGAACCTGTTTAAATTTGCTTATATACTCTTATCTGAGAGTTATCTTATCTTAAAAACATTAATCTATTAAAAACGAGATCATTATCCATTTCCAACAAAATTCACACAAAAAGCCCAACATATATACCCATTTATTTTATGGTTGAGTCGCCGAATCTTCGGAACGAAGAACATGGCGGCCACAGTGGTGATCAAGATTGTGACGATGATGATTTTATAAAGACTGATGGATATCCATGAACCGTCTATTATTTGAATAACCTGTTGTTTGAATAATATTTGATTGGAATTAGGTTTCAAACATGTTTGTATTCAACCATACTTCTAATGGCTGAAGATATGTTTTTTGTTTAGTGTCGAAGATATGGTTTTTGTTGATGAGGATATGGGTTTAGCTATAGGATGAATTTATTAATGTGAGTGTTTATTGTTCTTGCTTTAGGATGAATCTATTAATCCAAGTTTTGGGATTTAGGATGAATATAAGATGTGGTTATTGATGTGGATCTGATTTAAGGGAGAAAAGGTGTGACCTTAAGGGTCATAATAGACAAGTAGCGATATCACCGGAATCTGCCGCTACTATGTAGGAGTTTGTTGTTGTTGCTGGGAATCTGTTTGTGTCATAGAGAAGACACAGTGAAGAAGATGATGTTTATTGTTTGGTTACATGTATATAAATAATGTATTAACCATGTCACGTATTAAAAAGTCAACATCCTATTTGGAATTTCAATAAATTAGCAAGTTTGAATCACCATAATAGTAATATGTTGAATTAATTACCTACATGTGTAAAAGTTGAAGAGTACATCTATATACCCTATAAAATGAAGAATTAAGGAAATGTTGAAAAACAAGCTAATTAAGGAAATGTTAATATAGAATTATTGAACTGAAAAAATAATATGCTGTAAATAAATTGAAACTATTTATGGAATAGTTGGATACATTGAATTGGAAAAATAATATACAGCTATGAATTTTCAACAAAGGCAACATTAAAACACAGTTGTGAAATTGTTGCAAACCGTGGAGTTAAAACGCTTTGCAATTGAAACTATGGAAACTATATATATTTGGAAGTTAATCAAAATCAAAACTTACGATGGAAGAAAGTGTCAAAAATGTTAAAAACACCCATTAAATTTAGATCTCGCACTCGTTTTTATCTTTCATCATGCAGGCCACAACTGGTATCGCAAAGAATCAATATCTTTGAATGGAATTTCCTATCATGTCTGATTTCCTTGAATGCCAGGTAGACGCCACTAAATCATTTATAGCGAATGCATATTGAATGCATATACCTGATTGATCCATGTATTTGAATCGACGCATCTTTGATCCAGTAAGTTAATACATCTTCTATAGCTGGTGTTTGCTTTTGTTATTAATTGAGATTTTGGTCTTGGTTTTAACAAATTTGATGATGCATCCCACAACTGTATGATGAAATGCTTGAATGAGGAAAAATCTTTAAAATGTAAGTGGTGCTTCGTCTTTGTTTTTATTGAATTTTTTTATCCAAAAGTATAAGGTGGTTGCAGCAGCTGGTCGAGTTAATTTATGACACGTCGAGGCAATCCTATTTTCAGTTCTTATGTTAATATCTGTGATTGTTTATTTAATTCAAGGTTATTTTCTTCACGCTTTTGTTTACATTTGTTACTAACATGATACTATATTTATTTTGATGCTTACGCTCTAACCAGTAATCGAGATTAAATTGGATGCAAGCCTTGGTGAAGCTGTCCAGTTCCTGTTGTGGATGTCGACGCACATGAGGATGCTAGCACCAACTAGCGGTCAGCGACTGAAAACTACAAACCGTCTTCAACACACGGGCCACATAAGTCGACCAAAAGTTCATAGCTATGAGTTTAAAAAGTCAATTAATAGCAGAGGGATTCACAACACCGGATACAAATGTGTCATCCTTTTTCAAGTATTATAATTAGCAACCGACAAACAGTAGCCAAGCTACTTTTACTGTCATTGGGTATGCACGAGACGTCTATAAATGGGGATGTGCAGACGTCATGCCTAACCGACTCTCAAATCTTTCTTACATTTGAGAATGATCACTCCATCTTCAACGAGGGTAGATACTTTCCTTTTCTGTGATTGCTTTTTAATTCTTACAAACTTGTTTAACTGTCTTTGTTTCAAATCTTTGGCAGTGCTACCTTCCTATGAACCCACTATTCACAACACAAGGACGAGAATTGTGTCAACACCTGGACAACGAAACTACGAACCCACTATTATATTAGTTCCAAAATGGGTCATCCGTAGGGTTGCCTCTGAATTGAGTGAGTTAAGTCAAATTACCTTTTTTGTTAGTAGGCTTTTAGGGTGTTTTCATTCTATATTCCACTAGCTTGTCCAAAGATGTTACGTACTTGGTTTATGATTTTGCATCAGATCTCAATTTTTCATTATATTAGTGAGGAAGTCACGCACAAGCAAACTGTAAATGACCTAGAATTGGATAGAAATAATTCAATCGAGATGACATGGCTTTCGTGGGAGAACTTTGTGTGCCAATATGTTTAATTATTTTTAGTTGTACTCTTATAATGTCAAAATCTCCTATGTTAAATTTTGTTTGTGAAGAGCATGTATTTGATCAAAAGTGTTCTTATGGGAGAAAAGGCGGTTCTAGGGAGCTTTGTGATTAGCTTAAGGCCTATAGTATCAACTACTAGACAATACTTTCTGGAACACGAGATGTGCTACTGTATTGTTATTAAGTTTCTATCACACTTAATAAATCTTCTTAAAAACATTTCTTTCATGTATTACATGTCTATAAAAATTTTCAAAGTTGAACGGTTTTTTATTTGTGTTTGTTGCATGATTTAAGTGGGAAAATGGCTTGGAGCAAACCTAAAAAAGATATAAACTTTGGTTAATTAAACAACATGGCACCCTTTCATCCAATTGAAACATACTTATAAGATATTTTGAATCATAACATGTTAGAACGCTTTGCAAAAAAATTTAATCTTTTGACGTTATATTTTGAACGTCACACGAAACACTTACCACAATATCGCATCGTGTTAATTATCTGTCAGGCAATTTCCGCCGCTATGCGCGGGTACTCGTCTAGTTGCTAATATATGGACTTAACCCTAAAATTGTTGTTTTTTTAACGGCAGTTTGGTGCAGCGGAGTATCTTGCGTGTCACCGATGCACCAAGTCTCTCAACCCGAGTTCGAATCTCACGGAGAGAATATCAACCCCCATGCTAGCCATCCAGTTTCCCATTAAGAGGCTTCAAGGCATTGCGATGAGATTCAAACCCGGCTGCTAATTCTGGGAAAATCTCCCACATGGGGAAAGACAGGAGTCGAACCCCTGACCTCCCCCACATGGGGATTATAACCAAATACATCTATCCAACTGTGCTAAACTTCATTTGCGGTTAAAATTGTTAATCAAGTAAATATTTTTCAGAATTTTTTTTAACAAAAAGGTCATACATTAAAGAGTGATGAGAAACCAAATTGTTTATATGCTATACGTTTGTTAAGAGCTTTTTTTTTAAGTGAAGCTGAATTTTTTAAGAGCTTTTTAAAAAAAAATATTAGATTTGTTAGTTTTTTTTTAAATAATCTTATTTAAAATAAATAGTAGTGTTTCGAAACATGAGTTTTAAGATTTTATTTTAAGCAACTTACTTTTAAATGAAAGTTGATTTATGAAACTTTTTAAATTATTAAAAACTTTTAAATGTGTAATTATTGATATACTCTTAAACTATATTAAACTTTATTTAAATATATTTTCTAATCATTTTATATTTTAATATTAAAATAAACAGTTAATTTATCAAACAACTTTATTTACAAACATACAATTTTTAGCTTATATTAAGAGATTTGTAGTTAATAGCTCACAATTACCAGTTAATTTTGTCAAACATAGCTTAAGTAATTGTTAATGAAAAACAAATGTGCTTGTTATTTTGATAAAAGAATACAAATTCTGTGGCGTGTTCATCCGTTTTTTTAACGTTCGTGGATTGGTTTTTATTTATATTTATCAATGTGTGTTTGCGGATACAAAATGTTAACAATATAGTGCATAAATCTTCATATCCGTAAAATATTTAGTTCTATAATCTATAATTTACTAAAGTTTAAAACCATACACTTAGGTTACTATTGTATACGGGTTTGATTTATTTGTTACTAAACGTTCAGAAAAACTGTCCCGCCGTTACTCATGAGATAGGTTACCGGTTAAGCAGGTTTTAGTGGGCCCGATTTCTATTTTTTGGGCCAAACTTTAGTAACAAAATTGTTACTTTTACCAAACTTTAGTAACATGCGTGTATATTAACCATTTACGTTTTGGTAAGTTTTTTCCCGTTTTTCGTTCGCACTTTTAAGTTTTCGTTAGTAATTTTACGATTTCGTCAGTAGATTTACGATTTCGTCAGTAAACTTACATTTTCGTCAGTAAACTTATATTTTCGTCAGCAAACTTACATTTTCGTGAGTAAACTTACGTTTTCGTCAGTGAACTTACGTTTTCGTCTGTAATTTTACGTTTTCGTCAGTAAATTTACGTTTTCTTCAGTAAACTTATGTTTTCGTAAGTAAAATTACGTTTTCGTCGGTATTTTACGTGTTCGTCAGTAATTTTACGTTTTCGTCTGTAATTTTAAGTTTTTTTAGTACTTTTACGTTTTCGTCAGTAAATTTACGTTTTTGTTAGTAACTTTATGTTTTCATCAGTAAATTTATGTTTTCGTCAATAAATATACGTTTTTGTCAGTAAATTTACGTTTTCGCCAGTAAAATTACGTTTTCGTCAGTAAATTTACGTTTTCGTCAATAATTTTACGTTTTCTTCAACTTAAAATCCCGACGAAAACATAAAAATACTGATGAAGACGTAAATTTACTGACTAAATCGTAAGTTTACTGACGAAAACGTAAAAATACAGATGAAAATATTCATTTACTGATAAAAACGTAAGTTCACTGACGAAATCGTAAATTTACTCACAAAAGTGTAAAAATACTGACGGAAAGTAAAAATACTGAGGAAAATGTAAATTTATTGACGAAACAATGAAAACGTATGTTTATTGACGAAAACGTAAATTTACTAACGAAAATGAAAATTTACTGAGGAAAACGTAAATTTACTGACAAAAACGTAAATTTACTGACGAAAACGTAAATTTACTGACGGATACGTAAAACTATTGAGAAAAATGTAAATTTATTGACGAAACGTAAATTTACTCAAGAAAACGTGTATTTACTGACGAAAACGTAAATTTACTGAGGAAAATAAAAATTTACTGATGAAAACGTAAATTTACTGACGGAAACGTAAATTTCCTGACGAAAACGTAAAATTACTGACGGAAACGTAAAAATACTGAGAAAATGTAAATTTATTGACGAAACGTAAATTTATTGAAGAAAACGTATATTTACTGACGAAAACGTAAATTTACTGACGAAAATGGAAATTTACTGACGAGAACGTAAATTTACTGACGAAAATGTAAATTTACTGACGAAAACGTAAAATTACTGACGAAAACGTAAGTTTAGTGACGAAAACGTAAGTTTAGTGACGAAAACGTAAGTTGGAGTTCCTGTAGACATGCAACTTATAACTACAGGTAAAAACATTATGGGTAACTTGAAGTTCAGGTAAACAATACATTAGTAACCCAAATGTAAGGTTTTAAACTTTAGTAACAAAATCGTTATTTTGGCCAAACTTTAGTAACCTGCGTGTATATTATTAACCGTTATACAAACACATAGGACATGACAAAAAAATATCATAGTTAACCTAATATAAAAATGACATATGATGTAAAAAACATCCGAACCACCAAACTGTTAAAAGCTTTCATCATCTAAACCATAGTACTACTGGTTACGAACATGGCATTTTTACTTTGCGAAATGTTAGTTTTTATAATGAGTTGTTAGACACATTCATAATAAATGAGTTTTATAAAAAGTTGAAGTTACAAACACAATTAAATGTATTAATTTTCTTTAATGTAGTAATAACTTTTAAAAGTTGCTATTGACTAAACATTTGAAAAAACGTATACATCTACTATATGTCATAAACCCTTTTAAATGACTCATATTAACTCATTATTCAAAAAAACGTATGCATTGAAACTGATTGTATTAAAACGAATATGATGAATAACTTTGACTAATGACTAATTAATTTCTTATTATAAAAATGTTAGAGGCTTAAAAAATTTAAGACTTCTAATTATAGAAAATAACTTAAATCTTTTATAAAGTAGTAAAGATAAAATATTTTGGCCTTTTATTTACAGAAAGCTAAAAATTCAACTTAAATCTTTTAATACATTATGTACAACTAAAACAAGCTTAAAAATTAAAATGTTAATACTTAACTCTCAAGATTTAATGGTTATATTATTAATAATTAATACTTAATAATTAATACCCAAATTAATGCAATAATTAATGCATACTTCACCTTAGCCATATTACAATCCACGGGTAAGCCCAGATAGTGAAAGGGAGTTTTCGAATCATTACACCAAGTGCATGCGGAAAATTGGCTGACTTCGTCATAATGAACTCCAATACCAAAAAGATTGGATTTATGGAGATTGTTTCTAAGACAAGATACCTGGTAAAAACAATCCAAACTAGAGACCAGACTTTTGATATTATACTGAGACCATTCACCGATAAATAATGTGTCATCTGCAAAGAAAAAGTGAGAAAGATTATAGGAGTTAATCTTGAGGCCTCGATAAAGATCTGTAGCCATAGCATCTTCAATAGCAACGTGAAGACCTTCCATAGCTATGATGAAAAAAAAGGAGATAGTGGATCCCCTTATCGAAGCCCACGGTCAATGAAGAATTCACGAGTAGGGCTTCTATTAGTCAGGACCGTAGAAGTTGCTGAAGTCAGACAACCCAAAATCCACTTAATCCACGTCTCATTGAAACCTAGAAAACGCATAACTTGAAGAAGAAAATCCTAAGAAATGGTATCAAAAGCTTTTTCAAAATCGATTTTGAAAACAAGGAGATTATGGTTCTTACATTTGCACCACTGAATCACCTCATTAACCATCAGGGGACCATCCAAAATTTGTCGGTTTTGAATGAACGCAAATTGCTCTTGGCTAATAACAGTATCAATAACCCTGGATAAACGATTCGCCAAGAATTCTGCTATAATTTTGTATTGAGCTCCAATAAGACTGATCGGGCAAAAGTCACTCGTAACCATAGGATTAGGAACCTTTGGGATGAGAGTAATAAAGGAACTATTGCATCGTTGTGGCCAAATACGTGTGCCGAAAAATTGTTGAACAAAACCCACCACTTCGTCTTTGATAGTGCTCCAAAAATTCTTATAAAAGGCGAAGGTGAAACCATCCGGACCTGGACACTTGTCAGAGCCACAGTCCTAAATAGCGTTATGAATTTCAGGTTCAATAACACTGGAGCCGAGAAAGTGGTTCTGGTCATCATTTAGGGATTTGTAAAAGGAACTACGATTAATAATCTTCTCCACATTCTTTCTTTGAAATGTAGACTCAAAAAAGGAATAGAAAACATCTTTGATCCTCTAAGGTTCCGTAAGCCACTGACCCTCGTATTTAATCTTGTGAACATTGAGGTATTTCCGATTCTGATTAACAATAGCATGAAAGAACTTGGTATTTTCGTCCGCCTCAATTCCCCACTTAATCTTAGCTTTTTGGGAAATGTTTGAATTTTCCTCAGATTCAATTTTGCGAAGATCTGATAGCCAACTGCTCCGTTGAGATCTAATCATCACATCTCCATTCCCCGTAGCTATATTATCATAAAAATCCTTAATCTTCTTAATTAGGGCTTCCTTAACTCGATATTGAGAAGAAGATCGATTTCTGGACCATTCTTTGATGATGGGCTTCAAAGCCTTAATCTTATTTTTAAACCTCAAAATGAGATTAGGATTGTTTTCAGGAGCGTAATGCTCCCAAAAATCAATGATAATGTCATGGAGGTTCTTGTCGACACGCCACGAGTTGAAAAGCTTAAATGGGATTGGACCAAAATCTGCAAAAGATTAAAATAAAATAATAGGCCTATGATCAGAGATGTGACAATCCAGTACCTGCCTAGAATAATTGTGCAGTAAAGCTGGTGTAGTATCCGTAGTGAGGAAACGATCCAGTTTACTTAATTTATAACCATGATTATTAATCCGAGTGAACATATGACCCCCAAGAGGAATATCCCAAAGGTGGCCATCGCAAATAAATGGGTTAAATTTATTGGCTGAATAAGGATTGAAGGTGGTACGAATTCTCTCAGAATCAAATCGAACCACGTTAAAGTCACCGAAAATAAAATAGTGTCCATGATTATGATCCTTGAATTCAAGAATATTGTGCCAAAGGATTTCCTTTTGCTTATCGTCCTGTTGAGCATAAACATTAATCATAAAGCAATGAAGCTGAGAAGAAAAGCATGTACCTTCAACAATGATATAATGATCAGCAAAAAAGGCTTTATGCTTAGAGAACAAGTTAGAATCCTAGATTGAAATCAAACCACCTGATCTCCCTGGAGACGGACTCACAAAATAATCAAATTGTAAATTTACCCATAAAGACTTTACTTTAAAGGTATCAATCTTAAGGGAGTGTGTCTCCTGGATACCTAGGAAAGCAATGTTGTGTTTGTTACAAGGCCTAACAACTACTTTGCATTTATCCGCTCCTATACCACAAGTATTGAAGGAAATCACATTTATTTATAACCTGGATTAGCTCCAATACGATCAATGAATTGTTTCAAATCCTTTTTGCTCCCTTCTATAGCGTATCCCAAGACATTTCCCATTTCATTATTGGAAATGAAAGCTTCAATCATCGATCCATGGTTGCTATACGATTTGGATTGAGTTTTGCTAACACGAGACTTCTTTGTAAAAGAAGAGGAAGAAGAAGCTGCTTGTTTATTGTTTTGTTGCTTGGTGCCGGATGAAAATTGAGTACCGTTTGATTTGAGTCATGCCATACCAGGAGGCCTCGACGTGAACCCCAAATCTTCATTAGGTTGCTGGTGACACTCCTCATTAAGAGGGATTGCATCATGTTCCTTATCGACTTGTTCTACATCATCAGACCAAAGGGTGTCTTTAACAACTACTTCCTCTTTACTAGCATCAACGTTACGTATCTCCCTATCTTCGATGTTTTGGAACCCATTTTTATTGGCATCGTGTTCCAGATCATCAGAGTGCTCCGAGTTAGTATTGTTACTTGATAAGGAATCCATGGATTTGATGTCCGGTACCCATCCAGCAAATTCCTTGATCCATACATTATGAGACTTTCCATGGATAATTACTTTACAATTCTCACTAATATGACCTCGGATCGTAGTTTTGATACACACTCTACCTACAACAACTATTCATCAGGGTCCTCACCCACAAAGAGTGGAACACCCCGAGGTAGCTGCAATTTTCTTAAATGCCTTAGACGTCCAAGCATTAAGAGGAAGACCCACAATTTCGATCCAGATAGAAAGTTCATCAGTTTTAAGAGATTGAGTGACATGCTTCAAGGTAATAAAGTACCATGCCATCTCGGAATTGGATATTAGGTTTTGACATGATTCCGGAAAGTCAAATTCGATCCACAACCATAAACCCCCAATGTACTTGCATTGAAAATCATTGAATCCCTCTTTTTTCAAAACATTATTAATGTTAATAATGAGATGAGCATCCCTTACCTTTGCAAAAATCACATTGTTCATGTCTGAAGTATCTGACAAATCAGTATCATCTAAGGTAACGGATTTGAGAATGATTCTTTCTGTGGATACAGGTGATAGCTGATCCCTACCGTTAAGTGCCGACACATAAGAACAATTAAGGTTTGCATGCGAAGTGGTGAAAGTAGGTTTTGGTTGATTACTCGAATGTATATTGTGGGGTTTAGGTGTTGGTTTGGAAGGGAGATTAGGCTTCCTATCAAAACGCGCCATGGTAGCAAATAAATGATACAAATCAATCCATACCTTCTTTAATTTTTCGATCAACGCTTCGGTATCATTTACTTTCAAAAATCGAACGAAAGCCAATCGACGCCCAATTTTTGAGAGTTTTCGTGCGATATAAACATCCGCTAATCTTCCATGTTTATCACAGAGATCCCAAAGATCCTTAGATACCATAGAGGTTGGGAAATTTGTGATGTACACTGTTGTCGTTACATCTTGCAGATTATTGAAATTAGGATTTGTTTTCGGGGGTGAACACCGCTCATAATGAAGCAATCAAGAAAACCCTAGATCTTAACCCAATTGCATTCCTTAATCAATCGTTGAGAAGAATAAAAATCAGATTAAATCCGTCAATCCTAGATTTAAACACGTAATTAATAATTTCTTGTAAACTATAGTATATGGAGTTTATTATTAAATGGACTTATTAACATGACAATTATTATTAAGCATGGCTTAGTTAATCTAACTAATGTTATATTATAGTTATACAATTATCAGGTTAACGGTAAAGTATTATTGAAAATAATTGCATGACTTATTATTAAATAATAATCAATTAAACCATGTTATATTAATTAATAATTATTTATAAGATTGTGACATGTTAAGGTATTTATTAAATAAACTATACTCTTATATCATTTAATAATACATGACTTATAAAATATGTTCATTAAGCCTCACTTATATTATATGCTTATTAAACAAGCTTATTACTATTTATGAAAACTTACTATTTATGGAAGCTTTCTATTTTTGGAAACTTACTATTTATGGAAACTTACTATTTTTGGAAACTTACTATTTATGGAAACTTACTATTTTGGGAAGTTACTATATATGGAAACTTGCTATTTTTGGAAAGTTATTATATATAGAAACCTGTTATTTTTAGAAAGTTACTCATTATGAAACATCAAGTATAATAACACATGAAACATGTAATACGCTAATCAAGGACACATGAAACACTAAGAATTACATGTTAAAACATGAAACAGTAAAACAAGACATAAACAAGTAAAACAAAACATGAACAAGTAAAACAAGTCATGAACAAGTAGAACAAGTAAAACAAGTCAAGAACAAGTAAAGTAAACTAAGAATCAGTAAGTTATACATGAACATACAACTCATTCACGTCCTTTATTATGTAGCACTCGTGAAGTCGGAGTAGTTACTTTCCGCCTTTCATCTTTCATCGTTACTGGACATAATGTACGGATATTCCGTCCTTTAGTAAGGACATTCTCTTTCTATGCATGATTAGGATTCCCCGTTTGCTGCCATCTGTTTTCTCTAGTTTACATGTCATAAACTTTTCATTGTTGCCATGCTATCATTTTAAATTGCCTGAGCTATATACATGCATGACCATGTCCACCTAGTTATGGAGGTACCATAACCATGACACTTGAGGCACATGTGTCATGACTCTTCCGCGACGAGAGTGATTTCTCGTGGCGTCCCTCAGTTACTTTGGTCATTATTATTATTATCATGTGGGGCGTATGGGTGCATCCTAGTACATGTTTTGCAGATTTACAAGGTGACTGTGGTGTGTGCTCTACATCCATCACGTTGGAGCTTATCCCTCCACCCATACTGATATAATTAGAGGTCACCCCTCTATGTATTCATGCACGTTGATAAATATCATGACCTATATGAGCTATTTAGCATTTAAATTACATTTGCATGTATAAACATAAAAAAATTCAGTTATAAACCAGTTTATAAAACATGTTCCAGGTTTTCCATAACTTACACATATTCCGCTGCATTTCATATTTTACTTATCTTTAGTTATTCTTACATGTCATTATATCCGTTCACTGAGCGTATTACTCAGCCGTATTTTCTTTCCATGTCCCATACGGCAGGTACACAAGGACGAACTTGAGCAACTGAGAGTACGTGCATAGGATGAAAGCTACCTTAGACTTCTTTTCCCTTTACATTTCATATACTTATGCTTGGTTGGACAATGTTTAGTCCTTTTCTACATTCTTTACTTTATGCATGTGTGACCTTATGTTTGGGGGCCGATGTTTGATTCCGGCTTTTCTTTATGATCATTTATGTTTTTAAGACATATTACCTTGCATGTTTTAATGACACGTCATAATTATCATGTAGCGGTCTTCGTATCAAAGTGGGTCGTTACAAAAACTGTCCAACAGTGACCCCCTTTTTGGACAACAAATGCTTGACAACAACTTATTACAACAAGAAATATATGACAATGGCTTATAAGACGAACAACAACCTATAAGAGTTCTACAACAACAGCTATAGATCAAAACCCCTACAAGCCCAAAAGGCCATTTTCTAAGCTATCTATAAGCTGCAATCTTAAAATTCACCAAGGACATATTTACGTTACCTATTAAACTACTAATGCAACAAATACTTAACTCTAAATCCTCAAATACACTCCACAATTTATGCTAGTGCAATTTTGGCTAGAAAGTGGTGAAAAGTGTCAGCTTAAATGCTCAACACTTACTACTGTGATTCCTAACTTCTAAGGCACTCGGACATTGTTAAATTCTCAGACAACAAAAGGAATAAAAGTGGCTAGCAACAACAGATATCAATATGCACAAGATTACTACACCTACTGATATAAAACATTGCTAGAAAACTCAAAACAAATAATATTTTGATTTTCTATGATTCTCAATGAAACAAAAGATGAAACTAACTTATGCTAACATAATATAACTAATGCAATCAAAGCTACACTATAGATCTAAACCTAGGAAAATTATATTGCCTATGCCAATCACTGGTTATGAGAATGAAATTGAAACTTAACAACACATTTAAATTTAACAAAAGTAAGCAATGAGCATAAAAATAAAAAACAAGAGCATGCAACAGCAGCAACAAATAACTAAAAGAAGCAAAAACAATAGGAAAATAAGCAAAAAAAACAAATGAGCAAATAAGCCACTAAGCAATTAAACAGCTAAAGAGTAGAGGATAATTAAAAAGATCTAGGGGATTTACATTGAGTCACCAAGGGGCCTAAGCTTATTGTAAGCCTCCCAAAACACCTCTTCAGCTTATTCAACAATTGAATAAGCTGTTTGCAAATGAGCTTAATAGCTTTCCAGTCTAAAACAGACCAAAGAAAGAATGGATTGAATGAGATATCTTGGACACCTGAAATAATAAGAACAAATACAGAATAAAAGTAACAAAGAAAGCTGATAAGAATAAGCACAGCTTATTAAGCTGGCTTATGGCTTATTGCTTCTTTAGACAAAGAATGGAAAAAAACTTTGGAATGAAAAGACTTTTGCAAGGAATATAAAGTTGACAAGAAAAAGTAACATAAAAGTATAACCTGTTGGATTTAATCGGTTAGGTTCACGTATCCATGGGTTGAGTTACGTTGCATGAATATGTTGTGGTTTACACTTGACGTATGCATGCAGTAAAGAAAGGGATTTGATCATTTGAATTGGTAGTGCTGGTTAGACCGAATTGTGTGGATTAAGGGAGAGTGGGTCAATAAGTCTACCTGTTCTTTAGGATAGAATAGTAGTACGTGTTTAGTTGCTTTATATTTCTTGTAAAGGCTATAAATAGTCTAAGTTTTATTCAAGTAATATACAAGAGAATATCAGTAAAACCTTTCACCAAGTTAGCTTTTCATTTCACATTAGTGAGCTTTAAGGTTGATATTCTACATTTGGTATCGAGAGCCTTGTTCGATTAAAGGCGGGTTTGAGAGTCGGTTCCAAGGTAAGGCGTAGCCCTTCGGGGCGGATGCAGCAGGGAATCGATTTTGTCTTTAAAGGGCGGTGTGTTATACTACGATCATTTGTTCATGTTGAAGAGACTTATCGACGGGGTGCGTGAAACGAACGGGAAAGATCCGTCAAAGCAGGTGGCTTTGGATTTGGTTTGTTCGGCACGGTAAGAAGACGGTAAAGGCGGGTGTGTCTTTGTCTTCTTGGTAGGTGGATGGTCTCGTGGAACGGGTATGATCGGTAAAGGGTTGTAACATCATGTTTGTTCGGCGTGAGAGACTAACCGATGTCGCGGGATAAACGGACGGGAGGAGTCGGGAAAAGCGGGTAGCTTCGATTCGGTTCGTTTGGCGGGTGAAAGAGAACGGTAGAAGCGGGTGGCTTTGTTTTCTTGATCGGTGGAAAAGTGATCTCAGAACAAGTGTGAGCAAAGATATTAGGAGCTTAGATGTTATGATCACAGGTTCAAGTCTTGACAGATATTTCATCCTTGATCGTCATGTTTGTGTGATTAACCAAAGGCGCGGAGAAGGACGAGCGAAAGGAAATCAAAGCGGGTGGCTTTGAGTTCGGTTCGTGTGTTGCGGGTATTCGAAGACGGTAAAGGTTATGGAAACCTTGTTTTGTTATTGGTGGAAGACTCACACGGAATAACATTGATCGAAAAAGGTATATATGGTTGTCAAGACAAGAAGGGAATAGAGAAGCAACACAGTGTGACATTATGGTGTTGGAGTTCATATCGAGATGGTTTTGGATGTGGCCGGGGATCCGGGAAAAGTCGAGATGGTAGTGAACGTTTCCAATGGGATGCCATGGTATATGTTACAAGTGTAGTGAGCGGTTGAGTTAATTGGTGACTTTGGACGTGACTGGCGTGGAGGTCGGGTGTCCTGGTATTGATGTGAACAAACCGATTAAGGTATATATGGTTGTCAAGACAGAAAGGGAATAGAGAAGCAACACATTGTGACATTATGGTGTTGGAGTTCATATCGAGATGGTTTTGGATGTGGCCGAGGATGAGGCCGGGGATCCGGGAAAAGTCGAGATGGTAGTGAACGTTTCCAATGGGATGCCATGGTATATGTTACAAGTGTAGTGAGCGGTTGAGTTAATTAGTGACTTTGGACGTGACTGGCGTGGAGGTCGGGTGTCCTGGTATTGATGTGAACAAACCGATTAAGGGGGTGACTGTTGGATTTAATCGGTTAGGTTCACGTATCCATGGGTTGAGTTACGTTGCATGAATATGTTGTGGTTTACACTTGACGTATGCATGCAGTAAAGAAAGGGATTTGATCATTTGAATTGGTAGTGCTGGTTAGACCGAATTGTGTGGATTAAGGGAGAGTGGGTCAATAAGTCTACCTGTTCTTTAGGATAGAATAGTAGTACGTGTTTAATTGCTTTATATTTCTTGTAAAGGCTATAAATAGTCTAAGTTTTATTCAAGTAATATACAAGAGAATATCAGTAAAACCTTTCACCAAGTTAGCTTTTCATTTCACATTAGTGAGCTTTAAGGTTGATATTCTACATAACCTGAATAAACAAACTGTCGTGTCAAAACAATTTTAAACACAGCTTGTATTTTTATGGTTCTCAAAAGATTTAATAAGGTTTTTGAAAAAACTTTTGATAAGACAGAAAAATGAAATTTACATAACATTATAATTGCATAAATATTAAATGGACAGTATTTAAAAGACATTTTCTAAAGTGGAACCAAATTTTATGTCATTCAAGATCTCACTAAATTACATAGAAATACTGAAAATACAAAATTTGGAACAAATGATAATAAGTTGATACTACCATATATATATATATATATAGAGAAAGAGAGGCGTTATTGTGGTGACCACTCTTAAAGTAAAAACAATAAGAAACATTATGAACCATTAGATCAATAATTATAGATGAAAATTAAATCAAATTAAATAAGTAGATTTTTAATTAATAAATGATATTATGAGGGTATTTTTGTACTCTACTAGGTAACAAATTATAAGAATTGCATGCATTTAAGAAACGTTCATTATGATCTATGCTAATATCATTTAAGGTTCATTTATGGCTTATATTTACACCATTTTCAACGACAAAAAAGAAATGCATGCATTTAAGCAACAATTTTAGTGATCAAATGTAACTTTCAGTGGCGGAACTACGAAATTGGGAATGTGAGGGGCAAAATTTTTTTGGCCAATTGTGAGGTGAAAAAGGCATGAATCGAAACGAAAAATCGAGTATTCTTACTTAAAAATGAATAATTTATAAGTTTTGGAGTGTTAAAAGTTAGACTTTAGTGTGTGAGTGGGGGGCATTTTGAGTTTCGAGTGGGGGGCAATATTAAAAAACGCTCAAAAATACATTAAAATCTCATCGTATCGGGCTAGCAATGGGGGGCGCCGCCCCCCACAGCTACTATATTTAGGGGTGTAAACGATCCGAGCCGAGTCGAGTTTTGGCTTAAACGAGTCAGGCTTGTTTATTAACTGCCAGGCTCGAGCTCGGCTCGAGCTCGAACAAAGTTTTACAAATAGGCTCGAGCTCGAAATCAAAATTTTTATTGTTGTTCGAGCTCGAGCTCGAGGCTCGTTTAAGAATTTTAATATTTTTTTGTACTCCTACAATAAACTAACTTTTATGCTCGAACTTGATAGGCTATTTTGTTAACTCAAACTCGAACTCGAAAGCTCGTTTACAATTATAATTTTTTTTATAATGTTCAAACCAAAACTTATACTTATAAGCTCAAAATGGATTGTTTATGAATACAAAACTAATGTTTAATTACATCTAGAGATTAACTAAGTTCAAAATTAGGACGAGACCTTTGCTTATATAAAGTTTTTTCCTATGAAAGTTTTCTACTTCAAGCAATGTGGGATAAATTTACTATTCATGTCCTTCTTATACTAGTTAAAATATCATATTCAGCCAAATTATGTCTCTTTTTAAAGTTTGATCTAAATTCGAATAACTATATCCAAATTTGTTTTGTGATACATGTCTTGAAGATATTTTATTGAATATCTCATGTCACATCGATAGTTGTAAGAAATTACGGAGTTGAAGTGTTCCAGAAATCGTAAGGCGAAAACAACAAAAAGTTTAAAAAGTGTTTTAGCATCTTGCTCTATGTTTTGAGTGATTTCGTAGTGTTTTTTACTTAACAAAGTTTAATATCTTTATAGTTATTCTTTTAATTAAAATTAAATTATCAATACATACTAAATTTTAAAATATATAAATTTTCATAAAAATTTAAATGTCTGGCTCGATTAGCTTGTTCGGCTCGTTAAGCTCGATCGGCTCGAGTAACTCAACGAGCTTTCGAACGAGCTGAGCCATATATTGCCTTTTAAAAGCTCGGCTCGTTTAACTAAACGATCATCTTTTTTTGTTCGAGCTCGGCTCGAGCTTGAAAATATGTAGGCTCGAGCTCGAGTTAATCGAACTCGAGCTCGAGTAGCTCGTTAAAAGCTCGGCTCGTTTACACCCCTATACTACATGCATCCGCCCCTGATAACTTTAGTTGTGCAAATGAAACATAATTGAAAAACGCACATTGAATTAAAAGAGATGCAAGTGATACATCGCGACGTGATACGGTTTCAAATATTATCCAAGTGATAAATCTCAAAATATATATATATAGTCAACTAATAATATTGAAGTGAAAAGTATTTAAAAAATATACAACCAACTAATGAATGACTTAAGTGATACTTATCCAAAAAATACACAATCAACAAAAACAAGCGCAAGTGATACATATGCAAAAAATACAAAACTATAACTAAAAAAACGTAAGTGATGTATATTTATATAATACGCAAACAAATAGAATATAAGCCAAATTATACGGACCCGAAGAATTAGATAACCTAACTCTTGAGAAAACATCAACAAACACTCGTAGAAGAACAAAAAAATTACGTAATACGAATTTAAAATGATATGCATATATTATTATTAACCTTGAACAAAAAAATAAAAAATAATCAAATACCTACATAAAAATTTCATGAATAAAATGATATGCATTAGTTTTTAGTGACACATATTTTTTATGACACATGTCTTTTTTTAAAAGTAATTTTCGGGACACATTTTTAGTGACACTTTACATATTTGATACCCTTAATTCTGTGATATATTTTTAGTGACACACTAAATTTTTTACACATTGTTTGTGACACGTCTAATCGTTTAATACCTTTTTAGTGACACATTAATTCTTTACAATTTTGATTAAATGTTTATGACACTTTATTTTATGATACATGTCGAGATACAATTATAATAACACACTACTATGTATATACAGTATACTTTTTTAATGCCATGTATTTTTTACGACGCATGACAGAAGTGACACGCAAATTTTTGTGACACGTTGTTAGTCATAATTTAAATTTTTTGACACACTTAGTTTTCTAATACATTTCTAGTGCCAAATTAATTTTTTTGATACATTCACACATCTAATTTTAATACATTTAATAATCTTCATACTGATTCATTTTCACGTCAAAGGCAATTCCTACTATAGTCATATAAATTACCTATTTTATACGAAAAATAAATTTGGACCAAGAAAAGAAAACATGTATCAACTATAAGAAAACGTATCAATCTTACAGTAATAAAGATAACAATAAAATAACAACCAATACGAGCAAGTGGTACCTATAGAAAAGATAGACAATCAGCTAAAAAACTTCAAATAATACGTATTTGTAAAAAATATACAACCAATTAAAAAACCCAAATAATACGTAACCGAAAAAATTACACGATCAACTAAAAAAGACCCAAGTGATACGTATTTGAAAATAAATAACCTACTAAAAAAGACCGGAGTAGTATGTATTCGAAAAAAATACACAATCAACAAAAATGACATAAGTGATACGTATCCGAAAAATAATATACACAACCAACTAAAAAAATATACAACTAGTATGTATTTGAAAAAACCATACAACAAACTAAAAAATCCTAAATAATACGTATCCAAAAAATACACAACCAACTAAAAAAACTATATGATGCATATTAAAAAAATCCACAACGAACTAAAAAAAGACCCACAATACATATCCAAAAATTACAAAATGAGCTAAAAAATACACAACAACTAAAAAATAAGATTAAACGTGGGTTTGGGGTCTCAGCGAACAAAAACTAGCAGATGGTCAAAGATTCAAGAAAGCTCACAATAATCAACTTGCAATATTGCAAGTAATTTATACGTATGATCAACAACCAAAAATTAATTGGTATTTATTGTATTTAAGAACAAATTGATTATCTTTAATTTATTATGGTGGTTAAAATACCCATAGTGCCCTTATGTATTTATTAACAAATTAATTGTAGTTTTACTCTTTATTGTTTGCATATAAATAAGAAATGCCACATGTCATATTTTTACTGGTTCCTATTGTTTTTATTTTAAAACTGGTTCTCACATGAACGCAAATCTATATATATATATATATATATATATATATATATATATATATATATATATATATATATATATATATATATATAGTTAGGTTAATGTAGTGTAGCTACTTAAAATTATTAAAATAAAAAGTGATATGAACCGTTGGATCAATTAATTTTGATTTGATAAGACTAATTGTAAATAAAATAAATTTAGTAATAAATGTATGTTTAATGAAATTTTTGTTCTAACAATAATAACACTTTTAATGCCTTCTTTTATTGTTTGACTACTCATTAAATTTCTATAAAAGCCAAATATGTTTCACATGAATTTTTAGTGACTTTTTAAGATATATATTAAGGTTATGATTAGTAATTTGTGATACAATCATTTTGCAATACATAAAAATGTGTATTTTTTGTATTCTACTTATTTTGGATTTGTAGTTACAACAAAATGATACATCACTATTTAGATATGATGTAGAAAGTTATTTTTCAAAATATTCTTGAGGTACACAAGTGTAATATATATTCAAGATGATACACTAAAAGAATAACTCGTACACCTACGCGAAGAGCGACTCGTACACAAAGAACATCTCGTACATAAAGAACAACTCGTACATAAACAAGGACTCGTACACGAAGATCAACTCCTACACAAAGACAACTCGTACACTAAGAGCAACTCACACACGAAAGGCGATTCGTATAAAAAGAACAACTAGTTCACAAAGAGCAACTCGTTCACAAAGAGCAACTCGTACACAAAACGACTCGTACATAAAGAAAAACTCGTCTCATAGTCATTTAAAAAAATAAGTACACTTATTACACCTTTAATGACATGAAAAAGTAATTAATTTTATTTCTGAATATCATTTAAAGCAATTAATGTCATCTTAATCATAAATAGTTAATCTAACAACTTAAAAGACTTTTCATTTTAACAACTATAAGGTACTACACTACTTTAACTAAAATCTCTATATATATATATATCTTTACATTATATATAAGAGGAGGGATTTGCCACGTCATCAATCATAGCACTAATCCCAGTCAGCACATGGGCTTAGGGCTTACGTTCTGGGCTTAACGTGCCACGTTCCAGGCTTAATGTCACGACTCCCTGTAATATAATCCTTCCAAAAATTATTGTGAATAATTACTGCTTAAAATAAAATTATGTAATATAATTCTCGATTAATTTTCATTCATTATTCATAGCTAACGAGCACACAATTCATCGGTCAATCATAACCCTAAATTAAAAAAAAAACACCTACAATCGCACACCCTGAAGAAAAGAAGGTATGGTCAATGAACCCTAAATTAATAATAACACATACAATCACACACCCTTTTTATTAATTCTGATATTAATAATTCGTAATGGTTAAGAATTTGACATTGTGGAGCCGTATGAGCATGCCGATATTGCAAATGGGAGTTCCTTTAATTCTGTCAGCCAAAAAGCGGGTTTGTCCTGAATGCAGTTGTCTCGGAGTTAAAAAGAACCGAACATATGGTCGTCCCTCCTTGCAGCATTAATTAGGTTATTGAACGAAGTGTGCACACTTATCAAGACATGTTGATAAATTAGGTTATTGGACTAAGTGTGCCCATTCATGGATCGATAAGATGTCTAAAGTTTTGTTTTCTAATGATAAATATTGTAACGAGGTTTGATTATGTGGGATATTCGAAATTGATAATTTATTTAATTTTACTGTTGTGAATTACGTTTTTATAGAAAGTAAATTAGTTTATTGACTCCGTTTTCCTTTAAATTTCAATTTAAAGTTATAAACAAAATCTGATATTTGAATTGTGGTTTGATTGCAGGTGATCATAAATGTGTAGCCCAGGTGAAGCTTGTGAGTTTATAATTATTAGATTGTATTGAGCTATGCCTCTAGAAGTGATCGCAAACGCATACAGGATCTCACTGAGCCAGTCTCAGAGCTTGAAGACTAAGAAGGAGACCGAGGGTATTTTGTTGCCACCAAAATGGACCAGCCAACAAAAAGCTCAGCCGTAGGTGATTGTCGTTACCGTTCGTGCATCTCTTTTGGTATGTATTAATTACTCCTGTAACAGTAGGTTTTTACATTATGTTCCAATTTTATTTTTGTTGATTTGTTCATCTATTTTTCTTTTTCATCATCTTAAGGGTAGCTTTTATTAATCTGGTTAAGTTTATCCTAATATAGTAAGAGTTTCTTATTAATAATTATATTAGAGCGAATATGACATTTTATAATTTTATGCATTATTGCAAATGCACTTTTGGGAGACCTTCTGCCTTGACCACTATTTTATATCTAATTTTATTAGGTTTTCCAGTTTGAACAGTTCGATATTTTAACAAAATTCTCATCAAGCATATATGTTTTGGAAAAAAAACTTATGACTTGCCATAAATTTGTTTGGTCAACTTACTTGATGATAGAGGTAAGTAAAATATTAATGAGGTTAACAAGTGTATTAGTACCACATAAATCAAGTGTGCGTGTAATTCTTCTGTACCTGGTGGTGGACTGTTCACATACTCAAAGTTGCTGGAATGATTAGGTTGCTTGCAGGTATATTTTTAAGGTGCTATTAGCTAAATTTCAGTTCCGGATGCATCCATACAATTTGGTTTTTTGAGACATATATTGATGTTATAGGCACAAAGATATCTGCAAACATTCATATCTAATACCTGATCAGTATGCATTAATTCGATTCAACTGCATCGATTGCCTTGATCGTACCAATGCTAACAGGTTCAACAAAACACTCTTACGCTTTACCATTTCATACCCATGGCCTGAAACCACGCACTAATGATTTTGACTGCACTATTATTTTGAAATTACTTTTACTGAGCCAATTACGACGCTTACTTTTATGTACGAAAGGGTGAAAACAAAGCAGGCTTACTATTCATCTACGAAGTTCTTACAGGTTTGTTACATTGGTTTCTAAACAAAAGCTGTACTGATTACTATTCAGCTATCATTTACCTTGATGATATTTACTGTACTAGATTATGCACACAACACTTTGTGATATACACATGAAGTTGTACCCAGAAGAATGTCCTAAAATCATGGAAAATTTCACAACTCGCTGTAAAAATGGATACCACATAGTTACAGAAACATACTAATGAAAGTGATTATATTAATAATGTACCTATATTTTTTATATTATGTATAATTTGATTGGAAATAATTTGACTTTATCTTTGCTTTATATTTTTGATTCACTTTACATGTGTGCTTGCGTTAACCAAATTTACATTCATTCAGGTCTAAGAAATGTTCCAAAAAGCAAACCACATCAGATAGGTCGTTCTGGCATACAAAATATTGCTCCTCAGCATATCCAACTAAGGAACAAATCAGTATGTCCGATACTGGCAAATACAAGACTTTGCTGTCACTATTACCACTCCTGCGGATACCATCCATCTACAATGAGTTGGTTTGGCACTTTCTGCCAATGATTTATAAGCCAATAGTGAAGCTTGATGAAACTGGCCGCTTCTCGCAGATCGTAATAAAATGGAAGCAACCATTGTTTTGAGTATTATTATGCTAGAAATAAAATGCACAATTAAGTTCAGGGCCTAAGCCACTGATTAGGATTGGGCCTTAGTTAACCTATCATCTTACATATACTTAATTAGTTGTGCGGATTCTACGGAGCTTTTTCAGGTGCGAGACAGTGGGAATGAACAGTAAACGGAATTGGAGAGAGGGCTGATAATGCTTCTTTAGAAGAGGCGAGTCATGGATGTAACTTAAGATATTAAAAGTTTCTTTAACTAACCGATTTGATTTTATTTTTTTCCTGATATAAGGGGTAATGACAATAAAATGCAAAGGAGAAATATTAGGAGGTCTTTATACAAGCATCAGTACGAGACATACAGTCATTGTGAGGAAAATGGTGTTTAGTAAAGGTATTCTGCACTTTATTTATCTTTTTGAACGGTTGGCTATTGGTTCACTTTGCAAATGTATTGCTTAGGAGGAAAAATGCAGTGGGCTGATGGTGCAGCCTCACAAGTCTACCGGTGGTGCTAATGAATGCTTTTGCTAATGAAAGTAGAATCCATCAAGACGAAATGTTTCAGAACATAACCACCGATCAAATCATGTCTCCTGAAGATATTGAACTATTTCGATCTAATGAATCTGGACTTGCTCTTGGGAAACTTAGGTATGATTTTTAAAGTTAATTAACTCATATTATATGCTTATTGAAAGTCAATGAAAGATGGCCATATGTCCTGTTCAGTCGTTACTTCAAATTTACTTCATACGAGTTGTGAGTCTGATCACTTGAAACTTCGTTCCAGAAATTCACGTTTTAGTGACGTTAATTTGAGTATATACTTAGTTTAAAAGTGATATAAAAAATAAAGATCAATTGCCAAATTGAAACACACACTAAGAAAGCCAAAAATTGTAATCGCAGGTTCCCATATCAATGGACCTTTTAAACATTTCCTTCCAAGCTAATGCATATATCAGATTCCCATAGAAAATATTAGTCTGATACAGTTAATTGTCTTCTCCGGTGAGAAATCTCAGCTGCTCAAAGTGCTTGAGCAGCTAACTATGTGTTTGCTGAATTGGTAGTTGCTATTAAGCAACTCATCCTTAACGGTCTTCAAGTGACCCAGGAATTCATTATGTAGGTTCTCATATTGAGTGTCTTGCGTCATTTGAATCTTGTGACATTGATACGTTACTGCATTTAGGTTTACGAGTACATGCCAATGAGTAGCCTCAAATTTAATTTTTTTGGTAGGCTTCAGATATTTATTTTTTGACTTCTTTTCTGATTACTTTCTTTATAACATGATTTCGTGCATAATACAAATGTTTCTCTACGGGTCAAAATTTATCTAATCTGCTTGATTTATGTACAAATTTTATTCATATAATCTTCATAAACATTGTGCCTAACAGGGCAACACCACCAATACCACACTTGCTGCTTTCCGACACTTGCTGCTCTCCTAAGGAAACATAAATGTAGGCGCAACTTTTCTTCGTGACCAAATAAACATGTTGCTATATGTATCCCATGATGTTCCACCTGGTAAAGATCCTAAGAAGTTTGCTGAAGTGTTTGCATATTTGGTCCTAATATCCATTATCAGAAGGCTAACGGATTATCGTACATTGTGCTACAAAAGTAAGTTGTTCTATTTGTAATGGTCTTCTTTTATGGAGATCACTGCTTTGTTTAAATATCACACACGTATGAGTCCAATAATGGTATTAATCATTTACTATGAAATTAATGGTTTGAACTCATGTGATTAATTAAGAAGATATTAGTTCATATCCCTCTTTCTTGATTATGTGGTTAGGAATTAGGACACGGAAAGACACAACACAACACCCCTATTGGAAGTTTTGAGGTATCAAAATACACATAGCAAGAGAAAGTGAGAAACAAATATCCTCTATCAAAACTCCTCAACCAGAATCCGGAAACTTACAACTAGGTACATCACAAGATGTATTGGAACACCATTCTAATGATATATCCGCATTAACTTCAGCTATACATGGCTGCAATGCCGTCACTAGAGATCGCACTCGTGCTTACCGGTTCCAATGACAAACAGTAAGGTCTATAATACTTTCCAATAAAGATCATTGAACTTTTGTTCTTGATTCATTTTGTAAGTTAGAGCTAGAAATCACACTAATATTCAGATCTTAATTTATCAGCATTTGAAAATCAGATTGTTAATCTTTTTAGCACTTATTAGAAAAATTTATTTTTTGTTGTCAGGGTTGTGCTGAAGACGTGCAAACGAGGTTATGTGGATCACGTACAGGGTAACTCAATAGTCTCTTGTGAAAGTCAGTTTTATCGTCGCAATTACTTTTCAAGATTTAGTAACAAGTTCTTTGGTCGCAATCTTATAACGAAAGGTATTCAAGGAATACTGGCTTCTGAATCATTTTATAATGCACATATATGAAGTCAACAACTACATCAATTCGCCACAAGTATTTCATATTGGTTGCCATTTCTTAAGGTTTGTTGCTAAATCCTTGTTTTTTGTATGTTCTGTTTGGCATCATTGTTGCATTATCTCACCTTTTCAGGAAACAAAATGACTGCATTTTGAATCCATTTTATAAGAATGATGATGAAGGGATTAAAATTAATATATTTTCAAACATTTAGTATGCATATGAAGAGTTGAAGAGAAAAGGGAAACAAGGTCATACATGAAAATCAAAGACGACTCTTACACCGAGAGCTGTGACGAGGTTTGCTCGACCTTTGTTTTTATATTTCGTTCATAAGCAATGATTTTTCCTGTGAAAAGATGACACACTATAGAGTTGCTTTTTGTCAATCGGCTGGAACCACTAGGCACAGGAATGAATCCATATCCTAAAAAAATTCAAGCTTTTAACAATGTTATTCCCAAATTCATTGACACATATAAATCTTTGAATATTGTGGACCATCTAGAGGATGTTCGTGTATCTTTGGCTGGTGAGCAGACATAACCAATAAATAAATTTAACTATTTATTATTATTATGATGATGATGATGAGTTCTTTCGATCTTGCAGTGGACTTTGACCAGGATAAGTCAACTGGAAGCTAAGCTATTACATGGTACGTTATTATAAAAATCAATGTTGTATCATTTTACAATTATAGTATATTAGATGACAGATATTTAAATCTTAACATCCAATCTAGATCAACTCTCAATTTTCAGTTTTTTTGGATCATTTACGGTGAGTATTTGGGTTGAATTGGGTTAAGCTTTATGTCAGTTTTCAAGATATTATTGGGCAACTTCTATTTAGGTTTTGAAACAGTAATGACACTTTTGGTAATTTATCCAGCTCGCAGCTTGCAAATATGGTGGCGATTAGTAAACTTTTTGGTTCATAACATCATTTTAATAAGCTCGCAAGCTAAAAATAATGGATTATTAATTTACTATGGGCTGTTTAGATTGATAACTAAAACTCAAATTGAAACTAAAATTAGTGTAATGGAACATATTGATGTTATATAGGGAGCTAAATAGGGTGATGTGTGTAGTAGGAATTAAGAAGACTGAGGATCTACAAGGATGAGCAAGTGCCTTACTTGGGATTTTCAGTCACCGCTTATGGAAGTGTAAAAGAAAAAATTTGAAACGCAAGTCAAAAGGCAGAACTGAGAACCAATTTGCACATTCCGGTGAACCACTTAACGAGGCTCATAATATTAATCACTCCCCCCAACCGCACTCAACGACGTTATCTCTGCATTAGCAAATAAAAAGCAGTCATATTCCATATAGGAATTCAAAGCTCACACATTTACTTCAAAGACTCATCAAGTAAATTCAAATCTCGGTTCAATGTTTGGTATATATACATGATATAAATCATTAATGGTTGTTGCAGGTGGAGAGTCGAAGACCTTAATGTTCGTTCAAATTAGTCCCCTCAAAACATGACCTGAACGAGACTTTGAGCTCATTAAACTTTGCATCAAAGGAGAAATGTAGTTTAAAGCGAAAGAGCAAGTAGTGTTACGGATAAATGTAGTGGCAACAAACCGGAGGTAAGAAAACTAAGAAACAAGCCTGAGTCGCATCCTGATTAAGTAGTTAATATTGTTAATTATAGTTTTTATTTTCGTTCACAGACTTTGGAGTTGTAGTATGCATGTCACAGTTTTAGTTTTTTTTATAAAATATTCTATAAAACATTGTATTCTCATTAGATGTTTGTTGAGCATTTTGAAATTTGGAACAAAACATCCAAAGTCCAATTGACCGAAGTTGGAAATGAACTTGCATTATGGAAAAATAACGGTGCAAATTAGAGGTGGTAAATCTTGCCTATTTTGTTAAATATGGACACTTTTTGACACTTTTCAAAAAATGTATGAAACACTTTTTGCTCATTCACTATTTTTGTTGGGCTAAACGGACACATGTGTAAGATACTAAATGGGCTTAATGGACGTATATAAAATACTAATTAATCAATCGGTGAATCTTTTATATTTAATATTTTATCCTCGACTTTTAAGCAAGTATTATTATTTTTTATTTCTACAATTTTATATATGTTTTTTTACCTATTTTAGTTTACGCCCGTTTCATCCGTCCGTTTCGCCCGTGCCAATTTAGCCCGCCGGTCGTTTAACCCGTTTAGCCCGCCGCTCGTGCTCGACTCCCCGCCCATAAATCATGTTCACCACTGACACTATTTTACTATTTTCTTAATTAACCATATTGATTTAGGAATAACTAATATTGTTAGAACCATGGTTGCAGGAGCAAGAATGAGTGGACAACATTTGGGAAAAACTTTAGGTAATGATTGGATAAATACAATGGTCCGATAGTCTTTGAGCTTATATAATAAGAAACAATGGTCAATACATTGTTTTTAAGTCAATCGATTTTGAGCTTATTGAGTTCAAGAAAAAAACGGAACTCATAAAAAGTTTGGCCATGCCGTATTGCCTCACGCTACGCCTTACGCTACCTAAAACCTTGTGTGTGATCATATGCACGATAACAGCATTTAACATGCTTATTCTTTTATGTTAGATGTACAATATACAATGATTATTGGAAACCACATGTTAGAACGTGTTAAAAATAAAAATAAAAGAAAGAAAAATAAACAACAAAATATAACAACACTAAAAATAAACAAGTAAAATAACAAATGCATTAAGAAATACAAAAAATAAATATCACTGGTAAAAATAATACATTCTTCAATCATATATCAATAAAAATTGATAATATGACCATAAATGACAATTCACTAAAAGAAAAGTACATTAAAAACTATATACGCAAAAATAAACAGTCCGTGATGAGCTGTAAATTAACAATATGTTTAAAAATAACCCGTAACGATCATATATCCACGTAAATTGATGGTATGTTATCAATAATCCGTAAGTATAAAACAAAACAATGATAATAACTAAAAAAAAGTAAACTACAAACATAATAAGCAAACACAAATTGACAAAAAAACCCAGTGCAAATCAAATAAAAAACTTACAAACAAATACTTACTCAAATAAAAACTTACAAATAATTGATCTCTTAAATAAAGAAAATACAACTCATACCAACTGATATGCATTAAAAGACAACTATACGAATAAAATAAATTACAAACAAATATTTGCCAAATAAAAATATGTAAAACAACAATCATAAGTCATACCCGTCCATCGGACGGGTTATACCGATTATGAGTTTGTTTGTTCACTTTGTATTTTTCCAACAACTATAACGGATATATATTTTTTTATACTATAACAATTTGACTCACATGCATTTATTGATAATGTAAACATTTTATTAAGTTTAATGATATTTTTTTAAAAAACTATGCCTAAAAATTACAAACAAATATTTATCCAAACAAAAATCTTACAAACAGTTATTTTAGTAATTGAAAAATTCAACAACAAATACAAGTCAACACGACTGATAATGCATTAAAATACAATTATACTAAAACAATTAAAAATAAATATTTACCAAATAAAAAATAAGTTAAATAACAATAAAAAGTCATACCCGTCAATCAGACATTACAAATAAATATTTAACAAATAAAAAAGTTAAAACACAATCAGAAGTCATACCCGTCCATCGGACGGGTTTTGCCACTAGTATATATATATATATATATATATATATATATATATATATATATATATATATATATATATATATATATATATATATATATATATATATATATATATATATATATATATATATATATATATATATATATATATATATATATATATATATATATATATATATATATATATATATATATATATATATATATATATATATATAGGGGGGCTTTTTTGTCAGAACAATTATTAGTGTCAGAACTATCAGAACCATTTTAGACCAATCAGAATTTAGCTAATTTATTTCATTTAACTTATTAGATTAAAATCCATAAGGGCATAAATGTAAAAGATAAAATATATTTATTTTATTATTTTTTTTATTTTTAAATAACCTCATTTTTTAATCCTTTAATTTTTGGAAAAAAAATCTCTTATTTTTTTATTTTGCTTTTTAAACTCCTTTTATTTTCATAATTAAAAAACATTCATGTTTTGAAAAAAAAAGTCAATTTTACATGTATGTTTTTTATATTAAATAATATACGTATTTTTATACTTAATAACTTTTTTAAACTTTTCAATAAACATTTATGTTATTCGGGTTTTCACGTGTACGTATATGTTTTTTGAATAATATAAATTTATTACACCCAAAACATAAATGTTAAACACATTCCAATTGAAATATAAATTACTAAAAAAATTAAAAGTAAAACATGCACTAATATTTAATACAAATAAGCATATGTGAATAAAAATATGTATTTGAAGTCTCTCTTCCAAACATATCTTCCAAAAACATACATGTTCGTCTCTAAAAATATACATGTCCGCATATAAAAACATACATGTCCGCCTCCAAAAACATACATGCCCGCCTCCAAAAACATGCTTGTACTAAAAACATACATGTCCGCCTCCCAAAAATATACTTGTACTTTTAGTTTCGCATTAAATTCTTTAAAATATATGTATTTCTTCCGATACCGCATATTATTTCGTCCAAATCGCAACACTACAAAAACAAAATAGTCTGATGTCATATCTTAAATTAGCTATACACCTTTTAAGCAACTGGAACATACGTGTTGCCTAAAACATATATGTACCCAACAACAAATTACAATCATAATATAAAACTACATCATCACACAAGTCACTAAATATAACATATTTGCCAAAACCATCATACTATCTCGAATTCCATGATCGGTCTTGTTTAGCAAAAAATAAGTGATTGCTTTTTTGTCATCTTTAATATGATAAAATAATGTTCATTAAATAATTATTTACTAACCATGATCCATTATAATTCAGCCATAAAAAACGAGCAGATCCAAAAACAAAAGAAAAAACGAATTAAAAAAGATTTTTGTACTTGTCCACATCTAAAAGCAAGAAAACATTAAAAAAAAATAACATAATTAAAAGTTTTAAGTTGAAACCTACCTGTTGGTTTCTTTCTTATTTTTTGTTTGTTTCCGACGTTGGATTGTATACGAGTTTCAATGCAAGATTCCTTGGATCTTCCCTTTTTAATTTTGTAACTTGTTGTCTCCGTGTGTAGATCATCGGTGAAATATTTTTTTATGGATTTGCAATGGTTTTTGTTGTTGCAGATTATGTAATTAAGGATAGATGATCACGGTGTTAGAGGAAGATGGAGGCGGCGTGTAAAGGTTTTGATGATGAAAAGAGAGGTTAGAGAGATCTATATGTGTTTTATGATGTAACCTTATAAAATAATAAAAGCAAATGAGTTTATTGAAAAATAGATGTGGAATTCCATTAGTGTCTTTATGTATTTTATGTAATGTAATATAAGTTGTAGATATTTTCAAAAATGCCATTGTGCAATAATATATTGTACACCATGTATTATTAAGAGTAATAAATATGGTTCTAACAGTTCTGACATTAATTTCGGTTCTGAAAAGAAAGTTACACTATATATATATATATATATATATATATATATATATATATATATATATATATATATATATATATATATATATATATATATATATATATATATATATATATATATATATATATATATATATATATATATATATAAATATGATAGGAGATACAAGATGAAAAACCCTAATGACTAAAATTCCCCGTTTGCCTCAGCATCTTGAATCGAATATCCAAAGTTTGAATTGGCTTCTAGGAGGTTCTGCTGATGGCATGTGATATGGCAAATGTAGAATTAATCTTGACTGTGTATGTTCTTGTGGGGAACACGGAATTAAATCACAGCTATTGATTTGGTTAAGTATTCTACAAAGTAAAGTGATAGGTGAACAGGAGTAGCTGGATTGGTCCCTTGGCTGACGTGGCTTCATTTTTCTTCACATAGGCTTGCTTGTTATCAGCTCTAGATCATAAACATTCAATTAATTTATACTTGCCCTTTGTTAATTACCTAATTGAATCTGCTGGGATGGTTAGGGTTTATAAGAGATTAGGGAGGTGTTTGATTATTTTTTGGGTAATTATAGGTCTTTCCATCCCCATAAGTATTAATAATCGTTTGTTGTAAATGTTGGGCTAACAAGCCGGGTAAACCAATGGGATGGGTGGATGTAGTGGGTTGGTCGGCTATTTAGGAGATATGGGTTTTGATATAAGGTAGAAATGGTCCCCAGACTTTGTAAAAACATGCAACCATCACTTCTGAACTTTGTAGACATGTGGCAGTTTTTTCCTTTGTTATAACTTTGGCAATTTGGCAGTTTTGGTTCTTGAAACTTTATGACTTGGAGTTAGGACTTCTCTTGTAATTTTTGAGATCTTCAACAGTCAGTTATGTCAAAACATGAAACTTTAGGGACCAACTTATAATTATAAGATTTACAAGGGTATAAAGTGTCATTTCTTCAAAGTTGGAGGACCAATCTTGTACAATATTCAAACTTTAAGGGTATTTTTAGAAAATCACCAATCGGGTTCAGTTATTTGTGCGGTTTCATTTCTCGTGTTTATTTTTCTTGAATCTTGTGATATTTTGTCAATTTCATGATATCCGAACCTACAATTACACAATGAACAAAAATACAAAGGTTTTTCCATTGTTTTTATGATATTTTCATACACTTTATGTCCGTTTTAGGCACTGAGACCATGTATAATTGTGGTCTCATCAATGCTCAGTATAAGTGGAAGATGGATTAATATCTTCAATATTGCCTTCACATTGTATGTTATCAATTATATGGGTTTTAGAGTCCTCGTCGTGAGGGTGCATGGGTGCAGCCTCAGTAGTAGAGTGAACTCTACCTTCCACACAAGGTGTAGCTCTCTCATCATCATAGGGACTTAAGGGATTTTGGTTATAAAAAAGGTTAAAAGTTCTAAAAGGAAAAACAGTTTCATAGAACCTCACATCTTTAGAATACAACACTCTTCTATTATCAAGACTAAAAAGTTAGTAAGCCTTTTTTATAGAGGAGTAACCAATCAACACACATTTTCTAGACCTAATTGTAAACTTATCACTGTTGTTAAGACAAGTTGAAAAACATAGACATCCAAAGCACTTTGGGTGAGAGATATTAGGTTTTTTTATTATAGAGAAACTCATAGGGGGACCTACCTTTAAGGACATAAGAAGGGATCCTGTTGATCAGATAAACATTAGTTAGGATACACTCAGACCAGAAATTAATAGGAATCCCTCCCTCAAACATAAGACTCTCAACCATATTGAGTAGGTGTCTATGTTTTCTTTCAGCAATGCCATTCTTCTGGGGAGTAGGAGGACAGGAGGTTTGATGGATGACACCCAAATCAGAGAACAAAGGGAAAACATGTTAGTTAACAGACTCGGTTCCATTATCGGATCTAAAAACTTTGATTTTTGAGTTAAACTGATTCTGGATATGATTAATGAAATTTAGCAAACATTCAAAAACTTCATCTTTGGTTTTTAAAAGATAATTCCAGACAACTCTAGAGTAATCATCCACAATGATAAGAAATTATTTGTACCCTTCCCTACTTTGAACCTTTCAAGGATGTTTTCCCATATATTTGTGATGATTAAACAAGAAAGAAAGGTAGATAAAAGATGAATTCTAGAGAGAAAAAGTAGTGAGAGAAAGTAGAGAGGAGTGTGTGAGAAACTTGATGAATATTAGATTAGGAGAATAGAAAAATGAGACAACCAACCTCTCCTTACATGCAAGGAGAGGTTTATATAGCCTTGCCTACATGTGGTATGATGGGCTACATGATAATGGGTCGGGCTTTCCTTTTGGGCTTTGGTTACTTATGAATGAACCTTAGCTTAAAGTTAAGCCCATAATACACGACTAATCTACTACCTATTACAACATTCTAATATACGATACATAATAAACATATGACCGAGCATTCTTGTTTGACTCAATATTTTGAGGCTAACAATCTCCCCCAATGAGAGGTCATTACCCTTTGTGAGAGATCATTACTCTTTTTCATTTGGAGAATTGTAGAGATTACTAATCTCACCTTAAATGAGTCTTGAACGTGTAATAGTAGTCTTGTTTCTTCATGCTGTGATCTTTGAGCCTTTGTAGTTGTCTTTCGACTTTGTCTTTAATCTTGAGATCTTCAAATCATCCTTGACTTGTCTTAGCCATCTTGCGATCTTGTGTCTTCATCCACATGCTCACGCTATTAATTTTTGAATATGTCTTTAGGCGTGAGTATGTGGTTTTGAATCTTTGACTTTGCTGAGTACACCGTGACGCCACCTTCTCGAGATAAAACATAGACACCGACTGAATGGCTTTGACATTCGTCCTAAATCGGTAGCGTTTTACCTCCGGTCGGTGAAGACCGTTATACGATATTAAATATCGTACCTGTGATAGGTAGATTCAGTTAAAAATCCCCTTGACAGGGTTTCGCGGCTGTACTAGCCGTTCTCTTTACTCGGCCGTCTCAAAGCAAGACTGCGAACATAAAGAGGGAATCAATTGGATAAATATCCGCTTGATTAAAGTCATCAATTCAAATTCCTGGAACAAGTGTGATTCATAAAGAATCTTACCATTGTTGCTTTCCAGTTGACACAAGCTTGATTCATAAGAATCTTACAAGTCACCTACCGTAGCGCTGTTTGATGTTGACGCTAGAAGGATTTCCATTCGTCACTGTGAATATTAATGAATATCATTCTGAATGTTCTGGCAAGACCATAAAGATATTGCGTAGAAACCTGAAACGAGTTTGAATCAATTCAGAATCAAACCACTGTTGTTTTTCAGTTTTACACATGTTCAATTCATAAAGAATCTTGCATATGACCTACCGCAGTGCTGTTTGATGTTAACACTGGAAGGATTTCCACTCATCATTGTGAATACTAAGTAGTATCACTCTGAGTGTTCTAGCAATATCACAAGGATATAGCGTAGGACTCTGTCGATCTTCATCCGTGTGTCCTAACGAGATTTGAATGATATCTTGGCTCTAGACTCGATTTGTGCACTTTTAGTGGTCGGAGGCTGGAGCAGATGCCACCTATTCAATATCAACTATCTCGAAGTGAGAAAGTCAATAGAAGTCATGTTGTTCTTCGTGACAATAAAACAAACTTCTTTTGAGAGAAGCCTGAGTAGCTAGGAAAGGGTTGTGCATACATCACTGGGTCCATGATGAGTTGTCTTCATGATGTGTTGACCCGGTTTCTGCCTAAGTTGTATGGAGGGCTTCTTTGTTTACACCCTTTATCCTTAAATTTCTTTTTCATTCTTCAACCCCTTCAATTCTTACCAAGACATCATTACTAGCACCTTGTTGTGACTGTTTCAGTGCTAGCATCAGTACTTAGTCGGCATTCAGCTACGTTCACATTCTACTCCATCTTTCCTAAGGACTTCTAATAATCTATTGGATTGTCCCTGGGAAGATCCCTCCGGTTCTGGTTGGATCATAAGACTTAAACCTAACCACCCTTTTGACACCAATAACGTCGTGAATTAAAGATGTTATGGGTATTTGATCGTAACCATGAAAACCACTTCAAATGTCTAACAAGATGTTTGAAAAACATTTAACACCTTGATAGTTTTGTCGTTTCAGAAATGCTCCCCCTTTACATGTGCATCGATAATCGAAAGTGTTTCGCACATGTAGGTAAGAGTTAAAGTGCTTGAGTCTTATATAAGATCACATTTTAATCACATTTTCTCCCCCTATCTCTAATATTTAAAATCTTTTGATATTAGAGATACCAAATTTGATTAAAATATATTTTGAAAAACAGTCTTGAAAATCTCCGGGAGAAAGATTTGTTAATCTTTTGCATGAAGTTAAAATGCTCCCCCTCAAAAATTGATCCAATTGAATTGTCATTGTGAGGATGTGATCCACATTTCTCTTTTTGAGGATGGGAGATGTTGAACACACAATTTTTGAAAGATTTTGAATAATCATTGAAAAATTCTTGAAAAAATTGTGTTCAACGCTTTTTGAAATATCCTATTTCTTTTTGTCGAAGAGGTTTTTCTAAAGCATAAACTTGAGTTCATGTACTTTGAATGTCTTGACGAATCCACTCAAGTGTAAGAAGATTTCTCTTATTTTGCTGAGGGTAAGCGCACTAAATCGTACACTCCCCCGTGAATATTGATCCGGGTTACAATCTGAAAGTGATTACAAGCCATTGTGTTGAGCTCAAAACGTTGAAAGTTTTGTGACAAGCTCAACCCAAGATAGATTGCTCTACCCATTGTTGGAAAAATTGTCCAAAATAGACATTTTCCATTAAAAAATAGAAATGACATGTTTTGAAAAATATTTACAACTTTCATTCGAGCTTTATGTACACACCCGTGTCGTTATTGAGCGACATTTCTAGGTACGTCCATATTATCGATGCTGAAAGACATGTCGAGAAGAATATTTTTGGATTTTGAAAGATTTTTAATTTTGTGTTTTGTTTTTATATGTTTTATATTTTTGTATTTTATTTTTTCAAAGATATTTACAAGTAGATGTTTGATAATTGAATCAAGCAGGCTTCTTTGCCAGAATCTCCAGTTCTGCTGGAGTCAAACATCTCATACCAATTTGCCTAACTAGATACGCAAACCTCTCTTTCGAAAGAGCTTTTGTAAACAAGTCAGTTAACTGGTAATCAGTTCCAACAAAGTATAGTTCAACAATACCCTTTTCAACTTGTTCCTTAATGAAGTGATATCTGACATCAATGTGCTTCGTGCGAGAATGCTGTACCGGATTGCAGGAGATGGCTATGGCGGACTTTGAGTCACAGTACATAGGTACTTTATCAAAATGGAAGCCATAATCCGTGAGTTGTGTTCTCATCCATAGAACTTGAGCACAACACGCAGATAGAGACACATACTCCGCTTCGGCTGATGACAATGATGTGCAATCCTGCTTCTTGGAAGACCATTGATAGGTGTGAAAACACCCATCCTTTTACCACTTAATTATAATAATAACCAAGCCAAAACGTGTATTTTATGTCGTAAATGTCGGCATTATGCGTGGTTTGTATTTTTATTGTGTTTTAGGACCAAAAGATGAAAAAGGAAGAAACACGAGCTTTCACGGGCTTTTATCGAAGAAACATACAAAAGACGAAGTCAATAGATCAAGAGTGCAAAAAGAACGGAAGTCCAAGGTCTATTCTGAAGATTTATCGAAGAAAAAGTCTAAAGACGGAAGTGTAATGAAGTCGAAGAACTCAAGTCTAATAAATGAAAAAATTATAAACGAGTTCAATTAATCCCAAGACAAAGTCGAGAAAGTCGAAGAATTTTTAAAGACGAAAAGACGAGAAAAGGAAGAAAGCATCAAGACATCTAATCTCCCTATAAATACCCTCCTAATGTGTCATTAGAAGGTGTTGGCTATTTGACACATAGTTCTTCCATTTAATTACTTGCACTTTCATATTGTCATTTACTTAATTGTCATTTAAATTCTTGCCTTTAATTTCAAGTAAGTTTAATTTTGTTGTTGAATCTTATTTTTAATCAAGTTTTTGTTATTAATCTCTCATTCTACCTTTCTTGTTTTGATTTAATCTTTATGTTTATGTGCTTATTGTCATGCTTATTTGATTGTTTGTTATGTTTTTATGTTTATGATTGTGTGAGCTTATTGATTTTATAGCTTATTGTGTGTTTTTCTTAAATTTAGTTAAGTATTTTTAAAAGTTATTTTATAAAAAGTTGATTTTAAATATTTTTATTATTTAGTGTTTTTAAAAGTTTTTAAATTTTGGTTTATTAGCTTTTTATTAAAATTTATTTGGTTTAAGTTTTGGTTAGGTGCTTATTAGTTTTTGGCTTATTTTTGGTTCTTAGCTTAATTGCAATTTAGTTCTTATCCGGGTTTTAATAACCCCTTTTTTCCCGAATAGCTAGTAAAACTCAGGATTCCGAATAACCTTAGAATCTTTATTCCGGATTGCTGAAGAAACTGGATTCCGGATAGCATTATTCCGGATAGGGAGTTTTCTATATTCCGGATAAGCACTTAGCTTATTCCGGATTGTGGGTAGAAATGATCCCGGATAACGCACCACCTGGATTCCGGATAGTGGATGGATTCATATTCCGAATAGGAGAAGAATTGAACATTCCGGATAAGCTTTACTTAGATATTCCGGATAAGAGCTATAGTGTGGATTTCGGATAGTCATATAAACTCGTATTCCGGATAAGCAAATTACATAGGATTCCGGATTGCATTGGAAACTCATATTCCGGATAGCTTAACAAACTCGAATTCCGGAAAGTGCTAGGGTGAGGGATTCTGGATTAGCCATCTATATAGGATTCCGGACAAGCTTTAGAAACTTATTCCGGATAAGCACTTTTGTCATATCTTGGATTAGGTTTAGTTTAAGTTTTTCCCGACTTAGCTTTAGTTTTAGTTTCCCGTATTGTTTTACGTTTCAAATTTACTTTTCCAGCCACTTTGTCTTAGTTTAATTTTGAATTGTTTTATCTTAGTTTAATCTTAAAGTTTACATTTTTTATTAAGTTTTAAGTTTTCGTCATTTACTTTTTATCAAGTTTTAATCTTTCGACATTTACTTAATTTTCTTTTAAAGTCTTATTTTTATTTTAATCTTTTCAAGCTTTTATCTTTATTCCGTTTAAGTCTTCATTTAAGTTTTAATCATTTATCGCTTTTATTATTTTGTCATTTACTTTAAAGTTTTTATCTTTAATTAGTTATAAACAACGACAACCTTTTCTTTTATTCACCAAAGACGACTGAGTCGCACTAATAACCGGGGATCAATTCGATAAGACCGATTTCAACAAACTTTTTAACTGAGTAAAATCTAGTTATTAAAATGATGAATTGGTGGAGGATCCCACAAGCTTATCTTGACCTAGAAATTGTGCACCACCAGAAGCACTTTTACGTGTATCAAGACACCCTGCATGATTAGAATCTAAATAGGCCGTTAGAAAGAAACCAGTTTCCCTCGGATACCAAAGTCCCAAATGAATGGTATTCTTGAGGTACCGAAAGATCCGTTTAACCTCCTTGAGGTGCTTTTCAGTGGGCCGTGCTTGATATCGTGCACAATAACACGTAGCATGTGATATATATGGTCGGCTTGCTGTTATGTACATGAGGGAGCCGATCATGGAACGATATTTCGTTTGATCTATGGCATCTCCCTCCAAATCAGCATGTAGGGATTGGTTGATAATGGTGTCCCAACTGGGTCACATGAGGTCATACCATGCTTTTTGATTATCTCTTGACAATACTTAGCTTGGTTAATAAAGATACCACTTGGGGATTGGTGAACTTGAATTCCTAGAAAGAATTTTAGTTCGCCCATCATTGACATTTCAAATTTGTTGTGCATGACTTTTTCAAACCATTTTGAAAGTTTTGGGTTTGTAGACCCGAAAATAATGTCATCAAAATAGATCTACACAAGAAAAAAGACATCCCCATATTTATAAGTGAACAAAGTTAGATCAATGGAACCTTTTGAGAAATCTTTGGAGACCAGAAATTTCGAGAGCTCGTCGTACCACGCCCTTGGAGCTTGCTTGAGTCCATAAAGTGCTTTGTGGAGACGATACACCTTGTCAGGATAATGAGGATTGACGAATCCTTCTGGTTGCATGACATAGACTTCTTCCTTCAAAGGACCGTTAAGAAACGTCGTCTTTACGTCCATTTGATACACGATGAATCCCTTATGTGCAGCATAAGCAAGGAAAATCCTGACCGCTTCCATTCGAGCTACTGGTGCAAATGATTCTTCAAAAGCAATACCCTCTTTCTGACCATACCCTTTAGCAACTAGCCTAGATTTATTCTTGATGATCGTGTTCTCTTCATCCATCTTGTTTTTCCAGATCCATCGAAGATTTAATGGTATTACATCGTATGGTCTGTCAACAAGTTCCCAGACTTTAAGTCTTTCAAATTGTTGAAGTTCATCTGTCATCGATTCAATCCAAGCATGATCAGCCATGGCTTCTTTGATGTTTTTCGGTTCAGCTGAACTCACGGCGAGTGCGAACATACAAACATCGCCATCGGTGTTAAGTTGTCGTCTTGTGCGAACAGGCTGTGAAGGGTTTCCAATTACTTGAACCAAAGGATGATCTCGGTTCCAATGATGTGTTGAAGGATGTCGTTGGTAGAACGTATGCATATTTGACGGATCAACATGGCGAGTAGAAGACTCTCCAGTTTCGTGTACTGGTGTACCGAATGGGTTGATAAATTCGTCTTCGTCAGATAATGCATTGTCTGCTTGATTTGTGTTCTCTGGAGCAATGACAGTAGTTGTGGATGTTGTAGGAGCGATTTTTGATGTGATATTCTGAGGAGGTAAATCTGCAGCAACCCGTGTTGAAGTAGATGAGGTTGTATCCTTTTGTTGACGATGATCGGTATCATCATTCTTATCATGAGTGATAGCGGAAGACTTTGATACAACTTGTTTCTCCCCCGTGAAATATTCATCATACATTGGTCCATATAACATTTCCAACTCTTCAATTGTCGTGTTGACTGTCATATCAGCTCTTGAACATTTCCTTGAACCAGCTTTGAACTAGACAGTTCATTGTTGTGGTCTTGAGTTTCGAGTTCCGTGCGGTTGTGAACGGAAGTCATATGTCGTTGTGGATCGGGACTTAAACTATTTTGTTCAACTGCCATTTCTTGCAATTCATCGAATTTGATATGAATAGTTTGGACTAATTTTGTTCTCTTGTTGTACACTCTGTATCCCTTAGAATGAGTTGCATATCCCACTAGAATGCATGCATCACCTTTCTCTTTCATCTTGTCCAGATTTTCACCATCTCGAATAATGCAACACGTACATCCAAAAACGTGAAGGTGTTTGAGTGAAGGTTTTCGATCATGAATTATGTGATATGGTGTCTTTTCGTGTCTAGGAATAATTAAGGATCGGTTTTGTGTGTAGCATGCGGTTGACACGGCTTCGGCCCAAAAGTATAATGGTAGTTTTGAAGCGGATAATAGTGTTCGAGCAGCCTCAACTAAAGTACGGTTTCGTCTTTCAGCAACACCGTTTTGTTCGGGTGTTTGAGCAATAGATGTTTCATGTTCAATCCCTTCGGCTTCAAAATAATTCTTCAGAGTTGAATTCAATAATTTTGTGCCTCTGTCAGTACGTACCACTTTTACTTGAGCTTGAAGACCACGTTGTATCAGCTTAAGGAAGTTAATGAGAACCTCAGGTGTTTCATCCTTGGACCTTAAGAAGAGGGTCCACGTGTACCTTGAGTAGTCATCGACAATTACCACAACGTGTTTCTTCCCATTGATGCTTTGACCACGCATGGGGCCACACAAATCTATATGAAGAAGATCTAACCGTCCTTTAGAGCTTGGTGTAGTCTTTGTCTTGAAACTACTTCGTTTAGCTTTACAAAGCTCACAAGAAGAACAAAGATGATCTTTGATGAATTTCAAATTTGGAAGGCCTCTCACAATATCTTTCTTGGAAAGCAAGTTGATGGTATCAAAGTTAAGATGAGATAATCATTGATGCCATAGCCAAGCTTGAGTCGTTGAAGCTTTAGCCATGAAACAGATTGGAGTTGAAGATGTGGAGTCTTGTAGTGAAATAGTGTAGAGATCAGTACCCCGTGAAGCGGTAAGTAAGTCATTCCCATCATAATCACGAACAAAACATGTCTTCTTTCTAAAAGCAACCTCCAAATCCGCATCACAGAATTGACCAACCGAGAAAAGATTGTGATTGAGCCCTTCGACGTAGTAAACCCTTTTGATAGTGATATTCCCCTGCACCAAGTCTCTATATCTTAGGATCGGTGCAAATTGATCATTTCCGAATCGGATCGTACCCAGGGACTTCTCCACGAAGTTAATTAGAAGCTTGAGATTCCCCGTCATGTGCTTCGTGCATCCGGAGTCCAGTATGAAGAGAATTATTTGTATCACCTGCAGAAGAGTTAGAACACGATGGAGCATTTACTAAATTGGATACCACATTAGTTGTGATTTTAGAATCATTAGTGTCCTTAGCAACATTTAAAGGCATACTAACACTCGTTGTCACATTTTCTGTCCTAACTTTAGGCATCCATTTATATCCTGGAGGACATTGATTAGCAAACCACCATTTCCACGACTTGCTAGCAGACTCATATAATTCTATAATTCTGCTTCTAATGGTCTTAGTGGTGGAGTCTGATGCAATACTTTTCTCAGGGGGGGGGGGTTACACCAGAATGGTTCACTTTGCGTTTGGGTTTTCTAGCACTAACAGGCATCGCAGTTTGCTTCTTAGTTCTAGTATCTACGCCTTTGATATTATTCGAAACACACATAACATGATTAGCATTAGCACACTTTCCACATTTCACACAAACAAACTTAACATTCAAAGCATTCAAAGTCGAATCATTCAAATCATCATTACACGCGATTACAGACGTTTTATTCTTAGAAATATTGAAAATCCTAGGGTGGTCTTCTATTGTCTTCATCTTCCCTTGACTTTTGTTTTGCCAAACCTTTTCATTCATGCGAGTGCTCTTAAGCTGAGGCCGACTAACACTATCAGTGGGGAATACTCCTGTAGTAAAAGACACACGTCTATTAGTGTTTCTAGAAATCTGAGGTGACTGACTTTCTTTGTTGTGTGTGGGTTTAGTGGCCAATCTATACATCCCTGGTTTAACAACATTTGTGTTCTTAATGCTTTGTGATCGAATATGTGTTTTGGGAGTGTTTTGTGGTAACCTATCCTTCCCATCCGTCTTGGGGGCAAACGAAGGTTTTGCAAATGCAGAATTAGAGAAAACAGATGGTTTTCCCAAGACAGAGGGTCTAGTCACTTTTTGCGCATTGGGTTGTCTTACAACAAGTTTCTTAACTATAGGTTCCACAATTTTCCCACCCATTTTAGCAACGAGTTTCTTCAACTCTGCTATCGCTATTTCCCTATCTTGTAACTGAGCTTTCAACCCTTTAATTTCCAAATTCTGTTCATTCATTTCTCGAAACATTTTGGAAAGTTTTTCTTGCAAGTTATTATCATGTCGAAAACTACCAACGTCGTTTTGCAAAGCAAGTTCAAGAGAATGACAATGTTTTTGAAGGAAATCAGTTTTGTGTTGAAGTAACTCACAAGCCTTTTTATCAACATTTTCTTTACGTTTCGAAAGCTCAAGTTCAAGACGCTCACATTCTTTGATTTTATCAAGATATTTTCATGCAACATCAGAATATTCATTGATATCAGCACAAGATTGAAGAGTAACACACAAAATATCTTTGGAGAGACATTTCTTCTAAGAGTAAATCATATTCATCAGAAAAAACGGACTTGTCCATTTGAAGATCGTCAATTTCTTTCTCAATAGACTCAACATATTTTAAATCATCAAACATTTCAGACCGAATTAATCTTTCAAATTCAAGCATATTTTCTTTTAATGTGGTCGTGTTCGGTATTAAGATTTGTTTGATAAGCACAGTTATATCTTGAAGAATTGGTTTTTTCCACTCGTCGTTTCCATTCATTGTCAACAATGAATTTAATATTATCAATGTAATGTTGTAGAAACCCAAATGTCTGCCTACTCTTGCTTTTAGAAGCATCAAGAGGCAAGTAGTTGATGAACTTAGAAACGTTTGTTTTCTTAGTAGCAAAAGCTTTCTTCCATTGAATTCTTCTTTGTTTGCATTCTAAAAATAATTCCTCACGAGACTTTTGTTTTTGTGTATTGAAAAGACCATATAGACTATTCTCATAAGCATAATTGTATGGTTCACAAACTCTTTATTGATCGGTGATCTACTATCCTCTTCCCAAAGGGATGTCTCATCATAACCAAGAGGATATTCAGGATCGGTCCATTCGGACTCATCCATATAAAGGCGCGGGTTCGCAGGCAAGATAATCTGGACTTGCAAAGCTAGCTTGACCCTTAAACATAGACGGAGGTGCTATCATTCTTACGGTTTGAATAGAGTCATGCGTTTTATAAACAACTTTCTTCAAAAATTCGACTTGTTTTTCTAGTTCCATTACTTTTTCAGTATCTTTTTCATGTCAACTTTTGAAATCTTGTTTTAACGTTTCAACCTCTTGTTTCTTAACATCAAGAATTTTAGCAGACTCGGTGTTATCCATCGAAAGCCGTTGTTCAAGTTCGTTAACTTTGGTGGTAGCAAGGTATGTTTTTTGACGTTCATCCATTAATAAAACATTAAATTGACGTTTCTCTTTGGTTAATAACTCAAGAGTTTCGTTGTATTTCTTTTCAAGATCGTCCTTTTGACTTTTTAACGCACTACCCTTGTACCCCTCAAGCTCTTTGGTTTTCTGAAGAAGCTCATCTTTATAGCGTTCAATGGTCTCACTAGATGTAATTAGTGCGGCTTTGCATTCTTCAAAATTTTGAGTGAGCGCTGCGTTTGCCTTCTTTAATTGCTTTTGACTTTTTCTAGTTTCATTGACATCTTTTTGTAAACTAGAAATTAAATTAGCAAGCGCGACACGCTCCTCGTCATCATACTCATTTGCATGTTGATCATCCTCAAATTCATTATTGCACATGTCTGATGAATCGGGTGTGGTATTGCTATCAACCTTTTCCGTCATACATGTGTCATTAATGGCATTGGGTAGCTCACTATGCTCATGAATATCACCAAACACATTATATTCATCAGTGGTGTGTACCTTATCGAGTGGCTCAGTGTCAAAGATAGGGACATTGTCATCTTCAGTGACGTTGAGAACTTCGTCAACCTTTGCCATGTACGAGTAATGTGCTTCTAATTCTTGGTCGAAAGCTTCATCATTAGTATCATCAAGCATTGCTCCTTCCTCAGCCGACAATTTGACCCTTGCTTCCATCTTCTTGCATAACAACATCTTCTCTTTATGATAGCTAGAGTCCCTAACCCGTTTCGGCTTTCTGCATTTCTTTGCCATATGTCCATATCCTTGGCAATTATAACACTGAATCCCACTTTGTTGAACCACTTGTGTTCCAACAGTTTCCCTATTCCCAGTAGCAGCAGCAATCCTCTGAGTATCATACTTGGCAGTTTGTCGATCATACCTTGCAGAACCCTCAACATGTGTTAGATTATGTCGATCATACCTAGAAGGACTTTCACAACATCGATGTGTGTCATACCTTGAAGGGTTCTCAAGATATTGGTTCTTTGTGTTGGATGATGTTCGAAGATTGTTGTTGGTGGGTTTGAAGATTTTCTAGTAGGTATTCATAATGAAAGCAATTTGTTGTTTCATTTCCCGATTCTTCTGCGCTTGATCTTCATCACTATCCTCTTCAGATGATGACTCAGATGGTGGTGATGGTGCTCTTGGTTCTTTGCTGCATGATCTTGTGGATGATGAAGACTTGGATGATGTGGAATATCGTGGTGAGGATGATTGAATGGAGTATGACTTTTGAGTACGAGATCGATGATCTTGAGTGGTAGACACTAGAGCAAGTGGATTAGCCGTCTTTGTAACTCGTTCAGCTCGAATTTCATTTGCCTCATGCTGAAATTGTTTCAAGATATCAAAGAGAGTGTGATAGTTTACCTTGTCTAACTGTTTCTATTGTTTCACCAAAGTAACAAAACGTGTCCACTCTGGTTGAAGTTGCTGAAGAAATTGCACATTGACTTGCATGGTGGAGACCTCTAAGTTGTTTTTTGTCATATCGTTCATCATCTTGTAGAATCGTGAATAATAAGACTCAATTGATTCTCCATCCAATGCAGTAAACTTACCAAAATTCCAAAACAAGTTTGTTTTAACATCTTGCTTGTTGAGTGATTCTCCTTGTTGCAAGCGTTCAATAGCCGTCCACATTTCTTGTGCCGTAGGACATGCATCAACCGTGGAATAAATATCATCTCCAATTCCACTTAGAATCATATAGATCGCTTCTTTTTCGGCATCATACCAACCACATTTCTCTGGTGTAATATCAGATAAAGTTTCTTTTCTTGTGGTTGCGGGTATTTCTACAGTAGTGTCTGTGGCTGGTGTATGAGGGACAGTGATATCGGAGAAAACATATGGTCTGTTGTTAATACATTGTCTCAATGCATCACCATTAGGTCTTGTATCAAGATAACGAAGAAAACGTGATTGCCATTGAGCATATCAACCGGCCACAAGCATTGGTGGTCTCTCTTTGTTACCCGCTACCATTATGTTGTTGTTCGTCACACGATATTCTGCAGTAGAATCCATCTCAATATTCTCTGAAATGATGAAGTGAATATGGATCTTAAGTAGATATGATGTGATTGAGTTGTTGTTGAAATTCCGAAAATTGCTATTTTTCTCAGTCCGACAATAAATTCCTCAGTCCGACAAAACGGTAGACCAAAAAAATTTGTATCGCCAAATTTTGAAATTGAGCTAGAAATGTCCTAAAACTAGTATGGAAAAATTTTTAATTTAATTGACGGAAAAATTTTAACTCTTATCGCCAAAATTTATTTATTTTAATCTTAGTGTAAACAATATTCGTGTAAACGATATTCCGAAACTAGTCTAGATGGTGGCTAAGTCTAAAAAATACTCGAATTTTTTTTGGCAAACATAGCATCGGAATGTCCATTGGGATGTGCCATCGGAATGTCTATCGGAATGATGTCGGAATGTGGTATCGGAATGTCTGTCGGAATGTAGTATCGGAATGTCTGTCGGAATGTAGTATCGGAATGTATAACTATCGGAATACACAATCGGAATAAAGCTGTCGGAATCACCTATCGGAATAGTCTGTCATAATAACCGTCGAAATGCTGTCGGAATACAAGATCGTAATAACCGTCGGAATGTTAAAACCCTTTTCTGATGGAATTTCGTCGGAATAACTGTCGGAATATGAAACCCTTCTCCGATGGAATTCCGTCGGAATAACTATGCAGTTCCGAAACTTTAGGTAGAAAAATGAGATTTTTTTACAAGAAATCCGTGATTTAACCAACCGAAAGCAACCAAATCCCTACCACAACTATGTAGAAGATTTATATCAAGATTTAGAGCATGGAAAACACAAAAAATCTTGAATTCGAGATGATTTTAGGAGTTAATCACACGAATCAAGTATAATATCAACAACGAATCACAAACTACCCCATGGCGATTGATACCAATTGTTGTCCCATATATTTGTGATGATTAAACAAGAAAGAAAGGTAGATAAAAGATGAATTCTAGAGAGAGAAAGTAGTGAGAGAAAGTAGAGAGGAGTGTGTGAGAAACTTGGTGAATATTAGATAAGGAGAATAGAAAAATGAGACAACCAACCTTTCCTTACATGCAAGGAGAGGTTTATATAGCCTTGCCTACATGTGGCATGATGGGTTATATGATAATGGGCCGGGGTTTCCTTTTGGGCTTTGGTTACTTTTGAATGAACCTTAGCTTAAAGTTAAGCCCGTAATACACGACTAATCTACTACCTATTACAACGTTCTAATATACGATAAATAATAAACATATGACCGAGCATTCTTGTTTGACTCAATGTTTTGAGGCTAACAAAGGACCCCACAAATCAAGGTGAACAAGATCACCAATCTTGTTGGATTTTTGATTACTCAATGGGAAGGGTTCCCTTGTTTGTTTGGCCCTATGACAAGTTTCACAGACAGAATTACTAGTATTTCTAGGGAGGTTGAGGTCAGTCTTGAGAGAATTTAGAACTTGGTCAGTAGGGTGACTAAGTATACAATTCCATAGGTCTTTGGAGGTATTAAAAGTCATAGCATAATTTACATTACCTAAATTGTTATTCTTAAGGTAAAAAAAAAGATAAAGCCCCCAAAATTCACTACAAGTCCCTAGAATCATTCCCTTGTCCAAGTCCTAAATATAACACTTATCCTCATAAAATCCCACAAACAGTTTACTATCTTTGATAAGTTTACTCACAGATAACAAACTAACACAATAACTAGGGACAACAAGAACATAATGCAAAATATCATTATTAGAGAGTCACAAGTCCCCTATATGACTAATAGTGGCAACAATGCCATTAGGATGACCAACAGAGATGTTGAGGTTGGATATATCTACAACATTCACCATACCAACAATGGATGTGGTAAGGTGTAGGTTAGCCCTAGCGTCAATAATCCAACCCAGAGCAATGGTTTTGACAGAAAATTTGGAGTTACTACAGAAAAATTTAGAGAAATTAACACTAAACCAAACATTAGCATTAAAGAAGGAGATTCTACCCGCCATATTAGACTTGGGGGACGTTTGGTAGGATGGAATCGCAAAGAATGGAATTGTAGTAGAGAATGGAATGACAGAGAAAGGGAAAGGCTTTGAAGTCTGGGAATTGATTTTGTTGTTTGGCGTGAACAAAGAATTCAACATTGGAATGCGCTAGAGAATAAATTCCTTTGTTTGGTATAACAGAGAATTAGTTTTGACTATGGTCAAGATATCAAATATTCATGATCATTATTATTAGATTATTGTGATCTTATTGTCATTTGTATCTTCTTTTATACCTATCAATTTACGTTTTTCATTCATTTGAAAAAAAAATTATATGTTCGGAATACTAAAACTTCTTGACAAGCATTTACACAGCCATTTTTGTATGTCTAGTTGAAAGGTACATTAATAAATGTAATGGGACTAAAAGCTAACCATATGATCAGTTAATCACACATATGATCAGTTGATCACACGAAAGACACACCAAAATCAGTTTATTTGCAACTCATAATGATAAAGCACTATTATTTAAATTGTCTACTGAACTTGCAACAAAACATACTAAAGAAAGTATAGCGAAACTACATATTTGAATTGTCTACTTAACTTGCAGCTCACTAGCCGAATGAACTTACACAACTACTAAAACTTGTAGCTATTGAGACTACTACAACTTGCATAGTACACATGCTTATAAAACTGAATATAAAGAAAAACCATTAGCATAAAGAAGTTGGAATATTCTTAGTAACTGATGCAGTAAATTAGTCACTTGTTTTAGGAAAAACAAGTAACCGTGACAAGTATTAAACTCGACGATATAAGAAAACCGTCGAATCGAATAAATACGAGTTCGTTCTCGAAGGAGGTGTGTGAATTAAGTGCCAATTATATAAAATCAAAATTTGGATTAGTGTCGTTTTTGGATGAGAAAAGAAGGAAAAATAAGACGAATTACACTAAAAATTATCCTATGACGTAAAACGAACGAAATCGTAAAACGCGACGAAAAACGAAAGTCTTTTAAAAATTACCAAAACATTATCAAAAATCAATAAAAATGTAACTAAGACAAAAATGCAAGCAAAATTTCCAAAACTTTGTTAATAATAATATTTTAATATTTAAAGTTTAATAAAAAAACCAAAAATTAAATAAAATTAAAAGTAAGTCAAATTGAAAACTTTTTCTTTTGTAAACCTCTAAAATACTTTTAAAAATTTAAAAATGATTTTTCAAAATTTTTAAAATACTTTTTTCTATTTTTAAATCAATTTAATAAAAAATAATCATATAAAATAAAAGAAAGACGTGAAAAATATACTTTTTTTAACCAAAAAGTGTTAAAGTACTTAAAGAACAAAGAAAAAATGAAAAATGGTAAAAAGACTTTTCCAATAAGCTGAAAACAGCTTATTTATAAGCTATTTAAATAAATAAGTGATACATTGATTTTCAATGGGTTCAATTTTCTCTCGATATCCTCTCGAATTGATCTAAGTCTTAAGTGGAATGATTGTTCTTGGTTACTAAAGAAAAGGGGTTTGGTTTTCTAATCTAATAAAAAGTGAAATGAAAATTTAAATCAAAGACAATTACTTAAATTATGATTAACGAAGACTTGTATTAAACTTAAGATTAAAATCAAGATTAAAATTAAAATTGAAATTTAAACAAACAAATATAAAGAGACAGTAAAGTGGACAAACAGTAACCTAAAGGAAAAACTTGATTCGGAACTTTTAAACCTTGATTCGGAACTTGCTCATGCGGAACTTACTGATTCGGAAGTTACTATTCATTCATCCGGAACATTCTCATTCGGAACTTACTGGTTGATTCGGAACCTTCCGAATGAAGGAGCTTGGTTCGGAAGTGGCTTGATCCGGAACTTATGATTGACTCAGAACTTTCCGAATGAAGGGTTGATTCGGAAGTTTTCTCTTGATTCGGAACTCTAATGCTTGGTTCGGAACCTTGAAACTTCCGAATGAAGGTGTCTTGATTCGGAACTTAAAGACTTATTCGGAACCTAATACTTGACTCGGAACCTTCCGAATAAAAGACTCATTCGGAACTTTTTAGCTGATTCGGAAGTCTGGAAACCCAGATACAGTAGCAGGTAAGCGAAGAACACGGGACACAACTTTTAATCAAAATCAAATCAAATACTTAAAAAGGTTTTACCAAATTAAACACAAATCATTTAGACACCATAAGCAACGAATCCCACTAATAAAAACACAAATCCCATCAACTTTTTAAGATCAAATCAAGAAAAATAAAACTTAAGAACTTGAAGATAAAAATGGAGATGAACAAGATGAAATGAAAGATTAAACAAGAATTTGTATTGATTGATTAATGTTTTGACAAGATAAAACAAAGATTAAAATTACAAGATTAAAGAATCAAAGATGAAAATCACCAATCACCCTAGTGGTGATGGTGAAGCTACGAACCAGGAAGAAAGAAAATGGGGAAGAAGAAAAATAATAATTCCTAATATGTGTGAGGGGAAGGCTATTTATAGCCTTGTCCTTTGGTTGGTGAGTGGGCTTTCTCCCGTACTTCTTGTCTTTTCGTCTTTTCAGAAAAGTTTCCGTTTTTCGATTCTGATTCGGGATTTGTTGTCGATTAAATTCAACTCGTCTTTTAATTTCTTCGTTTAATAGACTTGAGTTTCTTCGACTTATATAAATCTTCCATCTTTGGTCCTTTTCTTCGATAAATCTTCGAATAGGCCCAGTGACTTCAAATCTTTTGCATCTCTTGGACAATAGACTTTATCTTGAGTCTTTTTCTTCAGTAAAACCCGTGCAATCCCATGTTTTCTTCAATATTCATCCGGTTGGCTCTGAAAACACAATAAACACAAAAACCACGCATAATTCCAAACAAATGATATTAAATACGTGTTTTGGTCTCGTTTTAGCCCGAATTAAGTGGTAAAAGGATGGGTGTTTACACACCTATCAAATCCCCTACACTTAACCATTGCCATGCCCTCATGCAATGCTTAGTGATAAAGCAAGCTTACACTTTTCTCATAATTAATCAACCTTGGCCTTATTTAAAATTCTACTAAACAAAAATTAAAGAAATAAAACTTCAAAGATAACGAGGGAATAGAAAACCATTTTCACTTGAAAATAGCTATATGGAAATAACTTGCAAAGAAATCGATGACTTACATTAGGGCTTTGGTGCTGCGAAGATTTATCACCCTCAAGTTTCGCTTTCCCCAAACTAAGCTTAAAAACGAGATCATTGTTATTATAAGTTAGCAATTCAAACACTTACACACATGGCTTAATTAAATGCTTAAACTCCCTTATTCCTAGGTGTATCTCTTATATTTTATTTTTGTCTTAGAATGATCATGAAGATGCATTTTTGGACTTATTTCGATAGTTCATTAGGGCTGAAAGCAAGGTAGGACGATTTGATCAATAGTTAGCTAAAGGACAAAATCTCTTAAAACTGCTTCTCGGGATATCAAAAAGTTCATATCTTGGCATAACTTGGTTCACGATTTGAGACCTTTCTCGGGCCGATATTTGGCATGTACTTCATACTTCATATCTTCGAGAGACGTTCTTGAGATAATGGTCTTCTCATCATAATAGAGTTTCTTCACTTGGAGACTTTTGAGGGGTACTCCAACTTTGTTGACCACGACTTCGTGATTATTTCTTCAATCTCTAATTGGGATTTTGAGATACAACGATCCGCCTCCTTTTCGGACTTGGATCTATTTATCCTCATACCTTGTTAGGGTCTTTTCGGATAGACTTCTCCATGATCTTTATGGGAGTTGATTGCTTTTCTTCGTGAGTCTTGATCCTTCATATTGACTTTAGGAATAATGCTTTTCACATCACTTTGGATCTTCAGTAATAAAATTGAATCCTCATGCCTTGTTAGGGCCTTTTCGGACTCGCCAATCTTCGCGCCCCGCTTCATAAGTTATGCCTTGGCTATGAACTCTTATCATTACCGAGCAACTTTTAAACGATCTTGGGCTAGAAGCTAAGTAACTTTTCAAATCGTACGACCTTACTTATTGCAGATAAATTATTAGCAAGTGATGGGAGAATAGGCAAATAATTACACCAAGTGGGCTTGCGCAAGAATACCGACTTATAATTGACTCTATCATTTCTCGTCCTCCACAATTTAAAATCTCAAGTAATGAGACTCGTGGACACTTAGCCTAATAAACCAATTAAGGTCTACATGGTTAAGGATACTAGCTAGAATAAACTTGGATAAGTCTATTCGGGTTGAGTCAAAATAAACGCAACGGGCCTAATATGTCAAAGACTTCTAAACTAGCTACACCACTTTATTAATATTTTTGACTTTATTGCGGAATATATACATATGAAAGCAACGATAAAAATTTAAAAATTTCTACTAATTGGCCAAAGTTAATAAAAAATTTGAAAAATGTTGAAAAATATGATTTTCCGGTTAATTGAAGGCATTTTCATGGAAAAGTCCACTTAAAACTTCGATAGAAGTCCCCCCTACACTTAAGATAAACATTGTCCTCAATGTTTAAGCATGTGGGAGAAGTCCCCCCTACACTTATGGCATTGTGCACGTTGGTTAACTCAAGTTAAGGAAGAGACGACTAAAGTGATCAATTTCAAATGTGAGTATGAAGAAAATTGAATCACGATAGTTGAGAGATAGAACCGGATTTCGGATAAACACGGGAGCACGGTTCTTCAAAGATTCCAAGAGTGCACTTATCCCTGTAATCACACCATACAAAGACAAACACATATAGAAGTCCCCCCTACACTTAGGGGATTAAAATATAAAAGGATAGATACTCGGGCTGCCTCCCGAGGAGCGCTTGTTTTTGATAACCGAGTCACGAGCCTGACTCGACCCAAAATTAGTTCATGGGGAACGTGGTGAGGGATGGAATCACCTCCTTAGAGGTGTCCTCACCAAAGTACAACTTTACTCGTTGGCCATTCACCTTAAAATTTGGTCCATCAGGTTGAGCGAGCTCGAGAGTACCATATGGAAAAATTTGGGCAATGGTGAATGGGCCGGACCAACGAGATTTGAGCTTTCCCGAGAAGATTTTCAACCGAGAGTTAAAAAGTAAGACTTTGTCTCCAACATGGAACTCTCGGTTTTTGATCTTGGAGTCGTGAATGAGCTTAGTTCTTTCCTTATAGATCAAAGAATTTTCATAAGCCTCATTACGGAGTTCATTCAGCTCATTGAGTTGGATCTTGCGTAGGTCACCGGCTTTGTTTATATCAAAATTAGCCCACTTCAAGGCCCAATAAGCCTTGTGCTCCAACTCAATGGGGAGGTGGCACGCTTTCCCGTACACAAGACGATAAGGCGTACAGCCGATTGGGGTCTTGTAAGCAGTACGGAAAGCCCACAAAGCATCATCCAGTTTATCAGCCCATGAGGCACGATGCTCTCCCACGGTCCTTTCAAGAATTCGCTTAAGACCTCGGTTGGATATTTCGGCCTGGCCATTAGTTTGTGGGTGGTAGGCTGTGGAAAGACGATGGTTTACACCGTACTTAGCCATGACTCGAGCAAATTGGTCATTGCAGAAATGAGTCCCACGATCACTAATAATGGCACGAGGCACACCGAATCTAGCGAATAGAGCTTTCAAAAAGTTACAAACCACCCTTGCGTCATTAGTAGGCAAAGCTTTGGCTTCAACCCACTTAGAAACGTAGTCAACGGCCACAAGGATGTATTTGTTTCCTTTAGAAGAAGGGAATGGCCCCATAAAGTCGATACCCCAAACATCAAAAATTTCACACTCTTGAATAAAATTCTGAGGCATCTCGTCTTTATGTGTGATTTTGCCTTGCTTTTGGCAAACATCACATCGTTTGACCATATCGTGAGCGTCACGGTATATGGAGGGCCAATAAAATCCCGAATCAAACACTTTCTTGGCGGTGTAGTTGGGACCAAAGTGACCACCGGTGGGTCCTTTGTGGCAAGCATCAAGGATGTCCGACGCTGCCGGTCCATCAACACATCGGCGAATTATCAAATCAGCACATTGTTTGAATAGGTAAGGGTCGTCCCAAAAGTAAGTCTTGATGTCGGTAAAGAACTTCTTCTTTTGCTGGGACGTCAACCCTTCCTTGAGAATTCCACCCGCCAAGTAGTTTGCGAAGTCCGCAAACCACGGGGTTTCATTCGGCTTCGAGTTTATAGACATTAAGGTCTCCAAGGGAAAAGAATCATTGATTTCTTTGGTCGGATGATCCCCTTGGTAAGGATCCTCAAGTCTACTAAGATGGTCCGCGGCTAGGTTTTCTGCTCCTTTTTTATCGCGGATGTCGATTTTAAATTCCTGGAGCAGCAAAACCCAGCGAAGAAGTCTTGGTTTGGAATCTTGCTTTGTCAACAAGTACTTCAACGCGGAATGATCGGTATACACGATGGTGGTGGAAAGGACAAGATAGGGGCGAAACTTTTCAAAAGCATAGACAACAGCTAAAAGCTCTTTTTCGGTTGTCGTATAATGCAATTGTGCCCCCGTCATTGTCTTGCTAGCGTAATGGATTGGTTGGAAGTGTTTGTTCACTCTTTGTCCAAGAACCGCTCCAATAGCAAAATCGCTAGCATCGCACATCAACTCAAAAGGAAGCTCCCAATTAGGGGTAACCAAGACGGGTGCCTTAGTTAGCTTATCCTTAAGCGAGTTGAAGGCTTCAAGGCACTCTTTGGAGAAGATAAAAGGAGTATCTTTTTCCAAGAGGTGGGTCATCGGGCGAGCGATTTGAGAAAAATCTTTGATGAATCGACGATAGAAGCCCGCATGACCCAAGAAACTTCTCACACCCTTCACGGTTGAAGGTGGAGGCAACTTAGCGATAACATCGACTTTAGCACGGTCAACCTCAAGACCGGCTTTCGAGATCTTATGTCCAAGCACGACGCCTTCTTTTACCATAAAATGGCATTTTTCCCAATTTAGAACAAGGCGAGTGTCTTCGCACCGCTTTAGCATACGTTCTAAATTGGCAAGGCAAGCAGAGAAGGAATCCCCGAAGACCGAGAAATCATCCATGAAGACTTCCATGGTTTGTTCAACCATGTCATGGAAGATAGCTAACATGCACCTTTGGAAAGTCCCGGGCGCATTACATAAGCCAAAAGGCATTCTTTTGTAAGCGAAAGTGCCATAGGGACAAGTGAATGTAGTCTTCTCTTGATCTTGGGGATCGATGGGTATTTGGAAATAACCCGAGAAACCATCAAGAAAGCAGTAATATTCATTACCGGCTAATCGTTCAAGCATTTGGTCCATGAAAGGTAGAGGGAAATGATCCTTTCTCGTGGCATCATTGAGTTTGCGGTAGTCTATACAAACTCTCCACCCAGTAACGAGACGAGTGGGAATCAACTCGTTGTGTTCATTGGGAACAACGGTTATTCCACCCTTCTTGGGCACACAATGGATTGGACTAACCCACGGTGAATCCGAAATAGGGTAAATCATACCCGCATCAAGAAGTTTGATAACCTCTGTTTTGATGACTTCATGGATTTTTGGATTCACCCTTCGTTGGCTTTGAATAGTGGGTTTATAGTCGTCCTCCATGAGAATTTTGTGTGTGCAGAAGTGAGGATCAATTCCACGAATATCCGAGATTTTCCAAGCGATAGCCTTCTTATGATCTTTCAACACAGCGACAAGTCGGGCTTTCTCTTCATCCTTCAAATCCTTAGCAATGATGACTGGCGACTTCTTCTCTTCTTCGAGGAATACATACTCAAGATGGGGCGGCAACTCCTTAAGTTCTAAATCCGGAGGATTTTCGACGGGAGGCGTATTCGAAGTCGGAGTCTCGATAGCAATAATAGTGGGAGATGGAGGAGAAGGATTGTCTTCTCTGAGGAGGTTTGCAATGAAACTAAGATCGTCATCCCAATTGGCAGTAGAATCGTCATTTTCTTGCTTCACATCTTCCAAGGTGGCTTCCAAATCTTTCCAAAGGAAATCACTTTCTCCAAAGAGAGATAGTGATGAGTCGATAGAGGAAACGGTCTCAACATTGGGAAGAGAGGTAGGAATGTTTTTACAAGCATCCTTGAAGTGTTCTTCACAAGCCTCAACAAGAACGTCAATACAATTAACACTCTCGGAAGAAGAAGGCTGTTTAGATAACTTTCCCATGTTGAAGACTACTTTATCGTCACCCACTCTCATGATAAGCTCACCGGCTTCAACATCAATGAGAGTGCGACCGATCCTCAAGAATGGACGACCAACAATGAGTGGCACACGTGGGTCCATCTCGTAGTCGACGACAACAAAATCGGCAGGGAAGGTGAATTTGTCGACTCCTACAATGACGTCTTCGGCTATCCCCACTGGATAAGCAACCGTACGGTTGGCTAATTCCAAAGTCATTTTAGTGGGGACTAGCTCTGGGAGAGATAATTGCTTCTAAACACTTAGAGGCATGAGATTAATACTGGCACCTAGATCAGCTAGGGCCATGCAATTCTCTACTCCCGGGAAATTGCAAGGGATAAGAAAACGACCCGGATCACCAAGCTTGATTGGCAATTTCCTTAAGAGCACTGCAGAGCAATTCTCATTAAGTTGGGTGTTGGCAATATCGAGGAGCTTTTCCTTGTCGCTCAGAAGATCTTTAAACATTTTGGCATACTTGGGCATGTGAGCGAGAGCCTCAGCGAAGGAGATATTGAAATTCAGTTTTTTGAACATTTTAAGGAAATTCGAAACTTGAATATCATCCTTGCTGTTTTGCTTCTCTTTCCTCAACCTTGAAGGATAAGGTATATTGGAAGAAGAGGAAGGCTTTAGAGGAATAGGATCACTCACAACCACGGGTGGAGGAGGGGTAGAAAGAAGAGGTGGAGAAATTGGGGAAGGAGAAGGATGAGGAATAGGAGCAGGTGACTCGTTCTCCTTAGTCACAACCACCGGTGGAGGTATAGGAAGCTCGGGTTCCTTGGTATCTTTACCACTTCGAGTGGTGATTGCTTTCATCTCCCCTCTTGGGTTCGCAACGGTGTTACTCGGAAGAGTACCCGAAGAAGAGGGTTGATTACCATTGAAGAAACTAGCCATCATGTTCCTCAGATCATTAGTTTGGGTATCCAACGTATTTCTCATATCAGCTCTCAAATCATTTCCTTGCTTGACCAAATCTGCCTTCAAATTGCGCACTTCCTCTTGGAGATTTCCCACTATCACATCATTGGTTCTCATGTAGGTTGCAACCTCTTGGTGTAATGCAGTGGTGGCTTGGTTGGGAGGAGCATTGTATGCAGGTGGTTGGTAAGCAGGTTGTTGGTAGACTTGATTGTTACGTGGAGGTGGTTGTTGTTGCTTGTGAGGTGGGATGTATGGTTGTCGAGGTTGTTGTTGTTGTTGAGGAGAGCGGTTAAGGTTTTGTTGTTGGTTTGGGTTGGTTGGAGGAAAGCCAGGTGGTGAAAGATAGTTGTTTGATCGATAGCTCAGCAAGTTACGGTCACCTTGAGGTCTAGCTTGATAAGCAGGTTGTTGGTAGGTGCCATATGCCGCATTCACATTCTCAGCAGGGTAATCTTGAGTGGCGGTACAAGTTGTGTAGGAGTGGGGACCACCGCATATCTCACAAGGTTGGCTGACAGCGTTCACTTGTGCGTTTTTGGCGTTGTTGCTGTTGTTGTTGCTGACGGTGTGGGTGACAAGCGATTCAAGAAGCGTGGTGATTTTGTCTAATCGCTTGTCGCTGTCATTAGTGCTAGCACTAGCAACATTGGTCCTAACACTCTTGGTTTGAACACGAGATTTGTTCTCAATGATGTCCCAAGCAGCATTGGAAGTCTTAGCCAATAAATTACCCCCCGAGGCACTATTCAGTGAATCTTGGTCATTCATGCTTAAACCATTGTAAAAAGTATTTATTTGATGAACTTTGGTAAAACCATGTTGTGGGCATTTTCTTAAAAGATCTTTAAAGCGATCCCAAGATTCACTGAATGACTCGTCGTACTTTTGTTCAAAGGTTATAATCTCATTCCGCAAAGCGGTAGTACGAGAGGGTGGAAAAAAGTAGTTGATAAACTTTGTTTCCAAATCCGTCCACGAGAGAATACTCTGTGGCGGTTCCTTAGCAAGCCAATGCCGGGCTTGTCCCTCTAAAGAAAAGGGAAAAAGTTGTAACCTTATCACTTCTTGTGGAACGCCATTGAACTTGACCGTGTTCGTGAGTTGTAGAAATCTCTTGATGTGATCGTGTGGGTCATCAATGGTTCGTCCAAAGAATGGTTGAGCTGAGACCATCTGGATAAAGCCTGACTTTAGCTCGAAATTGTTGGCGGCAATTGGTGGAATAACAATTGGATCCATGTTGCCATCGACATGAGCTTGCAGCAATTCAATCATTGGGCGGTTATCCGGAAGGTGCTCATTGTTGTTATTATTCATGTTGTTGAAAGGCGGGTTGTTGTTGTTATTATTGTTGTTCGGAGGTGGTATGTTATTGTTGTTTTGTACACCAGCCATGTCTAAGTTATCGAGAGGCTCGGGCTCTTGATAAGACGTGGATCGAGTGCGCATACACCTGCAAAAGAACGAACAAAGAAAAACAAAGCAAAAATATTTTTGGTTTTTATGTTTTTTTACTTTTTAGGATTTTTGAAAATTTTATATTTTTTAGTGTTTTTGAAAATTTTTATGAAAAAGTAACGTTCACGGGGAACGGATCCCAAAATCCAAGTTCTCACAAAAAACTTTTGATCTTAACGAGAAGAGCCGGCAGCGGCGCCATTTGATACAATGATTTTCAATGGGTTCAATTTTCTCTCGATATCCTCTCGAATTGATCTAAGTCTTAAGTGGAATGATTGTTCTTGGTTACTAAAGAAAAGGGGTTTGGTTTTCTAATCTAATAAAAAGTGAAATGAAAATTTAAATCAAAGACAATTACTTAAATTATGATTAACGAAGACTTGTATTAAACTTAAGATTAAAATCAAGATTAAAATTAAAATTGAAATTTAAACAAACAAATATAAAGAGACAGTAAAGTGGACAAACAGTAACCTAAAGGAAAAACTTGATTCGGAACTTTTAAACCTTGATTCGGAACTTGCTCATGCGGAACTTACTGATTCGGAAGTTACTATTCATTCATCCGGAACATTCTCATTCGGAACTTACTGGTTGATTCGGAACCTTCCGAATGAAGGAGCTTGGTTCGGAAGTGGCTTGATCCGGAACTTATGATTGACTCGGAACTTTCCGAATGAAGGGTTGATTCGGAAGTTTTCTCTTGATTCGGAACTCTAATGCTTGGTTCGGAACCTTGAAACTTCCGAATGAAGGTGTCTTGATTCGGAACTTAAAGACTTATTCGGAACCTAATACTTGACTCGGAACCTTCCGAATGAAAGACTCATTCGGAACTTTTTAGCTGATTCGGAAGTCTGGAAACCCAGATACAGTAGCAGGTAAGCGAAGAACACGGGACACAACTTTTAATCAAAATCAAATCAAATACTTAAAAAGGTTTTACCAAATTAAACACAAATCATTTAGACACCATAAGCAACGAATCCCACTAATAAAAACACAAATCCCATCAACTTTTTAAGATCAAATCAAGAAAAATAAAACTTAAGAACTTGAAGATAAAAATGGAGATGAACAAGATGAAATGAAAGATTAAACAAGAATATGTATTGATTGATTAATGTTTTGACAAGATAAAACAAAGATTAAAATTACAAGATTAAAGAATCAAAGATGAAAATCACCAATCACCCTAGTGGTGATGGTGAAGCTACGAACCAGGAAGAAAGAAAATGGGGAAGAAGAAAAATAATAATTCCTAATATGTGTGAGGGGAAGGCTATTTATAGCCTTGTCCTTTGGTTGGTGAGTGGGCTTTCTCCCGTACTTCTTGTCTTTTCATCTTTTCAGAAAAGTTTCCGTTTTTCGATTCTGATTCGGGATTTGTTGTCGATTAAATTCAACTCGTCTTTTAATTTCTTCGTTTAATAGACTTGAGTTTCTTCGACTTATATAAATCTTCCATCTTTGGTCATTTTCTTCGATAAATCTTCGAATAGGCCCAGTGACTTCAAATCTTTTGCATCTCTTGGACAATAGACTTTATCTTGAGTCTTTTTCTTCAGTAAAACCCGTGCAATCCCATGTTTTCTTCAATATTCATCCGGTTGGCTCTGAAAACACAATAAACACAAAAACCACGCATAATTCCAAACAAATGATAATAAATACGTGTTTTGGTCTCGTTTTAGCCCGAATTAAGTGGTAAAAGGATGGGTGTTTACACACCTATCAATAAGCCAAAAAACAAAACACCTTAAATAGAATTTGAAATGGAACTCTATCAGTAAAAGTCCCAAAGGCGCATTGGTTATCATGTTTGTGTGTGAGAGGAGTGGCGCAGGTTCGAGTCCTGGCCACGTCCTTTTTGGAAGAATATGTTTTTTATTTTCTTTTTAACAAAACTAAAACCTGGTGATTAACCAACTACAAAAACACAATTTAAACTAAAAATGAACAAGATTAAACCCAAAAACAAGCTAAAATGTGCCCAGTTATGAAAAGATGCTACAGTAACGAATTTTAAAGAAAAACAGAGTCGTCTGAGATCCCAATCGTACTCTGATATAACAAGAAACCAACTGATGACTTTTTGAGGTCTGAATGTGGTCGTTTGATGTGATTACTTGGATGTTTTTGGCAAGTAGGGCACCCCCACAACCAGTTGGGTTATGGGGAGTCACAAATAAGGTATAGCACACAAGAGTAACACAAAATAAACACACACCAAGAAAATCAAGTTGCTGATGTGTTTGGTAGGTCTGGGTGCCAAGAGTTGGTCTGCTTGACCAAATGGGTGACTTTTGGCAGCCCAAATCTTACCCACATCACACCTAAGTTACACTAAACTCAAACAAATCCCTAAATAACCTGACTATTTAAAAACTTACAAAGATTTAATGATATAAAATACAAAAACAAGACAGATTTACCCTACTGATTATGTTGACATTTTTTTTACCAAAAAACGAACATTCAAGATCCTTTTTTTAACCTACCAATCTGAAAACCAAGTACCAAATACAACTACAACAACCTAATAGAGTGTGTTAGACTGATTTTTAACTAGTTAAGAATCTACTTTCACTTCTTCTTATACTTGGATGCCAATTTCTGAAAATAAAAAAAAACGTTTCTCGAAAACTTTTGAACACCAAATTCCTTTTTTAAATAAACCTTACACTAACTTGCATAAAAAAATAAGATTAAACTAACAAATACAGTAAAATGGAACTCAGTTATTGCATAAAAATCAAACTTTCATTTTCATTAATCATTAATTTTTTTTTACAAAAAATGGAACAAAGAAACCAAGTCACAAGTCGACATTGGTTTTATAGTACATGTAAGAAGATTCTAGATACTGAATATAAAAATGCTAAATCATAAACCCTAATAGCTGAAATTCCAAAGCTGCCCCTTGATCTTTGACTTGATTCTTGGTAAAAAACAATCACATGTGACTCCAGCTGGTGTGAATGCATCTTGAACGTTGAATACTCCTTAGCCAACAAGGAAAATGATATTAGCCTTTGATTTTCTGCTCATAGTCCTTTCTTGCTATTTCTGGGGTGACAGGAGAATCTCGTGGGGTCCAAAATAGTCACGGGGTGAATGGGTTTAGGTGTGGGATGGGATTAGTGGGTAGTAAACTTAGGATCTAGAGGTAATTAGGGCAAAGCCCTTTGATTTGGGTGATTTAGGTTTCTAGGGTTTATATAATTGGGAATAGTAAACATGGAAGGTTTAATCTGGTTTGGGATATTAAACATGTTTACCTCCAAAAAGATTGGTTTAAAACTGATTTAATAAATCAGTTTAGTGAGATGTGGGTGGATTATGACGTGGAAGGGTGGGAGAGTCTGATTGGTGAAGGAGTGGGTAGTGGGTGACGTGGGAGGCTGTGATAGGAGGGTGGGGTTTATATGTCTTGGCATAAATGGTCCCTAGATTCCCTATTGTTTGTCACTTTGAAATAAAACAACCAAAAGGTAATAATCATTTGTAATTAAAGTTTGGTTTCTTCTAATTTGGCCACCAAAACTTCCATAAACTTGTTCCAAGGGTTTTTAATGCACTTCATGCAATCTTCAAGGGCCAATCATGTACAATCTCATCATTTTAGGGACCCAATGTGTAATTTTGAGATTTACTAGGGTTTAAATTGACAATTCTTCAAAAGATGGGGGACCAATCTTGCCAATCTTTAAAACTTCAAGGACTTCTTTGTAAAATCATTGTTCGGGTCCGGTTCTTTGTGCGGCTTCGTTTCTCGTGTTCGTTTTTGCTTGATTCTTGTGATCTTTTGTTGATTTGACGATATCCGTACCTAAAATACACAAGGAACAAACACAAGCATATTTTAGGGTATTTTAATGATATTTTAAGCGTTTTAAGCCCAATTTGGACGATGTGACTATGTATAATTACAGTCTCATCACTCTCCCATACTAAACCATTGTCGTGCCCTCACGCAATGCTAGAATTAAGTATCTTAGCACTTCCAAAATTCATCTTATGATGACATTTATTGAAGACATAAATTTAATAAACTACTACACGTGTTTTAGACAGAATGTGTTAGCCCTAAAATGTGAGCGCCATTTACGGAATTACATTAGTTTGATATAGCCACACACGCAGGGACTAGTTTTGTTAAGTTAGAATAGTTCGTGTGTGACAAGGCTATATATACCCCTCCATACTTCCATGGAGGGGTGAGGCTTTTCATTCTTTGTGTATTTCCCTTTCTCTCTCTAAATACACACACTACATTCAAGCTTTACTTTCTCTCTCTGAAAATGTCTAAACATTTCTTTTATCCTCCCCGACCTCTGGATCACCTCTTGTTAGCTTGAATCTTATGATGTTAACAATTGGTATCAGAGCTAACCGGGGGTGTTTTGTGTTTGTGTTTGCTTATTTTTTGGTGTTCGTGGCTTTTAACAGCTCATTTATGCTTATTCTTTAAGCTGTTTAGTCACGTAGCTTTTGTTCTTGATTATCAGTCACATATTCTGTCCCATTCTGATTATCAGTCATAAATTCAGTCAAAGTCCCATTTTTCTCTCTTTCCTTCTTTGTGATGTATTTTTTTTGGTATATCAGCTTTTCAGAAAAGCTGTACGATTGGTCACTGGTTTATGTCGCATCTATTTTCTTTTTGATCGAATATACTATTGTTATTCTCTTTTCCCAATGCATAAGATCTGGTTTTTTATTTGTGGGTTAAGATATGAAAAAATGATGGAACAAATCCAGTATTTTCGGAACCACCAAAGAAAAAAAAAAGGTCAAAACCCTTTTCCGACAGCTTATTCCGATGGGTTTTCCGATAAAGCATTCCGATGGGTTTTTAGATTGTCATTCCGATGGGTTTAGATAGTCATTCCGATGGACTCTATTTTGATTTTCCGATGGACTCTATATTGATATTCCGATGGAATCAATTTTGATATTCCGATGGACTCTAATTTAATATTCCGATGGACTCTATATCAATATTCCGATGGATCTAAAAAAACTCAGTTGACTCAAACATAACTTTACACCGAGTCAACTCGGTATTGACCGAGTTGACCAGGTTAACTCAACTTAGTCAAAGGTCAACACTATCCCAACTCCGACTAATCCCTACAACCAAACTCAATAACAGTCAAAATAAACAAAATCCAAACCCGACTCTATCTTTTTTAACCTTAACCCATCGACAGACATCTACCATCCTACTTCATCTAACTAGACTCAAAAGTAAAAAAAAAAAATCATGGTGATCTCAGAATCATTTCGTGATTTGACATGCATGCCAAGATCTATTTAGATCCAAAAACACAAAAGCAAATCTCATCATTGATATGTATGTTGATGATATAAAATCATCTCGTTCATATTCGAATAAGAAAGAAAACAAATAACAATTATGTTTTTGTTTTTCTTCGATTCGTTTATTCAATGAAAAAAATCAACATGCACGGAAATCAACACCTACCCGAGACCTCTCTTAGAGATCTTGATGACGCCATTTTCTTGATCTTGAGGGTTTGTTACATCTCGAATTAAAAGATTAAAAGGGTATGGGGTTTTGGTTTGATTTGTACCAATGAAGATATAGGTGCTCATGAATTGGATTTTGAATGAGAGATGAGAAATATGTATGAGCTGAGAATCATAGATGATGGATGGGATGTGACTAGGATTTTTTCTGTTTTTGATATAAGAGAAGATGGGGGGCGGTGAGTACGTTGGAAGAGATGGGGGCGGACTAAAACTGTGTGAGGAATGAAGTGATTAGGTTTCCTAATTCCTAGGGTTGGGGTCTAATATATCTGGTCATTGGATCGGGTATTTAGTTAGATTTAGTTGGGGCCTTTAAACTGACCGGGCATGTGATGGGCCAATGCAAATACTAGGCCGAGTTTTATTTATGGGACAATACTCGAGTCTAGTAGTAGCATCTCAGGTTGTTGGCTTAGAGATTTGCTAATGGATATAAGCTAATATTGGGCTGATGCATTTTGATTCATGGGGTATGTATGATAAGTTTGGTTGGACCGAGATATTAATAGTGAACCGGGTTCATTTATCGGGCTATGATGACTTTATTTCGAAACCGGATATTTGCTATGTTTCGATCCGCGCATCAGTTGGGCATGTGACTGACGTTGGGCTTAAATGACAAGTTATCTAGACAAATTTTGTTCCTCAAAGACGATTCATTTCATGATTTGTTCTAGTTAACGACATTCACAAACACAACACCAAAGCAAACAAAACACTTAATGCTAAAACGATCCGATATAAGATTCACTTTAACGACAAGGCTAGTTTTGATTCTACAAAGACAAGTGATCACGAAGTGGATTTGGTATTCTTTATTTGAAGTTGAAGTGAGATTTCATGAAGGCGTCTACTTATTTCATCATCGAGCCTTCCTTCTATTTTTCTACCCCTTTTCTTCAAACCCAGTCTATCGATTGATGACTTGCTTGGGCGATAAAATTTATGATTGAGACTTGAATTATCTAGTTTCCACTGTCAAGGGGTGGATGGTCGACGACATGGATAACTATCATTTGTGGGTGTCACACGCAGTTGCTCGTGTGGATAACTTCAAGAGATGTCAGAGACTTGTTTCTGCACCGTTCTTCAATCGACATAAGTGCAAGCTTAAGTAACAAATTTGGGGGATTGTACTTCAGTTTCAAGTTTGGAATATCGGATTTACTTCACATGTGGTCACAACAAATAGCCGAATGAATTCGAGGTTGGTAAGTTAGACAGAGAGAGATGGAATCAGCAATCAATTCTCACGGGATATTTATGAGCTTCATAACGACAATGGTACTTCATAGTCTAAGCAAAAATTTTCAAAGTTTCTCAATGACTTTCAAAACTTTTCAAGACATTTGCTTAAGACTAAGAACTTCTCGAGTATATAGACGTCCATGATAATGATGCTTCCGAGAGTTCGAAATCATCATGGGGGAAGATCGTGTACTTTGAAGTAATCGGATCAACTTCCAGGGGGAAGTAGTGTACATGGAATGGTATCTACTTTACCTTATATGATTTTTATGAAGTATTATGCAGGCGTGAGAAGAATTGTTGCTGATTTCCTGCATGTTACCCCAAACGGATTATCACCAAAACCTAAACGACATGAAACAGTATAGGAGCAGTATTATTTGGTGTGGTTCTTCTACAAATTTCCGCTGTGCACTTAAACCGATGAGCTAGAAGATTGTCCAAACTACATCAGAGTGTTAGAATCTGCTTAAGATACAGATATTGATTTGGGGGGAAGCTGATAAAAAAACTTCGTCAAAAAGAAGTCTATGAAGAAAGTTTTTTTATACATGCTGCATGAATTGGGGGGAAGTTAATCCAAATCATGCATATTACAATTGTTCAACAACAAGCGAAGACAAAGAGGATTCAAGCTGAGGTACAAGTTATGAAGACAAGAAGACTTAAAAGACATCCTCAGCATTGGAAGCACCTTGGAAGACTTTATTTTGTTGTATTTGTACTTGTTAGGAACATTGTAAGTAATTCCGTATGTCTCCACATTGGGGGAAGATTGTTAGCCCTAAAATGTGAGCGCCATTTACGGAATTACATTAGTTTGATATAGCCACACACGCAGGGACTAGTTTTGTTAAGTTAGAATAGTTCATGTGTGACAAGGCTATATATACCCCTCCATACTTCCATGGAGGGGTGAGGCTTTTCATTCTTTGTGTATTTCCCTTTCTCTCTCTAAATACACACACTACATTCAAGCTTTACTTTCTCTCTCTAAAAATGTCTAAACATTTCTTTTATCCTCCCCGACCTCCGGATCACCTCTTGTTAGCTTGAATCTTATGATGTTAACATAATGTATTGTTTTCATCACGATAAAGTGACTTTTAGGGTCATAGAATAAGAACACGTGAATGCTTCGTTAGAAATAATTTCGTCGTCCTCGATTTTCATCCAATTCCATGCTAAGCGTGTAACGAGATCATTGTTATTATAAGTTAGCAACACAATCATATCTCATGAGTGTTAATTACACACCTAAACTCCCTTATTACTAATTGGTATCTCTTATATTTTATTTTTGTCTTAATGATCACGAGGATACATCATTGACTTATGCGTGAATAGAGATTAGGTCTAAAAACAGAGTCTTAAAGGTGTAACCAAACTCATCGAATTAATAATTCATTTATTTAACTCTTATCGCCAAAATTAATTTATTTTAATCTTCGTGTAAACGATATTCGTGTAAACGATATTCCGAAACTAGTCTAGATGGTGGCTAAGTCTAAAAAATACTCGAATTTTTTTTAGCAAAACATAGCATCGGAATGTCCCATCGGAATGTCTATCAGAATGATGTTAGAATGTGGTATTGGAATGTCTGTCGGAATGTAGTATCGGAATGTCTGTCGGAATGTAGTATCGGAATGTATGTCGGAATGTATAACTATCGGAATACACAATCGGAATAAAGCTGTCAGAATCACCTATCAGAATAGTCTGTCATAATAACCGTCGGAATGCTGTCGGAATACAAGATCGGAATAACCGTCGGAATGTTAAAACCCTTTTCTGATGGAATTTCGTCGGAATAACTGTCGGAATATGAAACCCTTTTCCGATGGAATTCCGTGGGAATAACTATGCAGTTCCGAAACTTTAGGTAGAAAAATGAGATTTTTGACAAGAAATCCATGATTTTAACCAACCGAAAGCAACCAAATCCCTACCACAACTATGTAGAAGATTTATATCAAGATTTAGAGCATGGAAAACACAAAAAAATCTTGAATTCGAGATGATTTTAGGAGTTAATCACACGAATCAAGTATAATATCAACAACGAATCACAAAACTACCCCATGGCGATTGATACCAATTGTTGTCCCATATATTTGTGATGATTAAACAAGAAAGAAAGGTAGATAAAAGATGAATTCTAGAGAGAGAAAGTAGTGAGAGAAAGTAGAGAGGAGTGTGTGAGAAACTTGGTGAATATTAGATTAGGAGAATAGAAAAATGAGACAACCAACCTTTCCTTACATGCAAGGAGAGGTTTATATAGCCTTGCCTACATGTGGCATGATGGGCTATATGATAATGGGTCGGGCTTTCCTTTTGGGCTTTGGTTACTTATGAATGAACCTTAGCTTAAAGTTAAGCCCGTAATACACGACTAATCTACTACCTATTACAATGTTCTAATATACGATAAATAATAAACATATGACCGAGCATTCTTGTTTGACTCAATATTTTGAGGCTAACAAAGGACCCCACAAATCAAGGTGAACAAGATCACCAATCTTGTTGGATTTTTTATTACTCAATGGGAAGGGTTCCCTTGTTTGTTTGGCCCTATGACAAGTTTCACAGACAGAATTACTAGTATTTCTAGGGAGGTTGAGGTCAGTCTTGAGAGAATTTAGAACTTGGTCAATAGGGTGACTAAGTATACAATTCCATAGGTCTTTGGAGGTATTAAAAGTCATAGCATAATTTACATTACCTAAATTGTTATTCTTAAGGTAAAAAAAAGATAAAGCCCCCAAAATTCACTACAAGTCCCTAGAATCATTCCCTTGTCCAAGTCCTAAATATAACACTTATCCTCATAAAATCCCACAAACAGTTTACTATCTTTGATAAGTTTATTCACAGATAACAAACTAACACAATAACTAGGGACAACAAGAACATAATGCAAAATATCATTATTAGAGAGTCACAAGTCCCCTATATGACTAATAGTGGCAACAATGCCATTAGGATGACCAACAGAGATGTTGAGGTTGGATATATCTACAACATTCACCATACCAACAATGGATGTGGTAAGGTGTAGGTTAGCCCTAGCGTCAATAATCCAACCCAGAGCAATGGTTTTGACAAAAAATTTGGAGTTACCACAGAAAAATTTAGAGAAATTAACACTAAACCAAACATTAGCATTAAAGAAGGAGATTCTACCCGCCATATTAGACTTGGGGGACGTTTGGTAGGATGGAATCGCAAAGAATGGAATTGTAGTAGAGAATGGAATGACAGAGAAAGGGAAAGGCTTTGAAGTCTGGGAATTGATTCTGCTGTTTGGCGTGAACAAAGAATTCAACATTGGAATGCGCTAGAGAATAAATTCCTTTGTTTGGTATAACAGAGAATTAGTTTTGACTATGGTCAAGATATCAAATATTCATGATCATTATTATTAGATTATTGTGATCTTATTGTCATTTGTATCTTCTTTTATACCTATCAATTTACGTTTTTCATTCATTTGAAAAAAAAATTATATGTTCGGAATACTAAAACTTCTTGACAGGCATTTACACAGCCTTTTTTGTATGTCTACTTGAAAGGTACATTAATAAATGTAATGGGACTAAAAGCTAACCATATGATCAGTTAATCACACATATGATCAGTTGATCACACGAAGGACACACCAAAATCATTTTATTTGCAACTCATAATTATAAAGCACTATTATTTAAGTTGTCTACTGAACTTGCAACAAAACATACTAAAAAAAGTATAGCGAAACTACATATTTGAATTGTCTACTGAACTTGCAGCTCACTAGCCTAATGAACTTACACAACTACTAAAACTTGTAGCTATTGAGACTACTACAACTTGCATAGTACACATGCTTATAAAACTGAATATAAAGAAAAACCATTAGCATAAAGAAGTTGGAATATTCTTAGTAACTGATGTAGTAAATTAGTCACTTGTTTTAGGAAAAACAAGTAACCGTGACAAGTATTAAACTCGATGATATAAGAAAACCGTCGAATCTTCGTTCTCGAAGGAGGTGTGTGAATTAAGTGCCAATTATATAAAATCAATATTTGGATTAGTGTCGTTTTTGGATGAGAAAAGAAGGAAAAATAAGACGAATTACACTAAAAATTATCCTATGACGTAAAACGAACGAAATCGTAAAACGCGACGAAAAACGAAAGTCTTTTAAAAATTACCAAAAAATTATCAAAAATCAATAAAAATGTAAATAAGACAAAATGCAAGCAAAATTTCCAACACTTTTTTAATAGTTTTATTTTAATATTTAAAGTTTAATAAAAAACCAAAAATTAAATAAAATTAAAAGTAAGTCAAATTGAAAACTTTTTCTTTTGTAAACCTCTAAAATACTTTTAAAAATTTAAAAATGATTTTTCAAAAATTTTAAAATACTTTTTTCTATTTATAAATCACTTTTTAAAAATAAAATAAAAAATAATCATATAAAATAAAAGAAAGACGTGAAAAATATACTTTTTTAACCAAAAAGTGTTAAAGTACTTAAAGAACAAACAAAAAATGAAAAATGGTAAAAAAGACTTTTCCAATAAGCTGAAAACAGCTTATTTATAAGCTATTTAAATAAATAAGCCAAAAAACAAAACACCTTAAATAGAATTTGAAATGGAACTCTATCAGTAAAAGTCCCAAAGGCGCATTGGTTAACACGTTTGTGTGTGAGAGGAGTGGCGCAGGTTCGAGTCCTGGCCACGTCCTTTTTGGAAGAATATTTTTTTTTATTTTCTTTTTAACAAAACTAAAACTTGGTGATTAACCAACTACAAAAACACAATTTAAACTAAAAATGAACAAGATTAAACCCAAAAATAAGCTAAAATGTGCCCAGTTATGAAAAATGCTACAGTAACGAATTTTAAAAAAAACAGAGTCATCCGAGATCCCAATCGTTCTCTGATATAACAAGAAACCAACTGATGACTTTTTGAGGTCTAAATGTGGTCGTTTGAGGTGATTACTTGGATGTTTTTGGCAAGTAGGGCACCCCCACAACCAGTTGGGTTATGGGGAGTCACAAATAAGGTATAGCACACAAGAGTAACACAAAATAAACAAACACCAAGAAAATCAAGTTGCTGATGTGTTTGGTAGGTCTGGGTGCCAAGAGTTGGTCTGCTTGACCAAATGGGTGACTTTTGGCAGCCTAAATCTTACCCACATCACACCTAAGTTACACTAAACTCAAACAAATCCCTAAATAACCTGACTATTTAAAAACTTACAAAGATTTAATGATATAAAATACAAAAACAAGGCAGATTTACCCTACTGATTATGTTGGCATTTTTTTTTACCAAAAAACGAACATTCAAGATCCTTTTTTTAACCTACCAATCTGAAAACCAAGTACCAAATACAGCTACAACAACCTAATAGAGTGTGTTAGACTGATCTTTAACTAGTTTTAATGTCACCTTAACCATTCAAACCCCTAATCCCAAACACCCTTTAAGTTTCAGAATATGAAATTAACAAACAACTATGACGCAAATCAAAGACAGAATCTATTGTAACCTTAATCTAGCATGCATTTAGATTAAAAATAATGAACATAAACTGAACAACAAACTATGATTCAACTTATTCTACAAAGTCACCTGATACAAATGATTTTGCTAAGGTTCGGATTAAGTTCTCGGTATCTCCTCGAATTGATTTCGGCTCTAAGTGGAATGATTTGTTCTTGGTTAATAAAAAGGTGATGGTTTGTTTATCTATTTTAAACTAATGACAAATAAGTAAGTGTTGAAGAGTAGAATTAAAGCTTTAAAGGATTAAACTAAAAAGACGAGTTTAAATATAAATGCTTGAAAACTTAAAGATTATATTAGAAAGATAGATGAACACTCAATAAAAACTAACACTTGGAAAACTTTGTAAAAATATGAACTTAGTCGGAAAATGCTAAAAGAAAGTAAGATCGGAATATCTTAAGAATAGTCACTGATCGGAATACAAAGCAATCTCGTCGGAATATGTGGCTGATCGGAATGTGGGGAACCAGTACTGATCGGAATACTAAAAATGAGTGCCAATCGGAATAATGAGATTAATACTGATCGGAATAAGGGACAAAAGGGCACAATCGGAATATTATAAACTAGTACTAATCGGAATGTTATGAAAGCAACACAAATCGGAATATCACATAAGATCTCAATCGGAATAACTAGAAAAATTGCACTAATCGGAATATTGCCAAAACAAGCTACAATCGGAAAACCTAAACCCTTTTCCGATCACACGATCGGAACAAGGGTGTGGAGTGCTGGTCGGAATGACCCAATCGGAAAAGGGTTTTACCCTTTCCGATATCCCTATGATCCGAATTACAAGCAAGGTAAATAAGCTATTTCAATAAGCTACTACCCAAACTAGCTCGAATCTAATATGAAACAAATCAAATAAGCATAAATAACAACTTATCTAAACTCCAAATAATCAATCTTATAAATCAAATGGTAAAAAGATTAACTTTTTATAAAAACTTTAAAAAGTAAATAAGCTAAATCAACAAATAAGCCAATAAGCACAAAGATCTTAAAGCTGATTTGTTTAGAAACTTAAGGAAACATAAAAAGATCAACTTTTTAAGCACAAAATCCTTGATGAACAACACGGTTCATACGAGATTTGTACCAAAATCAATCAAAATCAAAGAAAGGTAGAATAAGATTAAAGATTAAAAGCTAAAAACTTGAACTTGATTAATGAAGAGAACAATACAAAGGTTTTATATTTGAAAGATTAAAAGGAAGAAAGATGAAAACTAGTGAGAGAAAGTTTAGAACTTTCTCTCTCTAAAAACTAGAGAGAATGAAAAAACTAAAAACTACCTAAAAGACTAACTAAATCCAATTTTTGTGAAGTAAGGTCCTATATATAGGCGTGTGGTATGGGCTTGTGAATTGGCTTTGGTATCGGGCTTCTTTTCTTCTTTCTTCTTTAGTCTTCACGCTTTTTTAAATAAACGTCTCCGACTTTGGATTTTTAGAAGTGTCGGTGAATAATTCTAACTCGTCTTATAATCTTTTGTTTAATAGACTCGAGTTCTTTGACATATATGAATCTTCCATCTTTGGCTCTATTCTTCGATAAATCTTTAAATAGGCACAATGACTTCAAATCTTTTGCATCTCTTGGACAATTGACTTCGTCTTGAGTCTTTTCCTCGATAAAACCCGTGCAATCCCATGTTTTCTTCAATATTCTCCTGGTTGACTCTGAAAACACAATAAACACAAAAACCACGCATAATTCCAAACAAATGATATTAAATACGTGTTTTGGTCTAGTTTTAGCCAGAAATAAGTGGTAAAAGGATGGGTGTTTTCACACCTATCATCACCCAAAAATCATTCAAACCCAATTTTGGAAGGTTCAAGCCAAACCTTGGACTGAGGCCTTTTCCAAACAACAGCTGAATAGTTGAATGAGCTTATGATGGACAAGTAGAGAAACCCTGTTGATTGGAATCCACAAGGGACCCAAGGTTACAAAATATCTACAAAAATAAAATGATGGAATGGAGATGATGATAAGAGGGTCTTGTTTCTTTTTAGAACCTGCACAAGCATAACTAAACAAGACAAACACTTCAAGTCTGAATAATCTAACACCAAGAGCTTGTCAGGGCTTTTGGTTTTAGCTTATTCAAACAGTAAGGATTATAAACCAATAATTTGATTTTTTCAAAAACTTTGGAACCAAACCAAAACTTATAACCAAACTTATAAAACCTTGAACTATTATTATAACTAGACAAACCAAGTATAAGAATCTACTTTCACTTCTTCTTATACTTGGATGCCAATTTCTGAAAATAAAATAAAAAAAACGTTTCTTGAAAACTTTTGAACACAAAAATCCTTTTTTAAATAAACCTTACACTAACTTGCATAAAAAATAAGATTAAACTAACAAATACAGTAAAAATGGAACTCAGTTATTGCATAAAAATCAAACTTTCATTTTCATTAATCATTAAAATTTTTTTACAAAAAATGGAACAAAGAAACCAAGTCACAAGTCGACATTGGTTTTATAGTACATGTAGGAAGATTCTAGATACTGAATATAAAAAATGCTAAATCATAAACCCTAATAGCTGAAATTCCAAAGCTGCCCCTTGATCTTTGACTTGATTCTTGGTAAAAAACAGTCACATGTGACTCCAGCTGGTGTGAATGCATCTTGAACGTTGAATACTCCTTAGCCAACAAGGAAAATGATATTAGCCTTTGATTTTCTGGTCATAGTCCTTTCTTGCTATTTCTGGGGTGACAGGGGAATCTCGTGGGGGGCACAAAGTCACGGGGTGAATGGGTTTAGGTGTGGGATGGGATTAGTGGGTAGTAAATTTAGGATCTGGAGGTACTTAGGGCAAAGCCCTTTGATTTGGGTGATTTAGGTTTCTAGGGTTTATATGATTGGGAATAGTAAACAGGGAAGGTTTAATCTGGTTTGGGGATATTAAACATGTTTACCTCCAAAAAGATTGGCTTAAGACTGATTTAATAAATCAGTTTAGTGAGATGTGGGTGGATTATGACGTGGAAGGGTGGGAGAGTCTGATTGGTGAAGGAGTGGGTAGTGGGTGACGTGGGAGGCTGTGATAGGAGGGTGGGGTTTATATGTCTTGGCATAAATGGTCCCTGGATTCCCTATTGTTTGTCACTTTGAAATAAAACAGCCAAAAGGTAATAATCCTTTGCAATTAAAGTTTGGTTTCTTCTAATTTGGCCACCAAAACTTCCATAAACTTGTTCCAAGGGTTTTTAGTACACTTTATGCAATCTTCAAGGGCCAATCATGTACAATCTCATCATTTTAGGGACCCAATGTGTAATTTTGAGATTTACAAGGGTTTAAATTGACAATTCTTCAAAAGATAAGGGACCAATCTTGCCAATTTTTAAAACTTCAAGGACTTCTTTGGAAAATCATTGTTCGGGTCCAGTTCTTTGTATGGCTTCGTTTCCCGTGTTCGTTTTTGCTTGATTCTTGTGATCTTTTGTTGATTTGACGATATCCGTACCTAAAATACACAATGAACAAACACAAGCATATTTTGGGGTATTTTAATGATATTTTAAGCGTTTTAAGCCCAATTTGGACGATGAGACTATGTATAATTATAGTCTCATCACTCTCCCATACTAAACCATTTTCGTGCCCTCACGCAATGCTAGAATTAAGTATCTTAGCACTTCCAAAATTCATCTTATGATGACATTTATTAAAGACATAAATTTAATAAACTACTACACGTGTTTTAGACATAATGTATTGTTTTCATCACGATAAAGTGACTTTTAGGGTCATAGAATAAGAACACGTGAATGCTTCGTTAGAAATAATTTCGTCGTCCTCGATTTGCATCCAATTCTATGCTAAGCGTGTAACGAGATCATTGTTATTATAAGTTAGCAACACAATCATATCTCATGAGTGTTAATTACACACCTAAACTCCCTTATTGCTAATTGGTATCTCTTATATTTTATTTTTGTCTTAATGATCACGAGGATACATCATTGACTTATGCGTGAATAGAGATTAGGTCTAAAAATAGAGTCTTAACGGTGTAACCAAAATCATCGAATTAATAATTCACCCTAATAGACAACGATGTCAAAAAAATAAGTCAACAAAAAGGATCGATAAACACGATTTTAGAACGGTTTTGAACATGAGACTTATTACCATGACTTTTATTATCCGCCATCATCGGTGGTTTTATTATCATGGTTTACCTCCATCTTTTATTCAACTTCGCCATGAAGCTTTTATTATGACTTTGGTCTTGCCCTTGTCTTTTATTATCTGCCATCATCAGTGGTTTTATTATGACTTGACGTATATCCTCACGCTAAAGAGAATTTTGGATCTTTAAAGCTTCAAAGATTAAGGCTTGATTCACGTTCAATTTGGGCATAGATTTTTCGGTCTTGTGAGCTTCAATTTTTTTCTTAATTTAGGTGAGCACTTGAAATCTTATTATTGGGTGAAGCTTTCGATTATTCAGGTTGCTAATACTTCAAAATCGTGACGCTGGCGATACCTCAATGTTTTCCCAATTTAACTACATGGAAGCTACTAAAACAAATTAGAAACCAACAATAGAGACTAAACCGCTAAATCAATATTTATTAACAATTTATTTATAAAAGCGTGGGGAGAATAAGCAATAATTACTACACATGAGATCGTGAAAGATTATGAGACTTATAAATAACTCTATCATTTCTCGTCCTCATTTAAGAGACTTAGCCTAAAAAGTTAAGGAATCGAAGCTAAGTGCTCAACACGCACGGTCGAGTCAAAAATTACTCTTATTCTCACCATCTGAAAACCTACATTCGTATCTTAAACACTTATGAAAAATACAAAAAAATTTAAAATTTGGCCATTTTTAGCCTTATTTTGCAACAAAATGATAACAAAAAGATGAATTATGGATTGCGTGGTGACGTAAGCAAGGTGAAGTATCTACTCACCCCCCCCCCCCCCCCCCCCCCGCCATACTAAAACTAAACATTGTCCGCAATGTTTCGACTCTAGGGGTGAAAACACCCCCATACTAGAGACGAAGTCGAATGCTTAATCTCGAGCATGGAAAGAGTAAAACGAATAACCAAAAAGCCGTTTATGAATTATGCTAATAAGATAAACGTTAGAACATAAAAGGATATCATCGAATATCGGAATCTCCAAAGGCAACGATCGAAGCTCGAGTGATCGGTAAAACGAACACAAGAGGCTTTAATGACGACGATGAACCTAATGAATCACAATCACAAACAACCACGGAACAAAGGTTGGAAGAGCACAAGTCCCCTCATTACACTATTAGAAAAGCGATAATGTTTACAAGGATAAGCATGAGAATCCCCCACGAGGCACCTTGTTTTTGATAACCGAGTCAAAAGCTCGACTCGAATCCCCATAAATGTGATCATTTAGGGATAATAATTGTTTGGTCATTTTTGGTGGGGCTTACATGATAATCAATGCCCAAAATCAACCGGTATAAAGGACTAAGTCCTTTGATGATGCAAAATATCGGGATCGAAGATGGCGTCCTCGTTTTCGGATGAAAGACGAAACAACGCCACTTCAACATGTGCTAGAACCCCAAAGGGGTAGAAGAAAAGAGATGAGAAGTAGAAGGGTGGGACAATTGGTAAGGCAACAAAATGAGCTACTCGAGGTAGACTCACACCAAGCAAATGAATAAGATTTCCATTTATTGCATCAGTGGAAGACCGAGATTTCCCTTTACAACGAATTCCGGGATCGTAAATCTCGTCCTCGGTGGAGAAATGTGAGGGAACATAAGGGGCTTCCCCCACACTAGATCCACACCAACCGTCGTCAAAAGGAGTAGACGAGGTGGTATTACTCATATAACAACGTGATGACGGATTTAAACTTGTAGACAAATCTTTTAAATCACTTTTAAAATCTTTTCCTTTTTCATCGTTTAAAAACTCTTTATGAAAACCCGATTTGATAATGTCGAAAATATTTGGCGTTTCAAATTCAAAATTAGTCGCGCTAAAATTCCTCACATTTAAGTCGCGATTAGGGGGTGGTGGATTGTATAAGTTCTCAAAACGTTTGTCAACAAAGAACACTGCCCCCTCGGGGTCTACATACTCGTCATCCTCATGAATGTCGATCTCATCGATTTCTTCATCAAAGATAGGCTTGTCAAACCAAGGTTTGTCATTCCCCTCCTTGAGTATCTTAGAAACTCTCTCAAAAAGATCACGATCAAGCACGAAACCATCATTCTTTTGTGGGGATTGTTGATAAGTTAAATCCTCACGAATGTGGTAAACGTAATTCTCATTTGAGGAGTGTTGATTAGGTAACTCCTTGAGAATTGGATTTTTGGTCACATGAGTTGGTTCATCATCGAAAATAAGACGTTCCAACTCATTTAGTTCATCCTCGATTTTGGAAAGATCAACCTCACTCGTAGGTGGGAGTGGAGGCAAAAGTGCTAGCTCTCGTTTGATAATTTCCTCAATCTCGGGATCAAACTCATAATCATCGTACTTCACATGTGAAGAGGTCTTTTTAGGAGAATCCTCAAAAAGGGCATGTGGATTTCGAAGTACGTGATCAATCTTGGCAAAATCGCCATCGTCACCATCAAAGAAAGAGTCGATGTGAGCACTCACACCCATGGTCTTACAACTCGAATGACTATGCTTAGGCGACTTTTCTAAAACGAGAGGATCGATGTCAATAAAACCTTTAGCCTCAACGGGTGTTGGGCTCGGCAATGGAGGCACTTCGATAGAGTTAGAAGTTGAAGCCTCAAATACTTGGTCCTTCGAAGGTAGTAAAGACGAGTCTATTTTTGTCATTGTCGTGATGGCACTGACGTCGCCCTTCGGAATTGGTCGTTCATTTGTTTCACTAAATATATCCCAAAGTGATTTTTCATCCATAAATTTACGCATACCTTTTTGAATTAAGTACACATATTCTTTATCATTAAAATCATCATCTTTAAAACCGTTTTTCTTAATTCTTTCAAAACATGCATTAAGCCTCATATTTTCCGCTAAAGTTAACATTTTGAAATCATTAGAATTTGAAACATTAGGTTTTGAAACCTCGGTTTTTTCATGATCATTTGACACTTAGGATTTACACGTGAAAAAGTCCATTTTATCCTCCCCATATCTCATAGTAAGTCTCCCCTCGTGAACGTAGATTACGGTTCGAGTCGTCGATAAAAATGGTCGGCCTAAAATAATGGGACATTTAGGGTCACACTCGTAATCGTATATGACGAAATCCGCGGGAAAAACAAACTTTCCAACTTTAACATAGACATCCTCGGCTATTCCAATTGGTATAAGTGGTGTACAATTTGCAAGCTCGATTGTCATGTTCGTGGGGGTAAGTGAAGGCAATCTCATCAATTTCCATAGAGAATGAGGCATAAGATTGATGCTAGCACCTAAATCGGCAAGCGCTAAACGTCCCTCAATCTCGGAAAAATCACAAGGTAATAGAAATAGGCCCGGATCCTCTTCCTTTCTCGGCATATGCCTTTTAGGTTTTTTAAGAAGGATCGAAGCACAAGTTTCTTCAAGGGTTACTTTGGTGAGGTCGATAAATCTCTCTTTTTGAACCGTGTATGGAATTTGAGGTACACGAGGGTGTGCACTCTTTTCCTTGGTCGCCACGTTCACCCCATCAACTTTAGAACAAGAAGACGCTTTATAAGTCGAGGGTTGAGAAGAAGGAACAACACGAAATCCATCAAGGTTAGGGGTAATCACACGACTTTTTCCACGAGACGAGGCGGATTTACATTGTTCCTTTGGATTTGAAACGGTGTCACTAGGTAACGAACTCGATGAAGCACCCGAGGCTTTGTTCATAATAGCCGAAAACATCTTTTTAATGTCAATTTGTCCTTGTTCAATTTTGTTGTTTTGTCCTCTCAACGTGTTTGAAAATTCGTTTTTCATATCACTAATTTGCGTTTCTAATCTCTTCATATTAGCGCCATTTGATTAAACGTAATTTTGAAAATCATTTGAGCCATTATAGTTTTGATTGGAAGCTTGGTTTTGATTCCCTTGAAAATTGTTTCCTTGATTAGCGTTGTTTGAAAAATTTGAATTTTGCCCATTGTTAACATTCCGGTTTTGATTGTTGTTGTTAAAACCTTGATTTTGCCAATTTAAATTTTGACCTTGATTATAACCTTGATTACCATGATTGTTTCCTTGAAAATTGTTATGATTTTGAAAATTATTGCCTTGATTTTTGTTGTTCGTTTGTTGCGATGGACCGACGTTATTTTGATTTTGGTTAGAAAAATTGTTGTTTAACGCACTCACATTCGACGTTTGGTCATCCGTAGCCGCACACTCGTAATAATTATGAGGTCCACCGCAGAACGTACACGAAGCCTCAACCGCTTTCACCGTAGCGGGAGCGTCTTTCTTTTGCATTTCGATGAGAAAAGACGTAAACACATTCGTCAACTTGTCGACTTTCGTATCAACCCTCTCAATGTCGCGATTAGAATTACTAACATTGGCGACATTGGCAACACTCGGTGCATTGCGAAGTTGGTAAACCTTGGATCGATTTTCGATAATCATCAATGCATCCTTCGGAGTTTTACACAAAAAGTTGCCACCGGAGGCGAAATTCAACGAATCTTGTTCTTGAAAGCTAAATCCGTTGTAAAATGTATCGATTTGGTGCAACTCGGAAAATCCATGGTGAGGACATTGCCTAAGCAATTCCTTAAAACGATCCCACGCGTCTCTAAAAGATTCATTCAGTTTTTGCTCAAATCTTGTAATCTCGTTTTTGAAAAACGTCGTTTTAGACGGTGGGAAAAAATTATTAACGAATTTGGAGACGAGATCCTTCCACGTAATTATGGAATTAGGTGGCTCTTTCTCGTACCAATCCTTAGAGGCACCATCGAGCGAGTACGGAAAAAGCATAAGCTTGACGACATCGGTGTCGACATTCTTAAACTTGATCGTGGCTAAAAGACGATCAAAATTTCGAATGTGGTCGTGAGGATTATCGGCTTCACGACCTCGAAACTTCGTAGCTTGTACCAACGAAAGCATTCCGCTCTTAATCTCAAAATTCTCCGCTTCGATAGCAGGAATTACGATCGCGTCTCCATAACCCTCGATGGGCGCTTGGAGCAATTCCATCATCGAACGATTGTCGTCCATCTCGTCTACGATCTCTTCAACAACGATATTAGGAACATCGGTTTCTAATTCTCGTCTACGTCGTCGATTCCTTCGATTACGATTGCATCGATTCGAAGCGTCGCTAGAATTAGAATATTCCTTCGATCGAGTGCGCATGCACTAAGCGTAGAATGGGGGGTAGAAAAGAAGATTCTTTTTCGGGTTTTTTGATTTTTCAAAAAAAATTTTGGTTTTTGATTGTTTTTAATTTTTTTGGATTTTTGGGTGTAGTACGTAGACACAAATCTACAAATCTCTCCTCGAATCGATTTCTCGATTAAAGGAGCCTCAAAGAATGAAAACGATCACGTGGAGTGAACGCCTTCGATGACTTTAGAACGTCGGTGGAACACCAAAACGTTCAAGAGGGTTTAATCTTAAAAAACAAGCAAATATAATATATAAATAATACTTGGGCGGCAAACCCTCGATTAGCCCTCTTTCTCAAAACACGCACAAGCAAGCGGGGGAAACGAGGCGACGCTAAGCACTTAAGAGCCTTTTTCTCTTAGGTCGTGAAATACAACCGCCTTATACCCACCTTATAGTTTGTGTTAATCAAAATTAAGACTCACGAAAGTATTTATCTATTTTGCCTTTAAACTCTTGCTATGGATTCGAATACAATAATTGAGTGATGAAATCTAATTAAGGTTGCGTTTTCACGCTTTTGGAGTACTTGTATATTTATTTTGATACGTAGTATAATATATTAATAATATTTACAAGAAAAATGAAAACGATAATGGGATATCTACAATATAGTAAAATGATTGTTTTGTGTTTAATTTAGGAACACTAGACACGATTGATTTGGATACTATAATATGCTAAGAAAAACTAATAAAAATGAGTATGTACGATATTTACGCTTTACAAAAATTGAAAAGCAAAAACGCACTACTCACACAAACACGATAATAATAATGGCAACTCAAAAACACCTCCCCGGCAGCGGCGCCAAAACTGATGTAGTAAAATAGTCACTTGTTTTAGGAAAAAAAAAGTAACTGTGGCAAGTATTAGTAAATTAGTCACTTATTTTAGGAAAAACAAGTAACCGTGGCAAGTATTAAACTCGACGATTTAAGAACACCGTCGAATCGAATAAATGCGAGTTCGTTCTCGAAGGAGGTGTGTGAATTAAGTGCCAATTAAATAAAATCAAAATTTGGATTAGTGTCGTTTTTGGATGAGAAAAGAAGTAAAAATAAGACGAATTACACTAAAAATTACCCTACGACGTAAGACGAACGAAATCGTAAAACGCGACGAAAAACGAAAGTCTTCTAAAAATTACCAAAAATCTATAAAAATGTAACTAAGACAAAAATGCAAGCAAAAATTTCCAAAACGTTTTTAATAATTTTATTTTAATTTTTATAGTTTAATAAAAAACCAAAAATTTAATAAAATTAAATTTAAATCAAATTGAAAACTTTTTCTTTTGTAAACCTCTAAAATACTTTTAAAAACCTAAAAATGATTTTTCAAAATTTTTAAAATACTTTTTTCTATTTCTAATCACTTTTTAAAATAAAAATAAAAAATAATCATATAAAATAAAAGAAAGACGTGAAAATATACTTTTTGAACCAAAAAGTCTTAAAGTACTTAAAGAACAAAGGAAAAATGAAAAATGGTAAAAAGACTTTTCCAATAAGCTGAAAACATCTTATTTATAAGCTGTTTAAAGAAATAAGCCAAGCAAAGGACGAAGTTTAAGCTTTAACTAAGGCAAACAAAACACCTTTAATAGAATTTGAAATAGAACTCTATCAGTAAAAGTCCCAAGGGCGTATTGGTTAGCACGTTTGTGTGTGAGAGGAGTGGCCTAGGTTCGAGTCCTGGCCACGTCCTTTTTGGAAGAATATTTTTTTTTCTTTTTAACAAAACTAAAACCTGGTGATTAACCAACTACAAAAACATAATTTAAACTAAAAATGAACAAGATTAAACCAAAAAATAAGCTAAAACGTGCCGAGTTATGAAAATATGCCATAATAACGAATTTTAAAGAAAAACAGAGTCGTCCGAGATCCCAATCATTCTCTGATATAACAAGAAACCAACTGATGACTTTTTGAGGTCTGAATGTGGTCGTTTGATGTGATTACTTGGATGTTTTTGGCAAGTAGGGCACCCCCACAACCAGTTGGGTTGTGGGGAGTCACAAATAAGGTATAGCACAAGAGTAGCACAAAATAAACAACACACCAAGCAAATCAAGTTGCTGATGTGTTTGGTAGGTCTGGGTGCCAAGAGTTGGTTTGTTTGACCAAATGGGTGACTTTTGGCAGCCCAAATCTTACCCAAAGCACACCTAAGTTACACTAAACACAAACAAATCCCTAAATAACCTGACTATTTAAAAACTTACAAAGATTTGATGATATAAAATACTAAAACAAGGCAGATTTACCCTACTGAATATGTTGACATTTTTTTACCAAAAAAATGAACATTCAAGATCCTTTTTTTAACCTACCAATCTGAAAACCAAGTACCAAATACTACAACAACCTAATAGAGTGTGTTAGACTGATTTTTAACTAGTTTTAATGTCACCTTAACCAGTCAAACCCCTAATCCCAAAGACCCTTTAAGTTTCAGAATATGAAATTAACAAACAACTATGACACAAATCAAAGCCAGAATCTATTATAACCTTAATCTAGCATGCATTTAGACTAAAAATAATGAACATAAACTGAACAACAAGCTATGATTCAACTTATACCACAAAGTCACCCAAAAATCATTCAAACTCAATTTTGGAAGGTTCAAGCCAAACCTTGGGCTGAGGCCTTTTCCAAACAAGAGCTAAATAGTTGAATGAGCTTATGATGGACAAGTAGACAAAACCCTGCTGATTGGAATCCAAAAGGGACCCAAGGGTACAAAATATCTTCAAAAATAAAATGATGGAATGGAAATGATGATAAGAGGGTCTTGTTTCTTTTTGGAACCGGCACAAGCACAACTAAACAAGACAAACACTTCAAGTCTGAATAATCTAACACCAAGAGCTTGTCAGGGCTTTTGGTTTTAGCTTATTCAAACAGTAAGGATTATAAACCAACAATCTGATTTTATTCAAAAAAATTGGAACCAAACCAAAACTTATAACCAAACTTGTAAAACCTTGAACTAAGACTATAACTAGACAAACCAAGTATAAGAATCCACTTTCACTTCTTCTTATACTTGGATGCCAATTTCCTGAAAAAAAAATAAAAAAACGTTTCTTGAAAACTTTTGAACACCAAATTCCTTTTTTAAATAAACCTTACACTAACTTGCATAAAAAATAAGATTAAACTAACAAATAGAGTAAAAATGAAACTCAGTTATTGCATAAAAATCAAACTTTCATTTTCATTAATCATTAATTTTTTTTTACAAAAACTGGAACAAAGAAACCAAGTCACAAGTCGACATTGGTTTTATAGTACATGTAGGAAGATTCTAGATACTTAATATAAAAAATGCTAAATCATAAACCCTAATAGTTGAAATTCCAAAGCTGTCCCTTGATCTTTGACTTGATTCTTGGTCAAAAACAGTCACATGTGACTCCAGCTGGTGTGAATGCATCTTGAACGTTGAATACTCCTTAGCCAACAAGGAAAATGATATTAGCCTTTGATTTTCTGCTCACAGTCCTTTCTTGCTATTTCTGGGGTGACAGGGTAATCTCGTGGGGGCCACAATAGTCATGGGGTGAATGGGTTTAGGAGTGGGATGGGATTAGTGGGTAGTAAATTTAGGATCTGGAGGTAATTAGGGCAAAGCTATTTGATTTGGGTGATTTAGGGATCTAGGGTTTATGGGATTGGGGATAGTAAACAGGGAAGGTTTAATCTGGTTTAAAACTTATTTAATAAATCAGTTTAGTGAGATGTGGGTGGATTATGACGTGGAAGGGTAGGAGAGTGTGATTGGTGGAGGAGTGGGTAGTGGGTGACGTGGGAGGCTGTGATAGGAGGGTGGGGTTTATATGTATTGGCACAAATGGTCCCTGGATTCCCCATTGTTTGTCACTTTGAAATAAAACAGCCAAAAGGTAATAATCCTTTGTAATTAAAGTTTGGTTTCTTCTAATTTGGCCACCAAAACTTCCATAAACTTGTTCCAAGGGTTTTTAATGCACTTTATGCAATCTTCAAGGGCCAATCGTGTACAATCTCATCATTTTAGGGACCCAATGTGTAATTTTGAGATTTGCAAGGATTTAAAATGACAAGTCTTCAAAATATGAGGGACCAATCTTGCCAATCTTTAAAATTTCAAGGACTTCTTTGGAAAATCGTTGTTCGGGTCCGGTTCTTTGTGTGGCTTCGTTTCCCGTGTTCGTTTTTGCTTGATTCTTGTGATCTTTTGTTGATTTCTGATATTCGTACCGAAAATACACAATGAACAAACACAAACATATTTTGGGGCATTTTAATGATATTTTAAGCGTTTTAAGCCCGATTTGGACGATGAGACTATGTATAATTACAGTCTCATCAGTAACCTGTATTAACCTTACTTTAGAATCCATATCTGACAGCAGTGTTGTTAGAAACCAATATTTTCATGATCCATGGAAATTGTTGACTTTAATGTAGTTGAACATTATCTCTTGATGACTTAGAGAGTTAAAGTCAGCTAGTTTTTTTATACGCCATAGTAAAAGTCAAATTTCTGACTATTTAAATGGCCACAAATTATGTACCTGCATACTCTTGCCTGTCATATAGAAATACCTTCCTTTATATTGAGGGATCCGTTCAAGCCAAATCAGTAGAAACTAAAGTAAATCCTCAACTGCAACACAATGTAAATCAGTTATATCGGTTCTTTTATCACCGTTACTCTCAATATCCGATGAGGTATTTGAGTAAAGAGACTACTAAAACTTGCATAGTACACATGATTATAAAACAGAATATAGTATTATGGTTTAATCAAGTAACCACTATACCTGTACTAACCCAATACAATGCAGCGCCCAAAGGAAAATTGCAGGTAACTGAACATTCTTGATGAACAATGCAGTGCCCAAAGCAAAATAACAGGTAATGAAGCATGAATTTTTCCTTAAAAAAGGTACACGAGTTAACATGAACCAAGTAATCCAATTACAGAAAATTCATGAAAAGAGTTGTAAACAAATAAAAACTTAAACATCAAACTCATTGTATCACAAACCACACGTAAACATGTTTGTGGAATTATTTGCAAGGAATTTAAAAAAGAAAACTCAAACCAAGTGTAGCGAGTAGCAGCTAATTCAAAGTACCGTCTTCAAGCATTTGAATGTAGATGATTTTATCTTCTTCCGAAGCTCGTAGAAATATACGGGCCTTACTTTCATCACGGCCAATGACATGCATCCCCCTGATACGCTCATGTGCGGTGATGCCACATATATTTTCTATAACTGTGATAACTTCATCCAACTTATCAGCAACACTATCCTCATTAGCACTTGCCATAATTTTTCTCATAACCCACCAATAAAGTGTTCCATTTTTTCTATCAAATCTTTAGAGCAATCCTTGAAAGTCTCGATAAACTCGATAGTCTTGCTTCTTTTAAGTTTATTAGTTCTAGTAGCCACAAGACTCTCTATGTCAACTTCAATGGGTGACACATGTGTCTCTTGTACAACATCATCATCTCTAAGGCCAATAGCCCGAGAGCCCGTAGCTTTGTCTTTACCAAAGATGGTACAAAGCTTTTCGTAGAATGGTAAAGGCTTGCCTTCAAAATTGGAAGCACCTTTATGAGTCTGAAACTTAATACAGTCCTAAGTTAACAAGTATGCTGAATTATATCATAATATTATTAGTGAAACACAAAAATGCATTACCTTGCAGTATTCAGTCCAAACTTTCTCTTCAACATCAACACAAAAAGTATCAGAATCCCACTTGAAGCTGGAACCACTCGTATCAGTTCCAAGTAACATGTCATGCACAATGCTGAAGTTTGATTTTAGTGTCTTGAGCCTTGACTTGATATGCGGCTCCGCTTTCAATCCCGAGTTTGGAAGACTTACATACAACAATTGTTGCACCACCTTAAAATATCCAGGCTTGAATCCATTATCAGCACCTGAATACTTATCGGACACATGCAACTCCATCAATGCCTCAATCAACTTTTCATATTCAGTTTTTGTCCATTATATTTTGTTCTTACCAGGACCTTTAGGAGCACTTGATTCTTCCATGCCTAATAATTGTATACACTGAATATTACCTCATATTGACATATAAGGAAAATAAATGCAGACATATAAAAATGATGGACAGTTGTATACATGTAAAGACATATCACAATATTATAGACATATAAAAATATTACTACTGTTACTACATAATGCAATATTGAACCAAGAAAGCACATTTCGTCTGTAATATTGTAAACGTATAAAACTTCACCTCACATTGCATATTGCACCTCAGAAAACAAAAACAAAAAGTTCATAAGTTACTAATGAACCAATAATAGTGTGGAAACCTTGGTTTCCTCGAATCTTTTAGCTACTAGGAACGAATCTCATTCACTTGATTGAATCAAGGCAGAATAGAATGAAACACGTTTAACAAGGTGTTTAGACACAAATAACATGAATTAAAACAAATGGATTGTTCATTATATTAATAACAAACAACCACTAGGTGTGTGTACATTGAATCCCACACCTAGTCGACACACGCTTTAGGTTTACATTGTATATGAAAGTTATGAAAAACCTAATAACCCTTGGTTCCTTTTATAGTGTAAGGACTAGGGTTTTACAAGAGATAATTATGAATAAACATGTAAATCTTCTATTCAAATAATCATATACAGAATATATCCTGCATATATATCCAAATAGAAGCTTCCAAAGGCTTCTTGTCTACGTTTCTGTCAATGCTTAGATTGCATGTGACAATGCTTAGATTGCACATGACAACACTTGAGCCATCAACCTCCTATTTGCTCTTGTCAACGCTTGGATTGCTCTTGACAACGCTTAGACAAATGTCTTCATGTTTTCTTCGTTTTTGAGTTTCTGCCACATCAACTTTTTGACCCAACAATCTTCCCCTAGTTGATGTTGGCAAAACTCTATGTGTATCTCTTGTAAGTTGTACATGATCTTCAAATTACTTCCCCTCAAGTGTAGCAACTGCATCCCCTCAAGTGTAGCATGTATGTCTTCCCCTTTTTGTCACATCAACAATGTATGCAATCTTGAAGATTCTCCAAATGTAGGCTCTGTATAATGATCTTGAAGAAAAATAAATAAAGTAATCTTGATGTAGAAGTAGAGTAACCCAAACCTATGTTCCATGTCTTGTACTATCCATGTGATGAAGAACTTATACTCATGGCACAAAGTATAAGTAGACCTCGATCCCTTGTCAATATGCTCATCCTTTGTGAGACACTGAGCACGATAATGTAACTCCTTCAAGTGTTATGACAAGTCTTCGTCACCAAACTTTTAAAGCACAAACAAGTTATCTTAAAAGTTAATTTTTATGCTGATTACTTTTAAGATATGATAGAACATAACCTCGCGAAAATCTTCTTCAAACATCAAACTTACCATAAGAATTCTTCCCTTTAAGCTAACACCTCTTCATGACGAATTTAATGAAATAACATCTTCATACCATATGTAAAAGGACTTGGTGGATAACTCTTTCACAAGGCTATCCCGATTACATAGTTTAAAATATCCATCAAATTCTTCATGAATTGTTGCTAACTTTCTTAAAAATCATTTACCCCTTTTAAAAATATCCGAGCCATAAATATCAACTTGATATTCTAAATAGAAACGGAGATTCCATGTACCTTCATGTGTAAATTCTACCTTTTTGTGTGCTAAAAACGTACCAATTTTCTCAACAGCAGTCATTCTTTTGTTATCCGAGAACCCTTACTGTCCAATATCCTAACCAAATGCTTTGTCCAATATCGGACAAAACCTAACAGCGTTTGAACAAGCCTTTTCTCGGACAACTCATGTCAACGCTTTCTGTCAGCGTTCAACTTATTCTTGTCAGCGTCAAAATTACAAACATCAGCGCCTACGCAAAAACTCACTGTGTACCATAGTACTTTGAATAAATACTAATCCCATTGGTCCACCGAGCTTCTTTTCCAACATGTACAGTCTGGTCCTTTTCTTATCTGATCGTGAACACTTTGTGTGACACAAAACCCACATGAGCATCTCTCTTGGCCCACAATATTCTCTCACGTCATATATTCACCCTTTTTTCTTGAACAAATGTTGGTTTCCTCGGAATCCTTGGTTTCCTCGGATCTTTAAGCAACTAGGCATGATCATTATTCATATGATAACTTCTTCATTAGAGCTCAAATCGAAGATCCCTTCTGTGAGATCCTAGACACAAGTGCCAAGAATCTACAGTCCAAAAATCACGAAGATCCAACGTTAACGAAGGAGAAAACGTGTTTTGAACATGGCTGTCCACGGAAAACTGCATTCATCCTGATGCTGACTTTGACACTTAATAACTTTTTCTTGGGGATAAAACTTGACAATCCCTCCAGTGGATGTCTAGATATATGTGTATAGAACACACATAATAAATTTCGTGACGATCCAACGGTCCAATCAAAAGTTATGACCTTCTGAATACTACTGCGCACACAAAAACGTAACGAAAAACCCTAGACGGATTTTTCTTCTTCTTTACGATACACGAACACCTTGTTGGTCCTGGCATCACGAGCCCAAGGCTCTAATACCAGTTGTGGAAACCTTGGTTTCCTCGAATCTTTTAGCTACTAGGAACGAATCTCATTCACTTGATTGAATCAAGGCGGAATAGAATGAAACACGTTTAACAAGGTGTTTAGACACAAATAACATGAATTAAAACAAATGGATTGTTCATTATATTAATAACAAACAACCACTAGGTGTGTGTACATTGAATCCCATACCTAGTCGACACACGCTTTAGGTTTACATTGTATATGAAAGTTATGAAAAACCTAATAACCCTTGGTTCCTTTTATAGTGTAAGGACTAGGGTTTTACAAGAGATAATTATGAATAAACATGTAAATCTTCTATTCAAATAATCATATACAGAATATATCCTGCATATATATCCAAATAGAAGCTTCCAAAGGCTTCTTGTCTACGTTTCTGTCAATGCTTAGATTGCATGTGAGAATGCTTAGATTGCACATGACAACACTTGAGCCATCAACCTCCGATTTGCTCTTGTCAACGCTTGGATTGCTTTTGACAACGCTTAGACAAATGTCTTCATGTTTTCTTCGTTTTTGAGTTTCTGCCACATCAACTTTTTGACCCAACAAATAGATATCCGTTCTCTGATATTGCAAGCATATAAATATCAAGGTAAGTGAGCACGTATTGCATTCTAGTCGACAAACATTTCAACGGCAAGATTATCTCTACGCTCACTCCATCCTTGTGATGCCTCAACCGTATTAATAACATTATCATGATCATTTGTAGGTTGTGTATGATTGTTTGATACATCATTATGAATCGGGTCCTCGCTCATTGTTGCACGAATGAAGTTATACATCAAACAACAAGCAATTATAATACGTGACATGGAATTTAGAGGATGGTATGAAACATCACGTAAAATGGCCCATCTAGCCTTAATCAAGCCAAAACATCTCTCAACACAATTCCTTGCTGATGAGTGTCGCATGTTATATAGATCTTTCGGGGTTGTAGGGGGAGATTCCAATCTTTAACATGGTAACGTTGACGACGGTAAGGACTTAAAAACCCTTCACCGTTCATATACCCAGCATCACACAGGTAGTATGTGCCTATTGATTACAAATAATTAACTATTAGCTATCTGCTACATGAATTTAGGTCATTATCATATATACATGTTTGATATGTAACATACCATATGTTACTTTAAGACCATTTGGCCTGCTAATTGCATCTCGAAGTACTCAATTATCGGCTGCAGAACCCTCCCATCCCGCCAAGACGTAAATGAACTCAAGGTCTCTTGTACAAACACCATGAACATTGGTACATATCTCACCCTTTCGGGTGCGATATGGTTTTTGATCACTAGAAGGGACTCTAACTTTAATATAAGTTCCATCTAATGCTCCTAAACAACCCTTCACATATAAAATATAGGGTTAACTCGTTAATTAAATCTATAATTTTTATGAAACGAATGTATAGTTTACTAACCTTAAACCATTTCCACCTCTCATCTAACTCATTATTCGGCACTGGCACAGGTGTTTTGTAAAACTCTTTGTGTAGTCGACATACCGCATTTAAGACTAACGTGAAATACCGACTGATTGTTTCGCCTGACCTTTGGAACCTATTAACTATGATACGATTTCTCTCATTATGTGCAAGCGTGTGTAAGAACATAGCAACTTGTTCGTCTACTTGCATGTGTTTAGTAGAACTTAACCCTCCTCTAGTTTCAAGAATGTCATATAATGTCGTAAACGCATATCTGTTCATCCTTACATTTACCACACTTGTAGTGTCACTTTCATATACCATCCTTCTCATATTCTGACATCTATTATAATAACGTGTAAAGTATTTTTTTCCGCAATGTTCTAGACTCGATAATATGATTCATTGCAACACCACATAGCATAAACCAATGTATCACAAAGACCATACTATGCGTTGCTCCTAATGTGGTCGTCATTGTCGATTTTCTAATTTTGATTCTCCTTTGGGACAAAGATGTTATCGACATCTACACAGTATAATACTTTAGAAACAGAATATGCAACAATGTGTTTTGGGTCCAAATAATATGACGTTACTAACAAAATTATTGATCATCAAGATGACTGATAAAATAAAATCATATTATCAAAACAAATTTTTTAACAATATTAATTTAGTTTAACCAAACATATGAACATTAATTATCTAAAGAAGTGTCGAACAACTATGTATAATTAAAATCCTAAACATGTGAAATGAACAACCACATAATCATTTTAACTAAAATTAACATCAGAATTATGAAGAAGTGAAAATTTGAAAAGAAGGCACAATAACAATTACCTTAAATGGAATAAAAACAAAGCTAACAGGTTGAGATTTAGAAGTGATGTAGGGATTAGAAAGAGTTGCAGTTATATACTATGATTTGTACGCGTTGTGATTAAGGAGGGTCCCTTTTTTTGGAGGATCCCTGAATCATCGAGAATGATCAGAGAGAATAAGAGGCATTAAAATGTTTAATTCCCTGTATTCTTTACCTTTTAGATGAATCATATTTTGGGAAAGAGAATCAATTTGTAATCTCCCCTTTTCCATTCTTTTGTGCAACAAACACGTGATGTTATTCTCCACCTTTTTCTCAGATTTCCTTTCCACCCTACCAAACATCCCCTTAGTGTTGCCAGAAGTATCATTGATCAAACTTAGGAGTTTCTACATTTTTCAGTAGTAAAAGAGTTTGGGGAGTTGCAGGCAGAAGTTTGCTTATCTCCAATTTTCATATCACAATTGGCATTAAAGTTAGTTTTAAAACCATTTTGTTTAGGATCATTAACCCCTTTTTATAACCAACAGGATACCCAATTAATTCAAAGCATCTATCAACAGTGTAGCCAGTCTGACTACAATGAGTACACATAAGATTAGGGTTGTGATCCCTGTATTTCCTTGTACCATTGCCTTTGTAAAAGGGTCTATTAGCGGTATTAGTGTTACCCCTCCAGTTTTGATTAAAGGTCTTAACAACAAATGAGGTGGCTTCATTTTTGCATCAGTCTGGTCAGAGGTCTCAGGAATTCCCCTTTGGGATTCCTCTCTAGACACAGTTGCATAGGCATCCTTCACATAAGGGAGAGGATCCATGGTGACAATAACAATTCAAACAGGCTGATAGCAGTCATCAAGAACCATTAGAAACTTCATCAGCCTCATGATCTGTTGATGCAGAGCCAGCTTAATGCTAGCAGCACAAAATCACTTAACATCACAATCACATTTAGGAAGTTTAGTGACAGCATCAAATTCTCTCCACAGGGAGTTGAACCTATGATAATAGTCAGTCAAAGTAATATCCGATTGTTTAACAGAAGCAATTTTTGGAAGTAAGTTATAGACAACAGAACCATCCACCTTGTCATAAGTCTCATTTAATTCTTTCCACACAGAAGCAACATTTTTAGAGTACCCAAGACCCACATAAACATCATTAGAAACAACATTCATAATCCAGGTAAGCACCATAGCATTGCATCTATACCATTAAGCACATAAAACATCACTAAAGTAAGACTCTCTTAAACAATAACCATCAACAAAACCAAACTTGTTTCTAGCTTGTAAAGCAAGTTTCATAGCCTTATTCCACATTCTATAGTTTCTAGTACCAAGAAGTTTAAAAGGAATCAACATAGAGCTACTATTATTACTATTGTGAATATGAAGGGGATTACCAGGTTAACAGGAGCAGGGTTGGTTAGAGGGTCACCTATACCACCACCATTTCCTCCACCACCACCAGAAGGTGTAAGAGGAGGAGGTATACCACTCATACTTTACAAACAAGATAGCATAAGCAAACAATACATAGACAAATAGCAGAGAAGCAATAAATAACAGGCAGACAATTAAGAATAATAAACACACAAGTAAAACAATAAGATAGGCAGACAAGAACAAATAAAATATCAAAGAGACCTAGATAAGGGTTACCAGGAATGCTAGTTGTGAACTGGGACTATCCAGAGCAGGTATCCACACCAGTCAAGCTGGTGGGTCAACGAGTTAACCGAATCCGTTTGCACTCACAATACTAGCAATAGTAACCCAACAGTAACCAAGAAAGAGGAAAAGAAGGAGATGAAAAAAAAACTTACATATAAATAAGCAACAAAAAATAATGATATAGTCACCCGGACTCTAGATTCACATAGTCTAGAGTATGGGTGAGCTCAAAACAAGAAATTGCCAAAAATAAATTTAGGGTTTCAAAACCTAATTTTATTTTTACCTGTAAACACCAAAAAGCACAACGTTACCACCAATAAAAGCTTCCAGAACACCAGGAAAACCAAGAACCAAGGCGATAATACAAAAGCCACAAAAAATAAAATTAGGGTTTCACAAACCATAATTTTGATTTTACCAGACAATCAAACCAATACCACCAGAAGAACAACGAGAGTAACCCCACAAGCCAAATCAATCTAGAACCACCAGATCTACAACCTTGTCTCTGATACCATGTTATAAGTATAAACAAATAACATGGATACCAGATCTATCACTCAACGAACCTCCCATTAGTGATATTTGTTAAAGATTCAAAGTATTGAAATACAAGATAAAATATTAGTCCTCAAACTAGTGTTAATCAAACATACATAAGAAAGACTGATAATCCTAACTAGGTTGGTATTATTACCTCACTACATAAATCAATCAAACATACAGATACAAGATAAATAATATCTCTCAGATCAAAGATCTTAGAGAGAGAAGAGTGAGCAAGCCTAAAGTGGATGTGTGTGAAATATGAAAAATGATAACCCTAGCTCAATGAGAGATAGGGTAATATATCAGAGTCCCCAACGGTTGGATAAAAAAGCTAAAGTGACAAAGCCAACTTGCATAACCCAGCTGAAGCCCAAGAATGAAAAGAAAGCAGAAATGGTAAAACTGGTCCTTCAGCTTCAAACCTGCATACAAAACATGCACACAAAGAAACCAAATAATATACAACTTGATTAGTTTGTAAATTTAACACAAAGCAAACATATTTAACATTTTAATTGGTTATGGTGGTGGCGGCGGTGACGGTGGTGGTGGTCTTGGAAAATCAAAGTGAGGATGAAGAAGAGGGGAATAAAATGATATTAGGGACATGTTTTGTGCAGGGGAACGGTGAAGGATGACAAGTTATGAAAAGGACGAGTTGAAATGACGAAAATGCCCTCATGTGGATGACACTTGAGAGAAAATAATAGAGAAAGTTAATACTTAACGTTTTAGGAGTTTTTTCACATGAAAATGAGAAGTTTGATGACAAATTTGCACCAACTTTGCTCTCAAAAGTTTTTCAGCAATTTTTAGATAATTAATAGACAAAATTTGTAGTTTACCTTTTATTTTTCCTAAAGCTTTTATAAAAATATTTACCAATAGGCTGATGATAAAAAAACCAATAAAATTAATATCATTAAAGACGAAATAGTTATTGGAGCGGTTTAGCATTTGGAATACTCTAAGAGAGTTAGGTGTCGTAACACCCCGACACTAAAAAAATAGTGCCACCACAACATAACACCATAACAATACCGACTCCTCTAATTTTAACACCAACCAACACCATTATTTTCATTTTTCATAAAACCACTTAAACAAATATATTATTTCATTCATTAAATAAAAATATGTATTAACGGACGAGATTTGTGTCGATAGACACTTGGTTGCGAACGACTCATCTCGTTGTAGGGATTTACTCGAGCAAACGGTCGAGGCAAAACGACCTTACCCACGACTTTTTGTGTTTGTGTTTCTGTTGTGTTTGTGTTTTTGTTTGTGTTGGTATAAAAAAACTTTTTTTTTAAATTTAAAATTAAACCATATACCGTAAACGTAAGCGTAAACAATTTTTATTCGAAAATTAAAACATTTATTCCATACTTAAAACATGAAAATACTGAAATTCGAATACAATAGGAAAGGAAATACACTACTAGATAGATAAAATAAAAATACATAATACGATTAGTCAGTTCCCGGATCTGAATCCGATAACTGACCAGGTAAATCCCGACGCCTTGTTTCTTCTTCATCTTCTTCGGCCATAATTTGGGCCTCCGGATCCCTTCGTTCCCTTTCTACTTCTTCCTGTGTTTGTCTCAATACTTTTTAATCTACGTATAGTTGATACACCTCATTGTCAGTAAGTAAGCCATTTGAGTCGTTTGGAATTGGAAAGGGAATATCGGGAGACACATTTTGACGTCGGTGTTGTTGTGAAGAAGAACCGATATGAGTTTGGGATGAAGACCCAAGTTATTCAGTCATTCAGTATTTTTTTTCAATTCTAGCTTCCAATTTTGCTGACTTTCTTAACAAATATCTTCGGACGCTGAAATCGACATCAGATTGATTACTTAGAAGCGTGTCAATTAAATGAGTTTCTGTGGGGAAAGATCATGGCATTTCTCACATGTTGTGCGCAACTTCGTACTATCTTCGTACGCAGCATCGAAATCATCAGCTAACGTCGTAAGCTTATCGTAACGACGTTGTTGGTGACTTATTTGTTTCTGAATCATAATCTTAATCTCGTCATCGGTGTGTGGGAAAGAGCATGCCATTTTTTATTTCTGAAAGTGTGTGTGAAAATACAGAGTTGTGTGAGAAAATATTGAGTTGTGTGTGAAAAATTTGTGTGTGAAAATGTGGTATTTATAAGAGAAAATAATGATTTATATAAAAAAAATTAAAAAAAATTAAACTAGGTGGCAATAGGTCGCCTTGTTGGGGCAAATAGGTCGCAATATGTCGTAGGAGAGAGAAAGCTGGCGCGTCAAGGTCGCGACCTAGTTACCGTTACAGGTAGCCTAATAAAAACGCTCGAAAATAGTTTTAAAAAAAACATATGTTTAAAAAAATAATTTTTTTTTGAAAGTATACTTGTATTTGAAAATCTTATGTTAAAAAACACTTGGGTTTTTGTCTATAGGCTTTAAAGAACTTTATATTATAAACATAAGGGCTTTAAAACAAATACATACAACCACTACACATAGGTTTTGTTTTCTTTAGCGTGTTAACATTTTCTTCTCTTTAGGCATTTTAGCCAACAATAATGGTAGAAAAAATTTCCTTAGTGTGTCAAAAACAAGCAACACTAATTGACGTATGGTAAAACATTTGAAAAAAATCAGGGTCAAACCTCAACAGATGGACATTTTTTTTTATTAAGGTATTGAGTGAAAGGGTAAGAAACGTCGAAAACCTGATCTCTGCTGCAAACAATAAGCACAGAAGCGTTTGTAGTCCAACGGTTAGGATAATTGCCTTCCAAGCAATAGACCCGGGTTCGACTCCCGGCAAACGCAACTTTAATTGTCTAACTTCAAAACAACTTTTTGCTGAAGTTTGAACTTATGTTTTAGTAAGAATCTTTTTTATGATCCAGTTTTTTCTAAAGTCATGTTTTGGTAAATTACAAAAATATCACCTAATACCAGTGTTGAAAAAATCGGCCTTCGCGGCCGATTAATCGGGGATAAATCGTTTGGCGAGACTTAACCGTCATGATTTTCATTAATCGGCCTTATTAATCGGTTTAGTCAAAATCGGTCAAAAATTGGAAATATATCGGGGATATATCGGAGATAAATCGGTCAAATCGTAAAAAAAGGATAAATCAGCCAACTCGGTTTAGAATATAAATCGGCCATATCGGATAAATCAACCTAATCGGGCATATACTTTCAAAATTTTATAAATTTATACATAAATATGCAATCCGATTAATCTTCGATTAATCCCCGCCAAACCGATAAATCGCTTGGCGGTACCTAACCGCCTAGCTAGCGCCGAACGATTTTTGCAACCTTGACTAATACAATAAACGTTTGCGTTTTAGTAATAATATTTTTATTGTTTTTTATCATTAACTTATTGTTTCTTTATGAATTAAAAAAAAATAAATCGGAGGTATTACTAGAAACAGTCTTCTTACCCGTGGGTCTTTTGAAAATAAAAGTATGATGACATGATGTGTCTACATCTTACCTCCTCTTACCTTGTTTTTGCGAGGTATTGATGTGTTCTCATATCAGAAAATAAACGTGTCACTACTTTTAACATAAAATATATCAAAATGCGTGTATTGTATCAAAATTTAAGTTTTGAAAAGTTTGTTGGCATATTAACAAAGACTACGTACAAAGCTATGGCTAAATTATCAATTGGCCCATTTGATGGATTGCACATAAACAATTGAACACCCTCCATTATAACAATCATAGTTCTAAATGGCTCGTTATAGCCCGTCTTAAGGCGCACTAAAGCTTGAGGCGTGGCCTCCGCGCTACACAATAAATCAAGACGCGCTATAACATGAGGTGCAGTTATTTTTTGAATTCAACTCCAAAAAATAAATATTATTACATGTAAAAAGAGTTTTCTAACTTTAATTATTATGTACAACACTTATTATGAACATAATATAAATATAGTATTGAAATACATAAAACAAATAAATATTTTTATATGTTGTGTCGCTATAAGTCACGCTATAAAAATGCTAAAGCTTCGCCTTAGCCGCTAAAGCGTGTAGCTTGGACATGCCGCAACGCCACGTTTCACGTTATTTATAACCATGATAACAATTGAGATTGGGTAGGATATTATTTATTTAGTATTTTCAGTGATTTGGACCAATTTATATTAATGTTTTAAAAATCGGGTTGACTTGGTCGGTTGAATCAGTTGAACCGTGAATCGGCTCGGAGATCGGGTCGGATGTGATCGGGTTTTTGTTTGTTTGAGAACCGGATTGAACCGTCGGTTTTTTGTTGACCCGGGTTGACCCGGTTTGATTAACCCGACCGGGTCACGATTTTTTATAAAAAAAATATTTCAAAAACTTTTTTTTTTATAAATATTTTGAATTTTTAACGATATATATTGAAGTAATGATTACTATTATTAGTTAAAATAAAGTTAAACTAACTTAAAATGTTCACTAATATTGTTTTGTAAGTATAAATTAATTATTTATGCACATGTTTACGATAATATTATAAATATACAACTAAAAATTAAAGCTAGTGAGTAAAAAATAAATACTACACATTAAAAATATAAAAAAATATACATAAATAAGAAATCGGGTTAACCCGACGATTCAACCGATTGAATCGATTGACCCGTGAACCGATCACTAGACCAAATCAACTAAAAAACCGGGTTTTAAAACATTAATTTATATCATAAAAAGGGGAAACCAACAATGGGAAAGGATGGCACCAATGTTGATGATTGTTGGCTAAAGCAGAATATTTGAAGTCAAAGATAGATAAAGCAATGGCTTATTATGATGAGATAGGGACAATGTCTATTGGGAAATCAACATTTTCTGCCCTGGCCTACATGTACATTTGATTTAAGAGTTTTTTTTTGTTTTTTTTTTTTCAAATAAACCATTTTTGTGATAACTCTTTAAGTGAAATAAATATCGATACAAACACTTTACACCAGGTTATTAAGATCGAGATTCTATTATGAATATTTTTTTATTGCAAGATTGGAATCGTAATATCGAATCAATATTTTAAAATTCTATTATAATGTTATTTTTTTATTAGTTTTGTAATATTATTCAAATCTATAAATTTTTATATATTACTGTATTAACATAATAATATATGAATGTTTTATAAAAAAAGTTATCTTAAATTATGATTATGAAATGTTTAATAGATTAAAATGTTTTTTTTTTCAAATTTTACAAGACTTGACAAATAAATTTATAGTTTTTTAGTTTGTGTTTCGAAATAAGTAAAAATCAAATCATTTATTTACTGTCACGTTATTTTCACTCAAGTTTGTACGAGACTTTTGCATTAATCTACATACATATAATCTAGCTAACTGATCAAATTGTTGCACATTAAATTTTAGTAAAATATAGAAGAACCGTTTCTAACCCACAACGCTTGGATCAGGAAGGGCTCCCTTGAGATTTTCTCAAAAGTGACTCGCCATAAGGAGAGGGTTCTCGATTAACTACCACGCAGCCCCGTGTATCCCGTCCGGGATACTAAACCACTTCGATTTGTCTATAATTATATAACGCGATATGATGATTGAATCATTATAATCAATGTTTTAAAACTTGGTTTAATACGATCGGTTATAACAGTTACTTGTGAACCGGTTCACAGACCGGGCCGAATGTGACAGGGTTTTTGTTTGTTTAAAAATCAGATTAAACCACTGGGTTTGCGTTGATCTGGTTTAATAAACCTGGCTTAGATCATGATTTTATCTATATACTTTTTAGATATTTTTTTTCATAAACATTTGTAAGTTTTAAAAATAAATTTAAAATGATGGTAACACCAAATAATATTTTTTTATTATTGTCTATTACAAATTATTATTATAAATTAATTATTTTTCATATTTTTTTATAATATTATATATAAATATAACTAAAAATTAAAGCTAATGAACAAAAAATAAATAGTTTTCATTGGTTTGACCTTTCGTAAAATAAATTATAAAACTATATAATATTGCATATTAAATATAAAAAAATATATAAACAGAGTTGATTTGACGGTTCAACTGATTAAACTCATTAATCTATAAACCAATTATTAGACCGGGTCAACTAAAATTCCAAGTCTTAAAACATTTATTATGATTGATCCAAACGTTGGAATTTAAGCATCATGGCGAATAAGGTTGTGTTTGTTTTCAAAAAAATATCATCTGAACATGTCTAATCTCTGACCGAATTAGACATTTTATGATTTTGGATGTTTATTTTTTATTTAGATTCAGAATAAGAAAATGTCTTACACCCTTTGATTCGCTTAGACATGAGTGGACCTCTTTTTTCCTCTGATTCATACATATATATAACGTAATTTACTATTGATAGAACCCCATAAAAAGCATTTGGAGTTGCGCCAACACTTTTGGTATTGGTTTATACAAGTTTTTAAATTTTAATGAATTTTTATTGTTATTAGATTGTTACTGTATTTCTTTTAGAGTACAGGGTACGTTTTTTATTTCGCTGTGGGAAAACGTCACAAACCACACCCCGTTTCGTGTTTTCGTGTCTCGCGCCTAGGGGACAACGCGCGTTCGTGCGAAAACGCGACATGAAAACGCGAGAACCGTACCGGTTCTCGCGTTTTCGTGTATTTAATTTTTTTTATTTAAAAAAAAAGCAATTCCTATGGCTCAAGCCAACTAAGGAGGGTGAAAATTTGGTGTTGTGAAGGTTGTGGTGTTATAGGATCATTTAGCAAAAATTAACCATACCGTGAGAAAATTATAGTGTTTTCTCACGGCTTGGGCCAATTATACTTTGTGCTCTTAAGATTGTATTCTTTAGCTATGTCACGTTTTCATGTAACCAACTGAATTATTATTTTGAAAATGTTATGTTTTAAGATTATTATAACCTTCACTTTTACATAATTTATTTGAACTATGTTGTAAATTCAAAAAAAAAATTATAATTATTCTGACGTTTTCATAAAACAAACAACTTTACGTGAATCAGATTCAGACTTTTAAGCCGAATCTTAACAATCAGACTTGACTTTCAAATTCAGACATAAAATCTCTTAAAAAAACAAACACCACCTAAAGTGGCCAAAGAACGTATTGGGTTTGTCATCTCTTCAACAAGTCAAATAAGCATATCACTAGTCAAATACTTACGTACCTATCAAATGTGGTTGTCAATTCTAAGAGAGAAAGGGTACCATAATATGGTTAATTTTCAAAATTTTGGTCTTACACATGTCACATCAGCGTCACATTACACCAAACTAACTAACAAAATACCCCCTCATTTACAACACACCCAACTCCTCATCATTTTAGCCCCACCACTATCTTTTCTTTTTCTTTTTTTCATTTTCACACGAAATAAAATGTATTTCATTCAAAATAAACACTACAAATACGGAAAACAAAAATTAGAAATACGAAGAAAAAAATACAAATACATAATTTCAAAATACGATACGATACGATACGGTACGGTATGGTTCGACGAAATTTAATCGGTTTCAGGATCCGAATCAGATTCCGATGAAATACCCCAAGAATTCTTGATGAATTCAGCAGTCTTTTCCCACTTGATTTGCTTCTCCAACTCTTGTTTCTCCCTTTTTTCTTCTGCTAATGTTTCACGTAATGCTTCATCATCATGAAGCAGTTGATGTTTTTGTTTCTCAGTAAGACGAAACTTAGCAGACACCTCGTATTCTTTAACAGGGCTCTCTGGTTGATCAACAGTAGGAACTGATGATTCACCCATCGTGTTTGGGTAAGGTTGTGGAGGGATTATCTCTGATACTTTTTCTGGTGTCGATGGATTGCTTCGAGTAACTTTTCGTTTGTTTTGTTTCTTGTTTGCACAAGTGTTTTCTTGAGACATGTTTGAGAGTATTGTTTTGTGTGAGAAAAAAAAACACTAAATGAAAGTAGCATTTATAGACAGAATATAGCCGTTGGAAATTTCAAATTAAAACATATCCGTTGGAAAATTCATTAATGAAATTAAAATTACAACATAAAAAATAAAATTAAATTACTGAAAATAAAATTACATTACTGAAAGTAAAATAACATTACTGAAAATAAAATAACATTACTTAAAAATTCTAACCCATTCTTTTTAAAATTTCATTTGTCTTTCGATTTTAGCGGCTTTATCAAACAAAGCATCATGTATTGCATCGTCTTTGTTTGATTCTTTTTTCAAAAATTCGATTATCTTACCACGCCACTCTTTTGAAATATCATTACATTTTTCACAAACTTCCTTCAGTTCAAATTTTGAAGAGGCTGCACTTTCAAATTTGAGGGCTATATCCGCAACTGTTTTTTGCCGAACGTTTTTTTTTAATTAGGTTAGCAACCAATGTTTTGTTTTGATCAAAAGTGTGTGGAGCTGAACAAGCCATTCTAGTATCTTTTTTATTTTGGGGAATAAATAAGATTGTTAAAAATGTTTTAATTGTTAGAGTTTATATAAAGATTATGAATATTTTAAAAAAAATATCAACGGCTAGATATGTGCAACAGTTATACTTCAAGTGATGTGGCTCGTCGTTTAGATTTCGATTTTCCGAAATGCACACGGCGACGAGGGGGAGGGTGTGGCGACGAGAGTCGACGAGGCTCGGCAAGGGGTACACGTCAATTCGGCGTGGGAAAAAAATCGTGATACCCTTCTCTATAAAAGTATAAATAAAAAAGTTGGCGACTTGAGATAACACATGTAGTTGTCAAATATTTATTCTTCCGGAATCGAAATCCAGTAACTTGTTACTTACTCTTTTCGTCTTAATATTATTGTTTCTTAACAAAAAAATATACAGTTTAAAAAAATATATTTATTAGAACATTATTTCTTTTATTTTTTAACAGAATAATCAGAGACGGACCCACATAGGTGTCGTGTGTAGCATATGTTACACCCGTTTTGAAGTCACGAAGTGTAAAAAAGTTTAAAATTTGTCATTTTTTTTATATGTGCAACCCCCGAATTTTTTGTGCTACCTTAGTTTCTTACTATGTAACTTTAGTTGGCAACATTTACAGTGCAACAACCTATTAAAAATCCTGACTCCGTCTCTAGAAATAACAGTTTTACTTTAGCTAATTAAAATCTTGTATAAATTTTATAATAATAATTTCAAACAAGGATAATATTGGAAACTTGATCAAATCTTCATCTATTTTTAGTAGTATAAGATTAAAATTTTAGGACATCCTAAAAAGGAAAAAGGGACTATAAATTTGAGACGCGGTGTGAGACCACCAGAATCAGAGAAGAAACAACTAGGCAACAAGGGGGTTCCACGTCATGATACAAGGAACAATGAAATACTGTTGACACAAAGTTGACGTAATAAACACATATACATTACATCATATACATCAAAGTTTTTAAACAAAAGGTCCTAGAGTTTTATAAGCGGAAAATCTATTATTTAATTATGGTTTTGTAACTTATAGTTACCAAGATACATGATAAAGCATCTGACGGTTTTTAGATAAAACCAAAGTTCAATATACACAGAAATCTCCAAGCTGCGATAATATCCTACGGGCTCCTATCCAAGCAAAGGTAAGTAATAATACCTGAGATTAAACATGTAAAATCGTCAACATAAAGTTGAGTGATATTCATAGGTTTAGCAATAAAGGTGTGGAACACAAGCATTCATTTGTAAACAAGAAATAGGGAAAAATGGTTATGATCATTAAACATAATCTGAAACATTATTATTGCTATTTAGTTCATGAACCAAATCTTAACTCAGTGTAAGTCCCTCTAGTGAGTATTCAGCCAGGGACGGAACCAGGGTGGGTCCCGGGGGGTCCCGGGACACCCATGGATTTTTGTTGCGTAGTATTAAATTTGTTAAAAAACTTTGATGTTTGTTAGATTTGTGCTACATGTACCTGGTCCCTAAAAACGTTGTTTGTAGCATTGCACAATTTATTGTAAGTGCACCGGGTCATTTTGTCTCCTGGTTCCGTCCATGTAATCAGCCTAAATACTCAAATAATAAATCAAATGTTAAATACGCCAAGGTAATCGGGACGGGGATTGCCAATCCCGATGGATCCACCCACAACATTCACGCTTAGCAACACAAGTAAATTAATGGTTCATGATCAAGAGAGGCAACTTAAGGCTAAAGACTAAAAGCAATAATATCAATGAAAACTGTTGAAAAGCATACAAGTCTGGATAGCATACAAGTTCTAAATAGGATACTGTTTTTTTAAATGGTTGTGTTCCACCATGTATAATCTCACCCCGCATTTAGAAATAACGTGCAAGTAAAAGGGGCTATGAACTCACCTTAGCCACGAGGTAAGTAAATCATTGTACTCAGAAGTTGAGTAGAAAAAGTAGTAGCATGACGATCACCGACGATATGGATGCCCGAGAAACACGAAAACCGCAACCTATCAAAATAAGGCGCGCGTTAAGACTCGAACTCAAATATCGATATATACCAAGTATAATATGACTTTAAATATTTTCAAAGTATTCATACTTTATGACTAACGACACGAACAAAATGAATCCATAATATCCAATTTATCCGACACTACTCGTTTAAACACTTGCACTTTTGAAATTGACCCGTCATAAGACGCCAAGTCAACGCAAGTCAAACTATTCCTTTACTTCACTCGGACCAGTAACTAAGTAATTTATATAATTGTAAAACCCGCATTTAAAATTTTAGAATATTAAATACGCGAAGTCTCAGCTTTAACGTGAACAGTAAATACGCAGTCTCTACAATAAAAGAATTATTCAGAAAATAATTATTGAGTTCAGAAAAATAACTAGATGCGCAACGGGAATTAAAACACGAACACACAAGTTATACGAATTTAAACAAATCGAAACGAAAACAAAATCTTATGAATTGCTTTATTGGGCCGCGGTTTTAGAGTAAATAACAAATAGAATAAAAAAAAAGAAAAAAGAAATGGGCCTCCTAGCCCAACCCTTTTTGTTAAAGAAACATACGGGGAAACCATTTTGCACAAACAGTTATAAAAAAGGGCGTAGGGTTTCCCTTGGGGCTGCCGACAGAAAAAGACAAAAGAAGAAAGGGAGGATCGAGATTCGTTTAGTGTGATCCGAGTGATTGTTTTGTGTTACTCACGAATTGTTTAAATGGTATTCCTCTTCCTTTTTGTTTATGTCACGAAATCTGTATGTTTAAATCCAGAAAATACATGAAAAGTTTAATAAAACATGAAGTTATAAGGTAATCATCAAGAAGGGCTGTCGGGTTTTGGGTGTGACCACGAAAACCGAGAGCATGAAAGCTCTCGGTGGCCTGTGATGATGTACAACCGAGACTTCATGTCTCGGTGGTCCTTTTTGTTGCCCAGCCTCGAACCACAAACGCAGCATGGGTGTTTGGTTTTATACGCAGCAGGGGTGTTTGGTTTTATCACAGCATGGGGGTGTTTGGGACTAAACTGTAGTAAAGGGGTGTATGGGATTACATACAGTGGGAACTTTAACCACAAACAAACAGTGGGAACTTTAAAAGCAACATCAGTGGGAAATAATAGAGGGCAGTGGGAAAGGATTCAGACAGAAAAATAATAAGTTTAAAAATAAGATTACCGACAGATTAGCGACGCTAATTTCTGTCGCAGATTCGTTTATGACAGTTTCTGTGGCAGCTTTTAGTCACACTGTTTTTAGTGACTTATATTTCTGTCACTAAATCAAATAGGCAGATTTTATATTTTGTTGAATTGTTTTAGTGCGACCGAGACGGGATATCTCGGTAGGCTCGGGGTTATAGAAAATAATAAAAATGAAGAATTATAATTATATCTTTTAATTACGTCATTTTAAATAAATGTTTTAATAATGTATTTAATAAATTAAATATAAACTAGTTTTATAAGAATTTAAAAAGGGTATAACTTTATTAAATGAATTAAATTATCTTTGGAAACTTTCTTATTTAGGAAACTTTCTATTATTAGCAGGTTAATAAATATAGAAATATTATAACGTCAGAATACGTGTTATATCGTTATTAATAATAGAACAGGAATACGTTAATCAGAAATAGTAGAACATTCAGACTTATCAGTTTATATATTAACAGTATTACAAGGATAAATAAATTAACTAAATACAGTTGAGAAATAAAATAAACGAATATCAGTTAACTTATTTCGCGTCCGTTATTTATGTAGTATTCGTGAAGTCGAAGTAGATCTTTCAGCTTTCATTCTTATTTCATTACTGGACACGAGGTACGTATTTCCCGTCCTTTAGTAAGGACTTTCTTCTATGCATGATTAGGAATTCCCGTCTACAGCCAAATGTTTTTCCCTAGTATATGTTTAAGCTTATCAGTAATCATGTTAATAACTAAATAAATTGCCTAAGAATTATATACAAGCATGACCAGTTTATGTACTAGTTACGGAGGTACCGTAACCATGGCACTAGAGGCACCGGTGTCGTGACTCAGCTGCAGGAGAGTGATATCCTACAACGTCCCACTCAGCTCAGCTTGGCCATTTTATCAGTATTTTAGTGGGGCGTATGGATGCATCCTAGGCTTATCAGTTTACAGTTATTAGGTGAATGTGGTGTGTGCTCTACATCCTTCACATTGGAGCTGATCCCTCCACCCAACACAGTATTTAGAGGTCACCCCTCTACAGTATTTAGAGGTTACCCTCTACAGCATGACGAGGTCACCCCTCTATTTATTCATGCAGCAGTTGTTACAACACATGACCTATATAAGCTCTTGGCAATTAAAATACAGTAAATGCATGTTTTTAGATTTAACAGATAACAGTTCAGCTTTATTATTTATATTTTCAGACTCTTCAGATTATACACAGATTTCCGCTGTAACTTTACTCATCAGTCTTACATCTTCAGTATTTTTATCATCTACTTCATTTCAGTATTTCTTATCATGCTTTTTATCCGTTCACTGAGCTTTATGCTCAGCCGTAGTTCCTTTCATGTTCTAACGACAGGTACACCAGGACGCTCTTAGGATCTGAGAGCATGTGCATTTGGATGGAAGCTATCCAGACTTCTTACTTTATGCACTTCTTATATTATTCTGCTTGTTTGGACATTGTTTAGTCCTTTCTTTTAGTAGTTTACTTTTCATGTTTTGAGCTTATGTTTGGATTATCGATGTTTGATTCCGGTATTTCCTTTATGGTCAGTTAATGTTTTAGGACATTTACCTTATGCTTTGATGACACGCCATAAATACATATAACGGTCCACTTATCCAAGTGGGGTGTTACAATTATGGTATCAGAGATATAGGTTCGACCTGTAGGCTCTAAAACTTGACCTGTGACTAGTGGGTAATCACCAGGAACTTCTCCAGATTTTGGCATCGTTATCTCTCATATTTCTCATGCATTTATCAGTCAGTTTTCTTCATTTATCAGTCAGTTTTCTTAAAATTTTGACTAAGCAAAAGGTTGGTACAAGACTGGCCATATTTAGTCGCATGTGCTTTTCTACGAATTTTGTTTTGGTGAACCGACCCATAGGCGTTCATTCTTGCCCATTCAGATTTTGTGTTGGTGAATCGACCCATATGCGTTCATCCTTACTCATGGCAGATTCATGTTTTCAGTTCAATATTACTTAGTGAACCGACCCAAAAACGTTCACCATTTTTCATATCAAATTTTCATGCTATTCAGTCGAATGATGTTTTGTGAACCGATCCACAGTTGTTCACCTTTGTCATAACAGGACATTTCAAAAACTTTGACAAGTATGGATTGGACTACAACCAACCATATTTAGTCCTAGATTATAAATTTCTATACATGACAGTTCTCATAAACTTTTAACAAGTATGGATCGAACCAGAATCGCCCATACTTCGTCACATGTTTTCTCCTTTGAATTATGTGGATTGAACCATAGTCATCCACACCAGTTGATGTTAATCCTCAATTGATTATCTTTTCATGTTCTTTGTAACAGTCAAATTTCGTGCTCTTACGTGAAGGTCGTTTTCATGCTGAATAAGTTTCATGTCTCCTTACGAGGATTATGATTTCAGCAAAGCAATGATGTTTTCATGCGAAGATACAGAAAAAAAATTCAGCAAAACTCTGTTTCATGATAAATCATGTTTGGTCTTCATCAATCATGTCTTCATGATAACCATTGATGAAACTCCGTCTAATCATATTCTTGAACCTCTATACAACTAGCATTAAGTGTACGCAAGAATTACCAGGCTATCATGTTACTCATTTCAGTTCAGTTTACTACCGTTTAAATCAATTTATCCCTTTGATCATGTTAGACGATTGACACCAATATCGATCATCCCATAAAATTTCCACCAGTGCCATGTATAGTATTCCATATGCACGCATGTACAGTGTCTCAGTTATACTCCATGTACTGTATTTCATGTGTACTCCACGTACGGTGTCTCAGATATGCTCCATGTGCAGTATTCATTTTGTACTTCATGTACGGTAGTCCAGGTGTACTCCAGGTACCCTACTCCATGGATATTGCTAATCGATCCTCAAGCATCTCAGGTGTTTACACTTGTCGATATTCTACCAAATGCTAATGCTGTCGTGAGTTGAAGATTTTACCAGATACTGATGTTGCTAACACTTTGAAGACCTCACAAATGCTGATGCTGCTGAGACTTTGGAGACTTCTCAAGATGCTGATGCTGTTTATACTATGAAGACTCTACTGAACAAGGACGAAAACTATAAATTTGAAATTTCTGACAAGAATAAATTTCAACCATCAGACACTACCATTCTATTCCATGCTTTTACTTCCCCATTTAGATGTCACACTTCACTCAGCTAACCTTTCATTCAGAAGAGTGGGAACCGGAACCCGGCCGGCCACTCAGCAGAATAGTTACATGAATCACGGTCATGATAATGAGCGTCATGAATTGACAGACAAAGCAGTAGTGACAACCACCGTGTTTATAAATAATCAGTCAATAACCATCGGAACTCCGGAACGGACGTGACCAGAGATACAGAGGTCAGCAATCTAACCAGTTCGCCAACCCTAGCAGTTACCAAAACTTTCAGCCTGGTTCAGGTTCATCTACTAAAACACGTGTCAAGACATCAGTCAAGACATAGGTCTCAGGTATCATTTCGGAAGACACATACCAGGACACCAGTCATGGTACACGTCATACGAATATCTTCTCAAAGTACGAGTCAGATTCATAACACGAGTATGCCTCCTAAACCAGGTCCTCAGAAATTCAGGCTACCCTCCAAGGGGGTATACCCGTGTTTGTCATGCCACGCATAAATCATACCATTAAAAATTCTGTTACCACCACCAGAATATTATTCAGGCTAGACACGCAGTATTCATTCTGTGAGGTTACAGACGAACACATTCACTGAAAGTCGCCAACGTTTACTTCACGTATTCCTATGACAACTTTATTTTAAATCAAGTATTTACGGATCTCCCACCCAGAAAAGACTCCACAGTACCACCCATAATTATTAAAGTTTTTTCTTCAGTTAACGACAAGATCCGTCTTACCAACTCCTGAACATATTCATTTTATTTCTGCCAGAAAAATCAGTATAAATTGTTTCAGCTTTATCAGCACGTGAATTATTATCCTATAGCTTCAAAGACTTCTAGTCACCATTCATGATGCGACTTCTGAAATTCCTTAAATTTATGATCAGCAGATTATCCTAAAGTTTTCAGATGTCATCCCAGGAGGTATTCCATAAATTCCTTTCTAACCACGAGATAGGGTTCAACATAGAGCTTGTCTCAAATACAGAACCTGTTTTCAAAACTCTTTATCGCAGGGCTTCGGCCGAGTTAAAAGAGTTGCAGCAATTGCTGCGAGAGTTACCGGAACGAGGATTTATTCGCCCTAACGCACCACCAGAAGGTGCACCGTGTTATGTCTATCAAAAAGAAGCCGGTAACATGAGATCATGTATCGATCACCGAAAACTTTACAAGATCACCATTCATAATCGATATCATCTCACGTATAGAAGGTTTACCTGACTTGCTACAACGTCTTAAACATTTTCTAGAACGATTCACGATCCTGCCACCAGCAGTGGTGAGAGAAAGAACATGAGGTTTTCCATACTGCTGTTGCACATGTTATAGTCTCTCTAAAATTTTGACTTATACTTCTGAGCTCCCTAATGCTCCAGCTATATTATGAAAATTACGAATAAAATTTTCCCATGAATTCTAAGACAAAACCGTCAATATATTCATTGATAACATTCTGATCTGCTAAATTATAGAGAACACGAGAATCACCTTCTCACAGTTGTACAGAATCCCCGATCGGAGAAAATTGTATACGCAGCTTCCCAGATGTAAATTCCAGTTGAACAAGGTGGCATTTCTGGGCCACATTATTTCAGCAGGAAGACATTTCAGAAATCCTGCGAAGGTAAAGGCTATCACCAGATGGTCAAGACCGACGTCTGCGACTAATGAACGAAATTTTCTAGAACTCAGTTGACTACTACCGCAGAAATTACAGACAATTCTCACGATTAGCTTTCCATGACTAAGGTTACGCATAAAGGAGAGGACATACACCAAAATGTTGTATTCCGTAAGATCCTACTCTAGGAGAGATCTAATTTACGAGACTAAAAAATTCTTTCATGACTATTCATCTAGATTCCACCAGAATGTACCATAATCCCAGACATAACTTTGATAAAGGCAGTATAACACAAGGATGCAGTTATGTTCATATCTTGATGCCTGACATGCCAACAGGTTCAAGATAGAACACCGATATGCTAGTGAGTTATTACAACCATTAGAAATTTCTGAACAAAAACGAGACAAGTTTCCTATATAGTTGTTATCAGATTTTCACAGACTCAGAAGAAGTATGATACTACCTAATTTATTGTCGACCAGTCCACCCAGCCTACACGTCTTCTTTCATCCGAAATGATTACGCAGTAACAGATCTACAGGAAATTCAGCAACATATCGTATGATTTCAGGGTATTCCATCAATAATCATATCAGATAGAAACGTCACGATCACGTGTACGTCCGCATTCACGTTCGCGTTATTTTCACTTCCACTATTACGTCTCATTCGCAGTATGATGCCGTTTCAGTTCATGTTTTGTACTATCTCATGATTTAAGCTCACGTTAGCGTTCATAACATTGTTCACGTTCAAATTCGTGTGCCATTTCGCGATGCACATTTCACAGTTTATTACCGGATACGAATACAGAAAGTTTGAGAAATCAGACTCAAGTTTAGGAAAGCTATTCCATAACCAGGCAGACGTTTCACATCTCAGGCCGTATCGTTTGGCATTCCTTCCTCAGTCAGCATATGTTCATGATATGTTCTAGTATCACGTTCACAGTATGTTTCACATATCACGTTCACGATATACTCCATGCACAACGTTCCTCGTATAATCGCGAACCACGTTCACAATTGCTCACGTAGCACGTTCACAACATTTCACGTAGTTCGTCCCGATATGTTTTCAGCAGCTTTACTCAGAGATATAAATGTTAACTTTTCAGGATAATTGTACGTATCATTTCATGTATCCTACATGCTATAGCTTATTCATTCTATCAGATTCAGAAATTCCATCTTAGGTATGAAATCAGAAACTATTCAGCATCAGCAGGACAAGGTCATCAGGACCTAGGTTTTCATTGTGTTTTGACCTTTGAAGGAATCGTTTCGAGTGGGAAGCCACTCGAAATGGAGGAGTCCATCCGGACCTTTCATCCCTTTCTCCTTCATTAAATCTAGTTAAGTTCTTTCAGTCATGTCACGTTTCATGTTCACTTCAGTCATGTCACGTTTATACCCTTTCAGCAGCATCATGTTTTAAATCTAGGACGAATGATCCTTCAGCTTATATGTCTTTTTAGCCTTCATGCTCTTTCAACATTTATGTCCTTTCAGCTTTTATAACTTCACCAGCTTATTACCTTTAATTCGAGGATGAATTTCTCCTTTTAGAGGGGAAGAATAATAAAACCGCCGCATAATTGCATCTTTAATTCGAGGACGAATTATTTTTTTAGAGGAAAATAATTGTAAAACCCGCATTTAAAATTTTAGAATATTAAATACGCGAAGTCTCAACTTTAATGTAAACAGTAAATACGCAGTCTCTACAATAAAATAATTATTCAGAAAATAATTATTGAGTTCAGGAAATAACTAGATGTGTAACGGGAATTAAAACACGAACACGCAAGTTATACGAATTTAAACAAAGCGAATCGAAAACAAAATCTTATGAATTGCTTTATTGGGCCGCGGTTTTAGAGTAAATAACAAATAGAATAAAAAAAGAAAAAAGAAATGGGCCTCCTAGCCCAACCCTTTTTGTTAAAGAAACATACGGGGAAACCATTTTGCACAAACAGTTATAAAAAAGGGCGTAGGGTTTCCCTTGGGGCTGCTGACAGAAAAAGACAAAAGAAGAAAGGGAGGATCGAGATTCGTTTAGTGTGATCTGAGTGATTGTTTTGTGTTACTCACGAATTGTTTAAATGGTATTCCTCTTCCTTTTTGTTTATGTCACGAAATATGTATGTTTAAATCCAGAAAATACATGAGAAGTTTGAATAAAACATGAAGTTATAAGGTAATCATCAAGAAGGGCTGTCGGGTTTTGGGTGTGACCACGAAAACTGAGAGCATGAAAGCTCTCGGTAAGCTGTGATGATGTACAACCGAGACTTCATGTCTCGGTGGTCCCTTTTGTTGCCCAGCCTCGAACCACAAACGCAGCAGGGGTGTTTGGTTTTATACGCAGCAGGGGTGTTTGGTTTTATCACAACATGGGGGTGTTTGTGACTAAACTGCACCAAAGGGGTGTTTGGGATTACATACAGTGGGAACTTTAACCACAAACAAACAGTAGGAACTTTAAAAGCAACAACAGTGGGAAAGGATTCAGACAGAAAAATAATAAGTTTAAAATAAGATTAGCGACAGATTAGCGACGCTAATTTTTGTCGCAGATTCGTTTATGACAGTTTCTGTGACAGCTTTTAGTCACACTATTTTTAGTGACTTATATTTCTGTCACTAAATCAAATAGGCAGATTTTATATATTGTTGAATTGTTTTAGTGCGACCGAGACGGGATATCTCGGTAGGCTCAGGGTTATAGTAAATAATAAAAATGAAGAATTATAATTATACCTTTTAATTACGTCATTTTAAATAAATGTTTTAATAATGTATTGATGAGACTGTAATTATACATAGTCTCATCGTCCAAATCGGGCTTAAAACGCTTAAAATATCATCAAAATACCCCAAAATATGCTTGTGTTTGTTCATTGTGTATTTCAGGTACGGATATCGTGAATTCACCAAAAGATTACAAGAATAGAGCAAAAACGAATACGGGAAACGAAGCCGCACAAAGAACCGGACCCGAGCAATGATTTTCCAAAAATACCCTTGAAGTTTTGAAGATTGACAAGTTTGGTCCCTCAAGTTTGAATACTTGTCAGTTTATACCCTTGTAAAACTCTAAAATACATTTGGGTCAAGTTTCAAGAGTATACATATTCACCCCTTGAAGAATCACCATTTTCCAAGAAAGGTCCTAGTTCAAAGTTATACTAGTTACAAGGACCACTTTGTCATTAAACCAAAGATGTTATCAAAGGAGAAAAGGATGAAAGGCTGCTGAAACTTGCTATGCCATGTTTGTATAACTTAAGGGGGTATCCTGTCATTTCTATAACCCAAACCCGGTTCAACCCACTAAATAACCCACACCAGCCCATTTGTTTTACCAGCTTATTAATAAAACCCAAGTCAAACAGTCAAAATCCTTTTTAGCAGGGAAACAGGATTAAACAGCAACCATCAACCCATAAACCCTAATTGATTTCCAGTCCTAATCATAATCTAGTCAAAGGGGTTTTGTAAATTGGACATTGCGATTTATTCAACACCTAACAAGAAACACAACCACATGGTAAGATGCTTTCCAGCTCAGCCCATGGCCCCCTCCCAGCTCAACTATTGTCACATTTTGGAAGAAGACAAAGTAGTACAGAGAGCAATGGACGTCTAAGATTGGTTTTCGTGTTCCTTACTCAAGATTGAACCACCAAGATCAAGTCAAAGGCTGAAACTTCACATGGCAACATCACATGGCTCCAAGAACTCGAATTCAAATATGGCATCTAAGGAATATACTGATAATTATTCAAGGGTAGTTTAGGTAGTTTAGGACGAGCTAGGGTTTCTGTTCAAGCTCTCCTCTTCATGTATATATAGTAGCAGCTAGTTTAGTTCAAGTCTTGTTCCAAATATTGTCAATTTCGAATTTCTTTTTAATGTAGTGAAATCTTGAAATCAATGCAATATTTGAGTTCCATTTAGTTAAGGTGTTATTTAAATTCCTGTTCATTTATCTTTCAAAAGTTTTATTATGTTTTCAGTTTATTCAAATAATTTTCAAAAGAAATTTTGCAAAACTATTTGAAGACCCATTTTGTTGAACTAATCTTCTTAAGTTACTTGACAACTAATTTTTGAATTAAAGTTTGATAAGATGTTAAAATTTATGTTGGTTACATTTTATTCTTCCTTGCAAAAGATTTTCCAAGTTCTCATTTTTAAACTGTTTTTTTATTTTGGTCAAATAAGCTAGCTTATTATACAATAAGCCAGCTTATTGCGACCCTCAGTGCTTCACCTTTGTGTTTGTTCATCTTATATTTCAGGTTCAAGTTATAAGAAGTAGTAGATGGTAGATGTGTCCTATTGATTTTGGCAGATTTAAGCTCAAGAGATAGGTTGATGTTTGCGAAGAATTAGCTTAAAGAAGATTTGGATAGAACTTGAAGTAAGATTAGGCTGAGAATACCTCTTAGACTCAATTCAAGTAATATTCCTTTCCTTTTTTTTTCTTTCTTCTTTGTCAAATAAATATCTTATATGATTTCTGCTTATTTTTCTTTGACTTATTGTTGCTTAGTTGCTGTTTGTATTTATTTTCACTGCTCACTAGTCGACTTCTATGTTCATGTTGTTTGTATGCTAAGTCCTTGTTTTCAAATTAAATTTTGCTAGTTGATTTTTGTTGTCCTGCCAAGAAAAGGGTGTTTGGGATGGTTTGTATAAGCCTAGGTGACATTGGCCTGATCTATTCTATCACTTGAGCATGTTTGGTAGGCCTACGTTAGATCAAATTTGCTTAAATTTTGTTGGCTTAGTGTAAAAAATCAGATTACACTTGCTAGTTATTTTCTGTCATCTACTAATCAGTAGGTTCTTAAATTCTGTATTTGCTTATTTGTGTTGTTGTTTATTGTTGGTTTATGTCGTTTTAGGTCCTTTAGTTATTTTATAAGGTTGTTTGATGTTAGTTTCCTACAGCTCTCAAATATGCCATGACCTAACAGTGTTATCAGCTTAATAATAGCAAATCATAGCAGAACTAATTAATCACTTGTTAGTGGAATTTAAGCTTTGATGTTCTGGAATTTAATAGATCAGAGTGTGGTAGTGTTCTGTTTCGACAAAAGTTTGATTTTTAAGCATATATACAACTAGTACAATATGCTGAATACGAGCTGCTGCTACTGTTCATGTTAATATATTTGCTTGAATTGTTGGATCCTGCTTATATGTTGTGAATTTAATGCTTGGCTGAGTTTGTTATTACTTACTGTATTAACCAAGGACTAGCCAACTGCTGTCCTTGGTTTGTTGATTATTGCCAAAAGCTGTGAGCAGCAACAAGCAAAAGCTGTAAAAAAAACATACATCAAAAAGTGGATACGAGTGGGACTAGAACCCCAGACCACGCCCAAACACAAGACACAACATAAATCCACTTCACCATCTGCTCTCTCAGCAGATTGTGTTTTCTATTCCTCTCTTTTTATTTTCTACAGTTAGCATCAGCATGTAAAAAAGAAACAAGAGAAAAAGGGGAGCAGCAAGGCTCGAACCCAATACCTAAGCACAGCAAACAGACACAGCCACACAACATAATACCATCTGCTCTATTGTTCCTTTTTGTATATTCTTCACTTCAAGTTTATTTTATACGTTATTATTTTTCGTCATATTCAGCTTATTAAGCCCGTCTATGGCTTAAACTCGTTTATAGCTTATTGGAACGAGCACCACTTTCACTTTTCATTGCAAAATCGTTTTTTTTTTGTTATCTTTTCATTCCCATAGTTTGGCACCTTGGCGTTTTGATTTTTCTATCTTTTCGTTTGGTTTTCATTTTTTTTATAAAGTGCTTATTTCGTCACATAAGCTCATCTATTGAGCTTATTGATTATTTTCTTTTTCCTGTATCTTTTTAATCATAATTCAAGGGTCCTTTCAAAGTTTCATAGTCTAAGGTGTACAAAATAGTTGATTCGACTATTTTGTCATCTTGTAGTTTTGCAAATTTGCTTATTTGAGCTTATTGGCTAAACATTTTTCTTATTTCGTTTTTGCTGTAGTTTATTAAGCCCAAAAACATAGTCCTCGTAAAGTTTTAGCGTGTATAGTTAAGTATTTTTCGTATTCAACTTTTTAGCCCAATTACGCGTTTCTTCAAATTTACACACGTGGGCTCTTCGGTCTAATTGTATTTTCTAATTAGTTTTTAATTTTCTTTTTAAAGTTAATAAGTTTATTTTTAATTAAGTTTTCAATTTAGGATTTTCAGGAAGTAAAATTATTATTTTTTCTTTATTAGTTAATTTTTTATTAATATTTTAATTTGAAGTTTTAGAAAATAGATTAAAAATAGCAAAAAGTATTTTAAATTTTTAGAAAAAATTATTTTTATACTTTAATTAATATACTTTAGGTTTACATAACATAAAATTTTCATTTTCACTTTTTATTGATTTTATTTATTTTTTAGTTTTTAATTAAACTTTAAAAATTAATATAAAATAACTAAAAAGTTTTTGGAAATTTTTGTTTTCATTTTTGTTTTATTCAGATTTTTCTTAGCTTAAAATAAAATTTTGGTTCATTTTAGAGTACTTTTAGTCTTTGTCGATTTTACGATTTCGCGTGTTTTACGTTGTATAATAGTTTTTAGCGTACATCGTCTTTATTTTTCTTCCTTTCCCAACCAAAAAACGTCACTAATCCAAACTTTGATTTTATATAATTGGCACACTTAATCCACACACCTCCTTCGAGAACGAACCCGCATTTATTCAGTTTTACGTTTTTCCTAAAGCGTAAGACTTAATACTTGCCGCTCATACGCGTTTTTCCTAAAACGTGTACGAAAAACTACATCAAAATGGCGCCGCTGCCGGGGAGGTGTTTTTAGTGTGCCATTATTAGTATCGTGTTTTTGTGAGTGGTGCGTTTTTGCTTTTCACATTTTGAAAAGCGTGAATATCGTACATACTCATTTTTGTTATTTTTCCTTATTATATTATAGTATCCAAATAAATTGTGTTTAGTTTTCCTAAATTAAACACACAACATCATTTTACTATATTGTAGATATATTGGTTTTCGTTTTTATTGTGAATATTATTAATATATTGTATTTACGTAGAACGATAAAAATACAAGTACTCCAAATACGTGAGAAATCACAACCTTGATTCGGGATTTCATCACTCGATCATTGTATTCGAATCCAAAGCAAAAGTAAAAGGCAAAATAGATAAATACTTTCGTGAGGCTTAATTTCAATTAACACAAACTATAAGGTGGGTATAAGGCGGTTGTATTTCACGACCTAAGGGAAAAAGGCTCTTAAGTGCTTCGCGCCGCCTCGTTTCCCCCGCTTGCTTGTGCGTGTTTTGAGAAAAAAGGCTAATCGAGGGTTTGCCAACCAAAGTATTATCTAAGTATATATATTTGCTTGTTTTCAAGATTAAACCCTCTTGAACGTTTTGGTGTTCCACCAATGTTCTAAAGTCATCGAAGGCATTCACTCCACGTGATCGTTTTCATTCCTTGAGGCTCTTTTAATCGAGAAAATCGATTCGAGGAGAGATTTGTAGATTTTTGTCTACGTAATACATTCAAAATACCAAAAAAATTAAAAAACAATCAAAAGCACAAAAATAGTCTTCTACATTCCCTCTAATTTCATAATTCTCTTCTTTCACCCTCTATAACGTTTAATTCTCGTAACACCGTTCTCGTTGCATCATGTCGAATGATAGTGGATATTATTCGTGTCCATATTGTGGAGGCCCGCCTGATGGTGCCAATTGTTTTAATTATAAGGTTATTGGAGGTCGAGAGGGTTATATCTATAACTCCGCTCCACGTGGTCTTGGTGACAATTTTCAATCTTACGACCAAGATCACCCATCGTCTTCGTTTTACTCGTCATATGATTCGTCTTTTAATTGTGATCAAAATCAAAATGATGAAATGAATCAAAACGCCTTTTGTGATTATATGAGACGAAATAATGCAAACTTAACGATGATTCAAGAACAAGTTACGAATCTTAAGGAACATTACGAAAAACAATTGGAAGGAATTTTACTTAAAGGAAATGGCCTCCATGAGAACCGAGTTGGAAAACGAATATGATGCCGCTTCTAAAGAACAAGAACGTTTATTTGACCTACTTGACGAGAGATGGGATAAAATTGTTGATAAAGTTGTGGAGGCTTACACTAATAAGCAAAATGAACTTCTTTCAACGATTGAGACCTTATAGAAAAAAGTAGCTTCATACGAGTCGAGTTCTTCATCGAACGTCACCAATCCTAATCTCGAGGGAGAGGTTCAAGTTATTTCGACTCCTAAGACTCGTACGTCTCGTATTGATCCCAATCTCTCGAATTTTAGAGTCGTGCAACCTTCGTCGTCTTGCAAAAACGTAGAAGAAACAAAAACGTCATCCAACGAAGTTTTGAAAAATGTTTTTGAAAATAAACCAAAGGAAAAACTCGTAGGATACTTGGGATTATTAAATCTTGTACCTTCTAAACCTAATTTTTCTAATGAGGATGAAATTATTGAGGATTTTCTAAATCAATATACACTTAATTTTGACGAAGAAATTCCATTAAATGATTTTAAAAAAGAAAAATGTGAAAAGGTTTTAAAGGAAATCGTTGAACCCACGTTTTTACAAGATGAACGAAAATTAAGTCCGAAGGGACGTGTTAGTAGTTTTGCTAAAATGTTTGAAAACCCACGTTCGATCCCTTCGAAGGACAAAGTTGAAACCGTCAAGGCAAAATCATCACGAGACGAGCCTTTTACTCCTAATCCCACACCGAGTGAGATTTTGGATTTATCATGTGAGAAGTCCGCCGATGGCCTTGCTCACATCGATACGTTTTTCGATATCGAGGTCGAAACGACAAAGGCAAAATCTTCAATCGAAGAGCCTTCTTTTCCTAGTTTCACGACGGTTGAAGCTAGCGACTCGATTATCGACGACTTTATTGCTCGACCTCTTCCACGAGGAAGAGAAGACGTTTTTGATCCCGATGGAGACTTTTCCGAGATCAAACGTATTCTTGATGACCCACCTTCGATTTTCGAGTTTGATGAGGACCGTTGCGTTAGCCCGGAGGGGGATATTTTATTAGCCGATTCACGTTTTAAAAATTCAAATCCTCCTCCCGCCTTCAAGATAAATGTGAAAATTTTAAGTGTGCCTAGAATTGTTTTAGAAACACCAAATATTTTCAATTTAATCAACTTGGGTTTTCATAACAAAGAGTTAAAAAATGAAAAAGGGAATGATTTTAAAATTGATTTTAAAGATTTTCCAAATATAGCTCCGTCATCACCTCGCTTAATTGAGCTTGCTACAAACGCGTCTACTTCTTTTGACGACGTTTTGTGTGGATCAAGTATGGGGGAAGTCCCATTTGTTCCCTCACACTTCTCCACCGAGGACGAGATTTTTGACCCCGGTATCACGTTTAAGATAAAATCTCGGTCTTTTACCGAAGTAGTCACTAGAAAATCTTTCTACACTTACGGTGAGAGTTTACCTCGAGTAACTCGATTTTTATGCCCAACCATTGTCCCACCCTTCTCTTCTTATGCTATTTTCTTGTGTCCCATTGGGACGATGTTACTTGAAGTCGTGTTGTTTCGTTTATCATCCGAAAATGAAGACACGATCTTTGATCCCGGTATAGAGGTTTTGCCTTTATACACGGTTGCTTTTGGGCCTTGATTACATGTAAGTCCCACCAAAAATGACCGAACCATGATTATCCCTAAATGATCACATTTATGGGGATTCGAGTCGAGCTTTTGACTCGGTTATCAAAAACAAGGTGCCTCGTGGGGGAAACCCATGCTTATCCATGTACATATTATTGCTTTTTAGTTAATCCTAATGTGAGGGGATTTGTGCCCTTCCGACCTTTGTTCCGTGGTTGTTCGTGATTGTGATTCATTAGGTACATCGACATCATTGAAGCCTCTCGTGTTCGTTTTATGGATCACTCGAGCTTCGATCGTTGCCCTTGGAGATTCCGATATCCGGTGATATCCTTTTATGTTCTAACGTTTATCTTATTAGCATAATTCATAAACGGCTTTTAAGTTATTCGTTTTACCCTTTCCATGCTAGATTAAGCATTCGACTACGTCTCTAGTATGGGGGTGTTTGCACCCCTAGACTCGAAACATTGAGGACAATGTTTAGTTTTAGTATGGGGGGTGAGTAGATACTTCACCTTGCTCACGTCACCACGCAATCCAATTTTCATCTTTTTGTTATCATTTTGTTGCAAATAAGGCTAAAATGGCCAAATTTTAAAAATTTTCGTATTTTTCATAAGTGTTTAAGGCACGAATGTAGGTTTTCCGACGGTGAGAATAAGAGTAATTTTTGACTCGACCGTGCGTGTTGAGCACTTAGCTTCGATTCCTTAACTTTTTAGGCTAAGTCTCTTAAATGAGGACGAGAAATGATAGAGTTATTTATAAGTCTCGTAATCGTCACGATCTTATGTGTAGTAATTATTAGCTTATTCTCCCAACGCTTTTGCATAATAAATTGTTAATAAATATTGATTTGGCGGTTTAGTCACTATTGTTGGTTTCTAATTTGTTTTAGTAGCTTCCATGTAATTAAATTGGGAAAACATTAAGGTATCGCCAGCGTCACGGTTTTGAAGTATTGGCACCCAAATAATCGAAAGCTTCACCTAATAATAAGATTTCAAGTGCTCACCTAAATTAAGCAAAAATTTGAAGCTCACAAGGCCGAAAAATCTATGCCCAAATTGAAAGTGAATCAAGCCTTAATCTTCGAAGCTTTAAAGATCCAAAATTCGCCTTAGCGTGAGGATATACGTCTTTGGCTAATAAAACCACCGATGAGGCGGATAATAAAAGGCAAGGCAAGACCGAAGTCATAATAAAAGCTTCATGGCGAAGTTGAATAAAAGATGGAGGTAAACCATGATAATAAAACCACCGATGATGGCGGATAATAAAAGTCATGGTAATAAGTCTCATGTTCAAAACCGTTATAAAACCGTGTTTATCGATCCTTCTTGTTGACTTAATTTTTTGACATCGTTGTCTATTAGGGTGAATTATTAATTTAATGATTTTGGTTACACCGTTAAGTTTCTATTTTTAGACTTAATCTCTATTCACGCATAAGTCAATGATGTATCCTCGTGATCATTAAGACAAAAATAAAATATAAGAGATACCAAGTAGGAATAAGGGAGTTTAGGTATGTAATTAACACTGATGAGATATGATTGTGTTGCTAACTTATAATAACAATGATCTCGTTACACGCTTAGCATGGAATTGGGTGAAAATCGAGGATGACGAAATTATTTCTAAAGAAGCATTCACGTGTTCTTGTTCTATGATCCTAAAAGTCACTTTTATCGCGATGAAAACAATACATTATGTCTAAAACACGTGTAGTAGTTTATTTAAATTTATGTCTTCAATAAAAGTCATCATAAAATGAATTTTGGAAGTGCTATGATACTTAATTCTAGCATTGCGTGGGGACACGGCAATGGTTTAGTATGGGGGAGTGATGAGACTGTAATTATACATAGTCTCATCGTCCAAATCGGGCTTAAAACGCTTAAAATATCATCAAAATACCCCAAAATATGCTTGTGTTTGTTCATTGTGTATTTCAGGTACGGATATCGTGAATTCACCAAAAGATTACAAGAATAGAGCAAAAACGAACACGGGAAACGAAGCCGCACAAAGAACCGGACCCGAGCAATGATTTTCCAAAAATACCCTTGAAGTTTTGAAGATTGACAAGTTTGGTCCCTCAAGTTTGAATACTTGTCAGTTTATACCCTTGTAAAACTCTAAAATACATTTGGGTCAAGTTTCAAGAGTATACATATTCACCCCTTGAAGAATCACCATTTTCCAAGAAAGGTCCTAGTTCAAATTTATACTAGTTACAAGGACCACTTTGTCATTAAACCAAAGATGTTATCAAAGGAGAAAAGGATGAAAGGCTGCTGAAACTTGCTATGCCATGTTTGTATAACTTAAGGGGGTATCCTGTCATTTCTATAACCCAAACCCGGTTCAACCCACTAAATAACCCACACCAGCCCATTTGTTTTACCAGCTTATTAATAAAACCCAAGTCAAACAGTCAAAATTCATTTTAGCAGGGAAACATGATTAAACAGCAACCATCAACCCATAAACCCTAATTGATTTCCAGTCCTAATCATAATCTAGTCAAAGGGGTTTTGTAAATTGGACATTGCGATTTATTCAACACCTAACAAGAAACACAACCACATGGTAAGATGCTTTCCAGCTCAGCCCATGGCCCCCTCCCATCTAAACTATTGTCACATTTTGGAAGAAGACAAAGTAGTACAGAGAGCAATGGACGTCTAAGATTGGTTTTCGTGTTCCTTACTCAAGATTGAACCACCAATATCAAGTCAAAGGCTGAAACTTCACATGGCAACATCACATGGCTCCAAGAACTCGAATTCAAATATGGCATCTAAGGAATATACTGATAATCATTCAAGGGTAGTTTAGGTAGTTTAGGACGAGCTAGGGTTTCTGTTCAAGCTCTCCTCTTCATGTATATATAGTAGCAGCTAGTTTAGTTCAAGTCTTGTTCCAAATATTGTCAATTTCGAATTTCTTTTTAATGTAGTGTGATACACACGTTTTTGCTAGGTTCAATTTTACTCTCGATATCCTCTCGAATTTATCTAGGTCTTAAGTGGAATGATTGTTCTTGGTTACTAAAGAAAAGGGTTTTGGTTTTCTAATCTAATAAAAAGTGGAAATGAAAATTTAAACCAAAGACAATTAATTTAATGGTGATTACTAAAAACTTGTATTAAACTTAAGATTAAAATCAAGATTAAAAATTAAAATTGAAATTTAAACAAACAAACATAAAGAAACAATAAGGTAGACAAACAGTAAACTAAAGGAAATACTTGATTCGGAATTTTTAAACCTTGTTTCAGAACTTGCTCATGCGGAACTTACTGACTCGGAAGTGACTATTCATTCATCCGGAACATGCTCATTCGGAACATACTCATTCGGAACATGCTCATTCGGAACATTGCGAATGAAGGTTGTTGATTCGGAAGTTTTGAAACTTCCGAATGAAGGGACTGGTTCGGAACTTTATGATTGATCCGGAATCTTCCGGATGAATTGGTTGATTCGGAACTTCTGATTCGGAAATAACTGATGCGGAACTTAGTGCTTGGTTCGGAAGTTTCCGAATGAAGCTTTCATTCGGAACTTTTTGTCTTGATTCGGAAGTCTGGAAACCCAGTTACAGTAACAGTATAGCGAAGAACACGGAACACGAATTTTAACCAAAATCAAACCAAATACTTAAAAAGGATTTACCAAATTAAACACAAATCATTTAGACAATATAAGCAACGAATCCCACTAATAAAAACACAAATCCAAACAACTTTTGAAGATCAAATCAAGAAAATGAAAACTTAAAAACTTGAAGATAAAGATGATGATGAACAAGATGAAATGAAAGATTAAACAAGAACTTAGTATTGAATGATTGATGTTTTGACAAGATGAAACAAAGATTAAAATTACAAGATTAAAGAACTAAAGATAAAAATCACCAATCACCCTAGTGGTGATGGTGTTCTACGAACCAGGAGAAAGAGTGGGGAGGAAGAAAGAAAAAACTTAAAAGCTTCTTTTTAAAATGTGTGAGGGGAAGGCTATTTATAGCCTTGTCCTTTGGTTGGTGAGTGGGCTCTCTCCCGTTCTTCTTGTCTTTTCGTCTTTTCAGAAAAGCTTCCGTTTTCGATTCTGATTCGGGATTTGTTGTCGATTAAATTCAACTCGTCTTTTAATTTCTTCGTTTAATAGACTTGAGTTTCTTCGACTTATATAAATCTTCCATCTTTGGTCCTTTTCTTCGATAAATCTTCGAATAGGCCCAGCGACTTCAAATCTTTTGCATCTCTTGGACAATAGACTTTATCTTGAGTCTTTTTCTTCAGTAAAACCCGTGCAATCCCATGTTTTCTTCAATATTTATCCGGTTGGCTCTGAAAACACAATAAACACAAAAACCACGCATAATTCCAAACAAATGATATTAAATACGTGTTTTGGTCTCGTTTTAGCCCGAATTAAGTGGTAAAAGGATGGGTGTTTACACACCTATCAAATCCCCTACACTTAACCATTGCCATGCCCTCATGCAATGCTTAGTGATAAAGCAATTTTACACTTTTCTCATAATTAATCAACCTTGGCCTTATTTAAATTCTACTAAACAAAAATTTAAAGAAAAGAAACTTCAAAGGTAACAAAGGGATAGAAAACCATTTTCACTTGAAAATAGCTACATGGAAATAACTTGTAGAGAAATCGATGACTTACATTAGGGCTTTGGTGCTGCGAAGATTTATCACCCTCAAGTTTCACGTTCCCCAAACTAAGCTTAAAAACGAGATCATTGTTATTATAAGTTAGTAATTCAAACACTTACACACATGGCTTAATTAAATGCTTAAACTCCCTTATTCCTAGGTGTATCTCTTATATTTTATTTTTGTCTTAGAATGATCATGAAGATGCATTTTTGGACTTATTTCGATAGTTTATTAGGGCTGAAAGCAAAGTAGGACGATTTGATCAATAGTTAGCTAAAGGACAAAATCTCTTAAAACTGTTTCTCGGGATATCAAAAAGTTCATATCTTGGCATAACTTGGTTCACGATTTAAGACCTTTCTCGGGCCGATATTTGGTATGTACTTCATACTTCATATCTTCGAGAGACGTTCTTGAGATAATGGTCTTCTCATCATAATAGATTTTCTTCTCTTGGAGACTTTTGAGGGGTTCTCCAACTTTGTTGACCACGACTTCATGATTATTTCTTCAATCTCTAATTGGGATTTTGAGATACAACGATCCGCCTCCTTTTCGGACTTGGATCTATTTATCCTCATACCTTGTTAGGGTCTTTTCGGATAGACTTCTCCATGATCTTTATGGGAGTTGATTGCTTTTCGTCGTGAGTCTTGATCCTTCATATTGACTTTAGGAATAATGCTTTTCACATCACTTTGGATCTTCAGCAATAAAATTGAATCCTCATGCCTTGTTAGGGCCTTTTCGGACTCGCCAATCTTCGCGCCCCGCTTCATAAGTTATGCCTTGGCTATGAACTCTTATCATTACCGAGCAACTTTTAAACGATCTTGGGCTAGAAGCTAAGTAACTTTTCAAATCGTAAGACCTTACTTATTGCTAATAAATTATTAGCAAGTGATGGGAGAACAGGCAAATAATTACACCAAGTGAGCTTGTGCAAGAATACCGACTTATAATTGACTCTATCATTTCTCGTCCTCCACAATTTAAAATCTCAAGTAATGAGACTCGTGGATACTTAGCCTAATAAACCAATTAAGGTCTACATGGTTAAGGATACTAGCTAGAATAAACTTGGATAAGTATATTCGGGTTGAGTCAAAATAAACGCAACGGGCCTAATAGATCAAAGACTTCTAAACTAGCTACACCACTTTATTAATATTTTTGACTTTATTGCGGGATATATACATATGAAAGCAACGATAAAAATTTAAAAATTACGACTAAATGGCCAAAGTTAATAAAAAATTTGAAAAATGCTGAAAAATAGGATTTTCCGGTTAATTGAAGGCATTTTCATGGAAAAGTCCACTTAAAACTTCGATAGAAGTCCCCCCTACACTTAAGATAAACATTGTCCTCAATGTTTAAGCATGTGGGAGAAGTCTCCCCTACACTTATGACATTGTGCACGTTGGTTAACTCAAGTTAAGGAAGAGACGACTAACGTGATCAATTTCAAATGTGAGTATGAAGAAAATTGAATCACGATAGTTGAGAGATAGAACCGGATTTCGGATAAACACGGGAGCACGGTTCTTCAAAGATTCCAAGAGTGCACTTATCCCTGTAATCACATCACCACACAAAGGCAAACACATATAGAAGTCCCCCCCTACACTTAGGGGATTAAAACATATAAGGATAGATACTCGGGCTGCCTCCCGAGGAGCGCTTGTTTTTGATAACCGAGTCACGAGCCTGACTCGACCCAAAATTAGTTCATGGGGAACGTGGTGAGGGATGGAATCACCTCCTTAGAGGTGTCCTCACCAAAGTACAACTTCACTCGTTGGCCATTCACCTTAAAATTTGGTCCATCAGGTTGAGCGAGCTCGAGAGTACCATATGGAAAAATTTGGGCAATGGTGAATGGGCCGGACCAACGAGATTTGAGCTTGCCCGAAAAGATTTTCAACCGAGAGTTAAAAAGTAAGACTTTGTCTCCAACATGGAACTCTCGGTTTTTGATCTTGGAGTCGTGAATGAGCTTAGTTCTTTCCTTATAGATCAAAGAATTTTCATAAGCCTCATTACGGAGTTCATTGAGCTCATTGAGTTGGATCTTGCGTAGGTCACCGGCTTTGTTAATATCAAAATTAGCCCACTTCAAGGCCCAATAAGCCTTGTGCTCCAACTCAATGGGGAGGTGGCACGCTTTCCCGTACACAAGACGATAAGGCGTACAGCCGATCGGGGTCTTGTAAGCAGTACGGAAAGCCCACAAAGCATCATCCAATTTATCAGCCCATGAGGCACGATGCTCTCCCACGGTCCTTTCAAGAATTCGCTTCAGCCCTCGGTTGGATATTTCAGCCTGGCCATTAGTTTGTGGGTGGTAGGCTGTGGAAAGACGATGATTTACACCGTACTTAGCCATGACTCTAGCAAATTGGTCATTGCAGAAATGAGTCCCACGATCACTAATAATGGCGCGAGGCACACTGAATCTAGCGAATAGAGCTTTCAAAAAGTTACAAACCACCCTTGCGTCATTAGTAGGCAAAGCTTTGGCTTCAACCCACTTTGAAACGTAGTCAACGGCTACAAGGATGTATTTGTTTCCTTTAGACGAAGGGAATGGCCCCATAAAGTCGATACCCCAAACATCAAAAATTTCACACTCTTGAATAAAATTCTGAGGCATCTCGTCTTTATGTGTGATTTTGCCTTGCTTTTGGCAAACATCACATCGTTTGACCATATCGTGAGCGTCACGGTATATGGAGGGCCAATAAAATCCCGAATCAAACACTTTCTTTGCGGTGTAGTTGGGACCAAAGTGACCACCGGTGGGTCCTTTGTGGCAAGCATCAAGGATGTCCGACGCTGCCGGTCCATCAACACATCGGCGAATATCAGATCAGCACATTGTTTGAATAGGTAAGGGTCGTCCCAAAAGTAAGTCTTGATGTCGGTAAAGAACTTCTTCTTTTGCTGGGACGTCAACCCTTCCTTGAGAATTCCACCCGCCAAGTAGTTTGCAAAGTCCGCAAACCACGGGGTTTCATTCGGCTTCGAGTTTAGAGACATTAAGGTCTCCAAGGGAAAAGAATCATTGATTTCTTTGGTCGGATGATCCCCTTGGTATGGATCCTCAAGTCTACTAAGATGGTCCGCGGCTAAGTTTTCTGCTCCTTTTTATCGCGGATGTCGATTTTAAATTCCTGGAGCAGCAAAACCCAGCGAAGAAGTCTTGGTTTGGAATCTTGCTTTGTCAACAAGTACTTCAACGCGGAATGATCGGTGTACACAATGGTGGTGGAAAGGACAAGATAGGGGCGGAATTTCTCAAAAGCATAGACAACAGCTAAAAGCTCTTTTTCGGTTGTCGTATAATGCAATTGTGCCCCTGTCATTGTCTTGCTAGCGTAATGGATCGGTTGGAAGTGTTTGTTCACTCTTTGTCCAAGAACCGCTCCAATAGCAAAATCACTAGCATCGCACATCAACTCAAAAGGCAGCTCCCAATTAGGGGTAACTAAGACGGGTGCCGTAGTTAGCTTATCCTTAAGCGAGTTGAAGGCTTCAAGGCACTCTTTGGAGAAGATAAAAGGAGTATCTTTTTCCAAGAGGTGGGTCATCGGGCGAGCGATTTGAGAAAAGTCTTTGATGAATCGACGATAGAAGCCCGCATGTCCCAAGAAACTTCTCACACCCTTCACAGTGGAAGGTGGAGGCAACTTTGCTATAACATCAACTTTAGCACGGTCTACTTCAAGACCGGCTTTCGAAATCTTATGTCCAAGCACGACGCCTTCTTTTACCATAAAATGGCATTTTTCCCAATTTAGAACAAGGCGAGTGTCTTCGCACCGCTTTAGCATACGTTCTAAATTGGCAAGGCAAGCAGAGAAGGAATCCCCGAAGACCGAGAAATCATCCATGAAGACTTCCATGGTTTGTTCAACCATGTCATGGAAGATAGCTAACATACACCTTTGGAAAGTTCCGGGCGCATTACATAAGCCAAAAGGCATTCTTTTGTAAGCGAAAGTGCCATAGGGACAAGTGAATGTAGTCTTCTCTTGATCTTGGGGATCGATGGGTATTTGAAAATAACCCGAGAAACCATCAAGAAAGCAGTAATATTCATTACCGGCTAATCGTTCAAGCATTTGGTCCATGAAAGGTAGAGGGAAATGATCCTTTCTCGTGGCATCATTGAGTTTGCGGTAGTCTATACAAACTCTCCACCCAGTAACGAGACGAGTGGGAATCAACTCGTTGTGTTCATTGGGAACAACGGTTATTCCGCCCTTCTTAGGCACACAATGGATTGGACTAACCCATGGTGAATCCGAAATAGGGTAAATCATACCCGCATCAAGAAGTTTGATAACCTCTGTTTTGATGACTTCATGTATTTTTGGATTCACCCTTCGTTGGCTTTGAATAGTGGGCTTATAGTCGTCCGCCATGAGAATTTTGTGCGTGCAGAAGTGAGGATCAATTCCACGAATATCCGAGATTTTCCACGCAATAGCCTTCTTGTGAGCTTTCAACACAGCAACGAGGCGAGTCTTTTCTTCATCTTTCAAATCCGTTGCAATAATGACGGGCGACTTCTTGTTGTCGTCAAGGAACACGTACTCGAGATGTGGCGGCAACTCCTTTAGTTCCAAATCCGGAGGATTTTCGACGGGAGGCGTTTTCAACGTCGGAGTATCGATAGCAATGACCGTGGGAGATGGAGGTGAAGGATTGTCTTCGGTGAGAAGATTTTCAAAGAAACTCATATCTTCATCCCCCTCGGTGGGAGAATCATTAGTGGTTAAATTCGCATCTCCCATGGTAGCTTCAAGATTGTTCCAGAATAAATCACTATCTCCAAATAGAGACAACGATGAATCAATAGAGGACACGGTCTCAACATTGGGAAGAGAGGTAGGAATACTTTTGAAAGCATCATTAAAGTGTTCTTCACAAGCCTCATCAAGAACGTCAATACAATTAACGCTCTCATATGAATAAGGCTGTTTAGACAACTTTCCCATGTTGAAGACTACTTTGTCGTCACCCACTCTCATGATAAGCTCTCCGGCTTCAACATCAATAAGAGTGCGACCGGTCCTCAAGAATGGACGACCAACAATAAGTGGTACACGGGGGTCCATCTCGTAGTCGACGACAACAAAATCAGCAAGGAAGGTGAATTTGTCGACTCCTACAATAACATCTTCGGCTATCCCCACTGGATAAGCAACCGTACGGTTGGCCAATTCCAAAGTCATTTTAGTGGGGACTAGCTCTGGGAGAGATAATTGCTTCCAAACACTTAGAGGCATGAGATTTATACTGTCACCTAGATCGGCTAGGGCCATGCAATTCTCTACTCCCGGGAAATTGCAAGGGATAAGAAAACGACCCGGATCACCAAGCTTGATTGGCAATTTCCTTAAGAGCACTGCAGAGCAGTTCTCATTAAGTTGGGTGTTGGCAATGTCGAGGAGCTTTTCCTTGTCGCTCAGAAGGTCTTTAAACATTTTGGCGTATTTAGGCATGTGAGCGAGAGCCTCAGCGAAGGAGATATTGAAATTCAGTTGTTTAAACATTTTAAGAAAGTTAGAAACCTGAATATCATCCTTGCTCTTTTGCTTCTCTTTCCTCAACCTAGAAGGATAAGGTATATTGGAAGAAGAGGAAGGCTTTGGGAGTATAGGATCACTCACAACCACGGGTGGAGGAGGGGTAGAAAGAAGAGGTGGAGAAATTGGGGAAGGAGAAGGGTGAGGAATAGGAGCAGGCGACTCGTTTTCCTTAGTCACAACCACCGGTGGAGGTATAGGAAGCTCGGGTTCCTTGGTACCTTTACCACTTCGAGTGGTGATTGCTTTCATCTCCCCTCTTGGGTTTGCAATGGTGTTACTCGGAAGAGTACCCGAAGAAGAGGGTTGACTACTTTGGAAGAAACTAGCCATCATGTTCCTTAGATCGTTAGTCTGGCTATCCAACGTGTTTCTCATGTTAGCTCTCAAATCATTTCCTTGCTTGACCAAATCTGCCTTCAAGTTGCGCACTTCTTCTTGGAGATTTCCCACTATCACATCATTGGTCCTCATGTAGGTTGCGACCTCTTGGTGTAAAGCAGTGGTGGCTTGGTTGGAAGGAGCATTGTATGCAGGTGGTTGGTAAGCTGGTTGTTGGTAGATTTGATTGTTACGTTGAGGCGGTTGTTGCTGCTTGTGAGGTGGGATGTATGGTTGTCGAGGTTGTTGTTGTTGTTGAGTAGGGCGGTTAAGGTTTTGTTGTTGGTTTGGGTTGGTAGGAGGAAAGCCAGGTGGTGAAAGATAGTTGTTGGATCGATAGCTAAGCAAGTTACGGTCACCTTGAGGTCTAGCTTGATAAGCAGGTTGTTGGTAGGTGCCATATGCCGCATTCACATTCTCAGCAGGGTAATCTTGGGTGGCAGTACAAGTTGTGTAAGAGTGGGGACCACCGCATATCTCACAAGGTTGGCTGACAGCGTTCATTTGTGCAGTTTTGGCGTTGTTGCTGACGGTGTGGGTGACAAGCGATTCAAGAAGCGTGGTGATTTTGTCTAATCGCTTGTCGCTGTCATTAGTGCTAGCACTAGAAACATTGGTCCTAACGCTCTTGGTTTGCACACGAGACTTGTTCTCAATGATATCCCAAGCAGCATTGGAAGTCTTAGCCAATAAATTACCCCCTGAGGCACTATTCAGTGAATCTTGGTCACTCATGCTTAAACTATTGTAAAAAGTATTGATTTGATGTACTTTGGTAAAACCATGTTGTGGGCATTTTCTTAAAAGATCTTTAAAATGATCCCAAGATTCACTGAATGACTCATCGTACTTTTGTTCAAAGTTTATAATCTCATTCCGCAAAGCGGTAGTACGAGAGGGTGGAAAAAAGTAGTTGATAAACTTTGTTTCCAAATCCGTCCACGAGAGAATACTCTGTGGCGGTTCCTTAGCAAGCCAATGCCGGGCTTGTCCCTCTAAAGAAAAGGGAAAAAGTTGTAACCTTATCACTTCTTGGGAAACTCCATTGAATTTGACCGTGTTAGTGAGTTGTAGAAATCTCTTGATATGGTCGTGTGGGTCATCAATGGTGCGTCCCAAGAATGGTTGAGCTGAGACCATCTGGATAAAGCCTGACTTGAGCTCGAAGTTGTTGGCGGCAATTGGTGGTATAACAATTGGATCCGTGTTGCCATCAACATGAGCTTGCAGCAATTCAATCATTGGGCGATTATCCGGAAGGTGCTCATTGTTGTTGTTATTGTTCATGTTGTTGAAAGGCGGGTTGTTGTTGTTATTATTGTTGTTCGGAGGTGGTATGTTATTGTTGTTTTGGACACCAGCCATGTCTAAGTTATCGAGAGGCTCGGGCTCTTGATAAGACGTGGATCGAGTGCGCATACACCTGCAAAAGAACGAACAAAGCAAAAATATTTTTGGTTTTTATGTTTTTTACTTTTTAGGATTTTTGAAAATTTTATATTTTTTAGTTGTTTTTGAAGATTTTCTTGAAAAAGTAACGTTCACGGGGAACGGATCCCAAAATCCAAGTTCTACAAAAAACTTTTGATCTTAACGAGAAGAGCCGGCAGCGGCGCCATTTGATACACACGTTTTTGCTAGGTTCAATTTTACTCTCGATATCCTCTCGAATTGATCTAGGTCTTAAGTGGAATGATTGTTCTTGGTTACTAAAGAAAAGGGTTTTGGTTTTCTAATCTAATAAAAAGTGGAAATGAAAATTTAAACCAAAGACAATTAATTTAATGGTGATTACTAAAAACTTGTATTAAACTTAAGATTAAAATCAAGATTAAAAATTAAAATTGAAATTTAAACAAACAAACATAAAGAAACAATAAGGTAGACAAACAGTAAACTAAAGGAAATACTTGATTCGGAATTTTTAAACCTTGTTTCAGAACTTGCTCATGCGAAACTTACTGACTCGGAAGTGACTATTCATTCATCCGGAACATGCTCATTCGGAACATACTCATTCGGAACATGCTCATTCGGAACATTGCGAATGAAGGTTGTTGATTCGGAAGTTTTGAAACTTCCGAATGAAGGGACTGGTTCGGAACTTTATGATTGATCCGGAATCTTCCGGATGAATTGGTTGATTCGGAACTTCTGATTCGGAAATAACTGATGCGGAACTTAGTGCTTGGTTCGGAAGTTTCCGAATGAAGCTTTCATTCGGAACTTTTTGTCTTGATTCGGAAGTCTGGAAACCCAGTTACAGTAACAGTATAGCGAAGAACACGGAACACGAATTTTAACCAAAATCAAACCAAATACTTAAAAAGGATTTACCAAATTAAACACAAATCATTTAGACAATATAAGCAACGAATCCCACTAATAAAAACACAAATCCAAACAACTTTTGAAGATCAAATCAAGAAAATGAAAACTTAAAAACTTGAAGATAAAGATGATGATGAACAAGATGAAATGAAAGATTAAACAAGAACTTAGTATTGAATGATTGATGTTTTGACAAGATGAAACAAAGATTAAAATTACAAGATTAAAGAACTAAAGATAAAAATCACCAATCACCCTAGTGGTGATGGTGTTCTACGAACCAGGAGAAAGAGTGGGGAGGAAGAAAGAAAAAACTTAAAAGCTTCTTTTTAAAATGTGTGAGGGGAAGGCTATTTATAGCCTTGTCCTTTGGTTGGTGAGTGGGCTCTCTCCCGTTCTTCTTGTCTTTTCGTCTTTTCAGAAAAGCTTCCGTTTTCGATTCTGATTCGGGATTTGTTGTCGATTAAATTCAACTCGTCTTTTAATTTCTTCGTTTAATAGACTTGAGTTTCTTCGACTTATATAAATCTTCCATCTTTGGTCCTTTTCTTCGATAAATCTTCGAATAGGCCCAACGACTTCAAATCTTTTGCATCTCTTGGACAATAGACTTTATCTTGAGTCTTTTTCTTCAGTAAAACCCGTGCAATCCCATGTTTTCTTCAATATTTATCCGGTTGGCTCTGAAAACACAATAAACACAAAAACCACGCATAATTCCAAACAAATGATATTAAATACGTGTTTTGGTCTCGTTTTAGCCCGAATTAAGTGGTAAAAGGATGGGTGTTTACACACCTATCATAGTGAAATCTTGAAATCAACGCAATATTTGAGTTCAGTTTAGTTAAGGTGTTATTTAAATTCCTGTCCATTTATCTTTCAAAAGTTTTTTTATGTTTTCAGTTTATTCAAATAATTTTCAAAAGAAATTTTGCAAAACTATTTGAAGACCCATTTTGTTGAATTGATCTTCTTAAGTTACTTGACAACTAATTTTTGAATTAAAGTTTGATAAGATGTTAAAATTTATGTTGGTTACATTTTATTCTTCCTTGCAAAAGATTTTCCAAGTTCTCATTTTTAAACTGTTTTTTTATTTTGGTCAAATAAGCTAGCTTATTATACAATAAGCCAGCTTATTGCGACCCTCAGTGCTTCACCTTTGTGTTTGTTCATCTTATATTTCAGGTTCAAGTTATAAGAAGTAGTAGATGGTAGATGTGTCCTATTGATTTTGGCAGATTTAAGCTCAAGAGATAGGTTGATGTTTGCGAAGAATTAGCTTAAAGAAGATTTGGATAGAACTTGAAGTAAGATTAGGCTGAGAATACCTCTTAGACTCAATTCAAGTAATATTCCTTTCCTTTTTTTTTTCTTTCTTCTTTGTCAAATAAATATCTTATATGATTTCTGCTTATTTTTCTTTGACTTATTGTTGCTTAGTTGCTGTTTGTATTTATTTTCACTGCTCACTAGTTGACTTCTATGTTCATGTTGTTTGTATGCTAAGTCCTTGTTTTCAAATTAAATTTTGCTAGTTGATTTTTGTTGTCCTGCCAAGAAAAGGGTGTTTGGGATGGTTTGTATAAGCCTAGGTGACATTGGCCTGATCTATTCTATCACTTGAGCATGTTTGGTAGGCCTACGTTAGATCAAATTTGCTTAAATTTTGTTGGCTTAGTGTAAAAAATCAGATTTCACTTGCTAGTTATTTTCTGTCATCTACTAATCAGTAGGTTCTTAAATTCTGTATTTGCTTATTTGTGTTGTTGTTTATTGTTGGTTTATGTCGTTTTAGGTCCTTTAGTTATTTTATAAGGTTGTTTGATGTTAGTTTCCTACAGCTCTCAAATATGCCATGACCTGACAGTGTTATCAGCTTAATAATAGGCAAATCATAGCAGAACTGATTAATCACTAGTTAGTGGAATTTAAGCTTTGATGTTCTGGAATTTAATAGATCAGAGTGTGGTAGTGTTCTGTTTCGACAAAAGTTTGATTTTTAAGCATATATACAACTAGTACAATATGCTGAATACGAGCTGCTGCTACTGTTCATGTTAATATATTTGCTTGAATTGTTGGATCCTGCTTATATGTTGTGAATTTAATGCTTGGCTGAGTTTGTTATTACTTACTGTATTAACCAAGGACTAGCCAACTGCTGTCCTTGGTTTGTTGATTATTGCCAAAAGCTGTGAGCAGCAACAAGCAAAAGCTGTAAAAAAAAACATACATCAGAAAGTGGATACGAGTGGGACTAGAACCCCAGACCACGCCCAAACACAAGACACAACATAAATCCACTTCACCATCTGCTCTCTCAGCAGATTGTGTTTTCTATTCCTCTCTTTTTATTTTCTACAGTTAGCATCAGCATGTAAAAAAGAAACAAGAGAAAAAGGGGAGCAGCAAGGCTCGAACCCAATACCTAAGCACATCAAACAGACACAGCCACACAACATAATACCATCTGTTCTATTGTTCCTTTTTGTATATTCTTCACTTCAAGTATATTTTATACGTTATTATTTTTCGTCATATTCAGCTTATTAAGCCCGTCTATGGCTTAAACTCGTTTATAGCTTATTGGAACGAGCACCACTTTCACTTTTCATTGCAAAATCGTTTTTTTGTTATCTTTTCATTCCCATAGTTTGGCACCTTGGCGTTTTGATTTTTCTATCTTTTCGTTTGGTTTTCATTTTTTTTATAAAGTGCTTATTTCGTCACATAAGCTCATCTATTGAGCTTATTGATTATTTTCTTTTTCCTGTATCTTTTTAATCATAATTCAAGGGTCCTTTCAAAGTTTCATAGTCTAAGGTGTACAAAATAGTTGATTCGACTATTTTGTCATCTTGTAGTTTTGCAAATTTGCTTATTTGAGCTTATTGGCTAAACATTTTTCTTATTTCGTTTTTGCTGTAGTTTATTAAGCCCAAAAACATAGTCCTCGTAAAGTTTTAGCGTGTATAGTTAAGTATTTTTCGTATTCAACTTTTTAGCCCAATTACGCGTTTCTTCAAATTTACACACGTGGGCTCTTCGGTCTAATTGTATTTTCTAATTAGTTTTTAATTTTCTTTTTAAAGTTAATAAGTTTATTTTTAATTAAGTTTTCAATTTAGGATTTTCAGGAAGTAAAATTATTATTTTTTCTTTATTAGTTAATTTTTTATTAATATTTTAATTTGAAGTTTTAGAAAATAGATTAAAAATAGCAAAAAGTATTTTAAATTTTTAGAAAAAATTATTTTTATACTTTAATTAATATACTTTAGGTTTACATAACATAAAATTTTCATTTTCACTTTTTATTGATTTTATTTATTTTTTAGTTTTTAATTAAACTTAAAAATTTAATATAAAATAACTAAAACATTTTTGGAAATTTTTGTTTTCATTTTTGTTTTATTCAGATTTTTCTTAGCTTAAAATAAAAATTTGGTTAATTTTAGAGTACTTTTAGTCTTTGTCGATTTTACGATTTCGCGTGTTTTACGTTGTATAATAGTTTTTAGCGTACATCGTCTTTATTTTTCTTCCTTTCCCAACCAAAAAACGTCACTAATCCAAACTTTGATTTTATATAATTGGCACACTTAATCCACACACCTCCTTCGAGAACGAACCCGCATTTATTCAATTTTACGTTTTTCCTAAAGCGTAAGACTTAATACTTGCCGCTCATACGCGTTTTTCCTAAAACGTGTACGAAAAAACTACATCATGTATTTAATAAATTAAATATAAACTAGTTTTATAAGAATTTAAAAAGGGTATAATTTTATTAAATGAATTAAATTATTTTTGGAAACTTTCTTATTTAGGAAACTTTCTATTATTAGCAGTTTAATAAATATAGAAATATTATAACGTCAGAATACGTGTTATATCGTAATTAATAATAGAACAGGAATACGTTAATCAGAAATTGTAGAACATTCAGACTTATCGGTTTATATATTAACAGTATTACAAGGATAAATAAATTAACTAAGTACAGTTGAGAAATAAAATAAACGAATATCAGTTAACTTATTTCGCGTCCGTTATTTATGTAGTATTCATGAAGTCGGAGTAGATCTTTCAGCTTTCATTCTTATTTCATTACTGGATACGAGGTACGGATTTCCCGTCCTTCAGTAAGGACTTTCTTCTATGCATGATTAGGAATTCCAGTCTACAGCCAAATGTTTTTCCCTAGTATATGTTTAAGCTTATCAGTAATCATGTTAATAACTAAATAAATTGCCTAAGCATTATATACAAGCATGACCAGTTTATGTACTAGTTACGGAGGTACCGTAACCATGGAACTAGAGGCACCGGTGTCATGACTCAGCTGTAGGAGAGTGATATCCTGCAGCGTCCCACTCAGCTCAGCTTGGCCATTTTATCAGTATTTTTAGTGGGGCGTATGGATGCATCCTAGGCTTATCAGTTTACAGTTATTAGGTGAATGTGGTGTGTGCTCTACATCCTTCACATTGGAGCTGATCCCTCCACCCAACACAGTATTTAGAGGTCACCCCTCTAAAGTATTTAGAGGTCACCCCTCTACAGCATGACGAGGTCACCCCTCTATTTATTCATGCAGCAGTTGTTACAGCACATGACCTATATAAGCTCTTGGCAATTAAAATACAGTAAATGCATGTTTTCAGATTTAACAGATAATAGTTCAGCTTTATTATTTATATTTTCAGACTCTTCAGATTATTCACAGATTTCCGCTGCAACTTTACTCATCAGTCTTACAGCTTCAGTATTTTTATCATCTGCTTTATTTCAGTATTTCTTATCATGCTTTATATCCATTCACTGAGCATTATGCTCAGCCGTAGTTCCTTTCATGTTCTAACGACAGGTACACCAGGACGCTCTTAAGATTCTGAGAGCATGTGCATCTGGATGGAAGCTATCCAGACTTCTTACTTTATGCACTTCTTACATTATTCTGCTTATTTGGACATTGTTTAGTCCTTTCTTTCGGTAGTTTACTTTTCATGTTTTGAGCTTATGTTTGGATTACCGATGTTTGATTCCGGTATTTCCTTTATGGTCAGTTAATGTTTTAGGACATTTACCTTATGCTTTGATGATACGCCATAAATACACGTAACGGTCCACTTATCCAAGTGGGGTGTTACAATAATGAGTAAGCACTTGAGTAATTCACCATCTCCAATAGTGAATACTCAAACTCACGCAACACAAGCATTGAACTATGTGTCCAAAATACAAATCAGCAAGTACACTCCGAATGTACACACTGATCTACCCTATCTAGACTTGTCCGATTTTGATGAAACTTGGTGTCAAGATCACTTATAACCTGTATAAGACCCTGCCAAAATTTAAGTCAAAGTTCACACTTTAAAACCCATCAGCTCGACTCTAAAATTTGGGGCAGAATGTATACTTGTTTTATAAAACCGTTTATACCACGTTAACGCCTTTTAAACCCACTAATAGACTCATCATATTAAGTTTATAAACTTTGAAAACCAGTAGTATAATTTATCTAACCATGCCTAAAGTCCCCAAGAGTCGACCCAAAATCAGCCACAATTTCGGATTGTGCCGATTTGTGTCTCCCGGTACACGAGTACTAAAACTAGCATAACTTTTGATCCGTTAAGAGTTAGAAGCTCTATCTTATATCTAAACGAGCGTATCGAATAACTCAACAACAAAATCAAATCATCTCAACCTATAACCAATCTTTAACACACGAAATACAGCCCTTAACCCACTGATGTAATATACATTTTTAGAAATCATATCAAATCAATATTTTGACCCATTTTAACATGATCCATACCTCTAAAATCACCCTACTATCATACCCATCAACCAAACAAACTCCTAAACACTTGCATGTCAAAATTTTAACAAAATCAAAGATAAAAAATAAAACATTTTATGATCAAAACATGATAATCTTACCAAGATCATTACATGCATAATGATCAAGACTCATCCCCACCATGAAAATCATAAGAACATAAAATCTTGATGCATGTATAGGATTTTTGTATCAATGGAATCACCATTAAATTTGGAACATGGAACTTGTTTTAGTTTTAGCTAAAACATGTTAAAATTCAAGATTTTTGGTGGTTTAGGGTGGCGGTATTTAGAGAGAAGAAAGGGGGAGAGAAATTTTTTATTATGTTTGTGTTTTTTTTATGAAGAAAGTGAGAAAAAAGTTTGGTAAAATTGTTTATATAGTAAGGTTAGGGTAGAAATTGCAAATATTGAATAGTTTTAGATCTAAAAGCAATTTAATAGTTTAAAGGGTAGAAAATGACTATTAGTAAATTTTGAAAACATTTACGAGGCTCGGGTTTCGTAAAAATATTTTTCAAAAGTTAAAATGCTTCAAAAATATGATAACAAGGTTTCCCGACACGACTTAACACGTAATTAAAACGAAATCGTCGTAAATATTAATTATCGAAACAATCGATAATAAAACGTAAAATTTTGGGCATCCGTTGGTTTCGCGATCGTTAGTAATCCTCGTTATTCATTGATTTGAGTAAACTCATTGTAAAATGTACGCGGGTGATTTTAAATTAAAAACTTTGATTTAATAAATATGGAAAAATAAATTAAAAAATTTATAATTCCAGATAAAGTATTATCAATGATCAGAAAATACTTATAAAGTATAATTTATTAAAATTATCATGATCTCAGGATTTACATATAAGAATACAAGAAAATGTAATACGTTGGAAAATTCAAACAACACGAATAAAAGAATAAAATAATTCCGGGAAAAATACGAGTTCTTACACGCAGTAAGTAATTTATATATGTTTTTAAACGACAACTTTTATTAAAAACTAGCAAAAGCAAGAACAAATTTACAAAGAAATAAGAAAAGGGTTTTTACACCAAACATCCCAACTAGACGAAAATTTACATCTAGTGAAAAACCATAAGAAGGAACGCTCAACAATATCGTCAAAAATCATTGCTTTCTGAGGTTTTTTCGACGAAAAAATCTCTAAATTTCTATGAATCTAAACCGACCACCAAGAAACATACCAAACACCTTCGATTAGACTTTTAATCTTGGTATCCAAATCACAACTCGATTAGGATCTTTTAAAATTGAGTCAAACATTATATCATTTTCACTAAGGATGAGCACGGTACTATTTTGGTATCATACCGGCATCGTTTTTTGTGTACCGTTTTTTTTCCGACCGAAAAATGTAGTCCCGATCCCGGAACCGAAAACTATACCGGTACCGGTACCAGTTTGGAACCGTGTTCGGGAAACCAAAACTATCCCGAAACAAGTACCGTTTACCGATATGAATCTAGCACACTATTTGATACACAATTCTGCATAAGATGTCCTAAGAGTATCTACAATGCAAATAAGTGTTTAATAACTTTTTACATTTAATGTGTGCATTTTTTTAGTGTAATTGCATTTATTAAATTTAATGCATAAGAAGTTAATGGACAATAGGTTTTTACAAAAGCTTGGAGTTAGCCAAATCTTTTATAAAAAGCTAATCTAAAACCCTTTGCTACAATGGTAAAAACTAAAAAGCCTTCACAAAAACTAAATAGAATAGTAAAAAGTCATTTGAGTTGTATGCATTGTGGATGCTCTAATATTTTGGTTCAGAACTGTATCATTTTATAAATGAAATACTCTTGCGTATCTTTTGCAATACAATAAACAAAAAAAAGTCTTGTTTACTTTTTATTTTGGTATGGTATTGTTTCGGTAAGTTTCACATGATGTGAAGTTCGTGTATCTAAAAGATGAATTGTCCGTGGACATCTAGCCAAATTTATGCGTAATATTAAGCACTAGGATTGATGCCCGCGCGTTGCCGCGAGTTAGATATAGAAGATGTTGATATAATAAGAATTGGTAACCCAGTATTTTTTTAGCGTGTTAAAATAAGAGCGTGTTAGATATAGAAGATGTGTAAAAATAATAGCGTGTACAATCTGTAAACTTTAGTATCAAATTACTTCCACTTGTGTTTCACCGATGATATATGAAGCCACATATACACACATGCAAATGTGGACATGTGATATCCCATATATTACATTGCCTTGAGATAATGAACACAGCCGTGAATGCAAAGGATAAGCAAATGCGCTTGCTGAATGTAATAGAGATGCAGGGCTAAAGGTTTATTTTTTTTTCTAAATTCACTTGTGTGAAATTTGAAATTTATTACACTGTACACAATCAAATAGATGAGAGTGCAAAGCTAAAGAAGCCAGAAACAAACTTTGTACGATATTTATTAACATTTCTGCATACAATTATTTCAGGGACGACTTTCACAATAACAACTACAATAACAGTTGCTCTTCAATAATTGCATCTTTTCACTTCTTGATGATACAAACACTGCATCTGACCAGGTAAAAAAATGACGAGTTTTGGCTGTCATTTAATTAAAAAGTATATATAATTTCATCAATTTATAGTCAAATATTTAGCGATTATAAGTTAATTAAAGAACTTTTATACAGCAGTAAACATATGTCAAACTCATTTACTTCTTGTTACTAAATTGTTCCAAAAAAGAGACAGATAGCCAATAATTTGAAGTGACATGCTTACTTACAAAGTTACAGATATACTATGTGAACATTATGTATACAGAAGGTAGGGTCATCCCATGTGCCATTGCAACCACAAGATAAAGTCTCATCAGATTTATAGAAAAGGAACTAAGTATTCAGTGACAGAGCTAGGATTTTAATTTTGGGTAGGCCAAATAGCCAATTAACGCTCGACAACAAAAGTAAAATAACTTCATTCTCGCTATTGAAATCAAAGTGAAAATAAGAAAACTTATTTTGAACTTAGATATGATAAAAAAGCCATGGTTTAAATCTATTTAGCCTAAATAAATTTGTTATACTATAACTGACATAATAGAAGAATTATGCGATATCAAACAACAATGAAAGCTTAAATAAGCAAATTTTATAAATTAGTGGTTAATATAGTTAACTTTTATGCAAACTTCAAAGTTATATTTAATGCAAAGTTTAAGGATATATATAAAAATTGTCTTATAAATTCAAATCATATAAATCATTTTATATGATAAAGCCATAGTTTACTGTTATATTTTGTGGGGTTCGGTTGTATGGGTGGGCCAAACAAATGAAAATGGGTGATGTATTTAATGAGAATACATACATATTACTATATCATTTGAAATTCTATGAGTATTGGGGTGGGTTATGGCATACCCTATCATATATGTGTCTCCGTCCCTGCAAGTATTCGAGCTGCTATAACATACAATTACATATGATAGCGAAGGAGTATCATATCAGAAAATAAAACAGCCCTCTTTACCAAATGCGTATGATTGTAGAATACCTTTGTAAATAGCACTATCCAGTCATCCATAAAGAAATGAAGTCTTGATTTTTTTTTCAAAAACCAATTGTACCTTAAGAGTTGGTTCGCCTATGTTAGTATGTGCCGCCTGTTTTGCAGCTGCTTGCATCTGAGCTCGTGCAGCTCTACCTGCAGCTCATTTATCGAACTGTTCTTGCTAGCAAATTCAGTCATGAAAAATTTGGCAAGTGTTTATCAATAAGACGTCACTTATGATTTATAAGTCTATACCAAAAATTGACATCTAAGAATTAGAACTGAACATGCTAAGTTTCAGCTTTCATATCAATACACCATATGTCCATCTACACCAGAGAAAAAGAGCCCAGTTTTAAGAAAGTTTAAGGCGTCAAAAAACACCAAGTTTAAGCAAGGGGTGTTTGGAAACTATTTTAACAGCATCCAAATACCCTTTTTTGCAGCAAAAAGAGTGTTTGATCCATCCTTTTTTAGCAGAGCAATCATTTTCACCAAAACAATTCTAATAACCAAAAACTCTTAGCAATAATAAAAAAAAGTAAAGCATACATCATATCCGCATCTGCAAGGCTTGAGTTGTTGATCCGTCAAATCCATCTCTTCGGCACAAAGCGGACAAGTCTTTTCTCCTTCATCACTCATGATTGCCTTCACCAACAAAACACAACAACGCATAAATGAAACTGCAATTAACAAATTCACAGCGCAAACAAACACCTAATCTTACTTATCCAAATAAATCACAGCTTTTATTTAATTTTAATAATCAGTACCACCTAACCCCAAATATATATTTACCGAGTAAAAATAGTTCCTAACTATTTTAATCAATTCAACTACCTACTTTATTTATCTATACACCTAACTTTAATTAAAAAATTTAATCGGAACATATTCTTTCATTGTCTATAACATTATAAATCTTAATTCTGTAGTAATTTTTTTTACAAAGTTTATTATAAGAAAAGTCAACCAAAACGTATCAGGTCATGAACACAGCTTATACACGACGACGCATGAGAACATTTTGTATTTACAATTTCTAAACTTGAAATTATCACAATTAACAAAAAAATTGGCTAGAGCTTATCAAGTACATGACAAACTCACCTGTGACAACATCAACAAAGGGTACCAATCAGCATTGATGTCCATCAAGGTGGTGGGCGTGACGTCATTGTTGCTAGATCTTGTCAACATAAATAAAAAAATCAGAAGAAATCAATTGTAATCCTAAAAAAATGGATCAATATTCTAAATTAACAAAATCAAAAACAAACTTACTACAATTAAGAAAATAGATGGAGAAGATGGGAAAATGGTTTTGGATTAGATTTGAGAGATAGAGAAAGATTTTATGGGTGGGAAGGATATGTTGAAAGTTGAGGAAGGACGACCCATACCTGAGACACAAATTTCAACACAATGAACGGTTAGATAGGTGTTCGGTGAAGAGAAGGTATGGGCGACTTTGATTTTGAACGGCCCGAAGTTGTTTACTCTCATAAACTTTTAATAGTTTTTTATTCTATTTACAATTCCACTGAATGAATAAAGGGTACAATGTAAGATTTTGTCTTGAGATTATTGTGTCAAGATGGATTTATGCTCAACAGATTGTTTTTAGATACAGTAAGTTATAGATGCCTCACTCAGATACATTTGTATTAGTTGAGTGAATTGATCCATTACAGCTTCAACCGATAAAAGACTACTATGTGGATGATATTTAACCCGTGTGACTAGCTTTATATATGTTTAGGTTATCTCTTTTTATTCCGGTACCAAAAACGGGATATCTCGTTTTGGTACCGTACCGATTTTTAATGGTACTGATTTTTTTGGAGCGACTTTTATGATACTGATAACGTACCGGATAGTAACAACTGGTATCGGTACAATTCCGATACCGTACCATTTTTCTAGTACACATGCTCGTCTTTAATGTTCACTAATTCTAAACTAGTTGAACATATTAACTTTTTTTAATTAAATTTAAAAACCTACTTATATATATTTGTAAGAGGTTTTTGTAGGAAGAAATAACATTTTTGTATAATTAATTATATTTGACCATAACATAAAAAGATTTTTTTTCTATTATAGCGTTTTGTGCGAAATCCTCTCTACCTCAAACTAATAATGAAAATGGCCTTGCGTGCGCTAAAATTTTGTCATTTCACTTTAGGACATTCCAATTATTGTATTTTGGGCCCAAGACAACATCCGCACTAAATATTTTCAACTGAGACGCCACATGCATTTTTTAAAAGGTAAAGACTACACCAATTTGGACATACCTAGTTACCTACACGGTTTTTCGTAATTTACTCTACATACTCGTACTATATGTATTTCACTCACAAACTCAAAATCTTTATCCCTTCGATGAAAATCATACCCCTTCCTATTTGAGGGATTCAATTAACAGGCAACAAATACCTAAAAGTATGCAATTAAGCTACTATAAGTAACTTAAAAAATAAACATTACACATGCTTATGTGCCTCATGCTATTAAGCAACCAAAAATTTCTTTATTTGTGTTTTTTTCTAAATACACCTACAAGTCCACTCGAGTTGTTTTTAAAATTTTATTTTTTAGGTTTAAAAGCCAAAGTCAATAAAAGGTTGGTTTAGTGCTAGCTAGGTTTTGACTTTATATATTTAACAGAATCAAAGATTTGCCTTTTAACATTCACAAAGCAGCTAGTATAACAAAATCAAGTCTATAATAGAATTAAAGCTTTGCATAATTGCATACTTTTAATTAAAAGGGTCGTGGGCAAAAGGTGGCGGTTCCTTTATTGGGAAAGAAGAGAAAGGGGTGCACACATGGTGGACCAGAATCGTGTGCGCTTATGTGGCCTGGTCCACAAGCCTAAGCCTTATTTCAGCCTCTAGTGGTGTAACTTTAAAACTCTTGATCACACTTTATCAATTAATCGCACGTTCAGGAAAAACTAAAAGATTAATCACACTAGGATTTGGTGCCCGCGCTTCGCTGCAGGAAAGCGCGAGCGTTTTATGGTTGTTCTTTCTGTAATCTCATTAAGGCGGTTGTTACATCTGCTTTTGTACTGCTTAAGATCTCGACTTCTTGTGGTAGCATTGTCTCTAGAAACATCTTGAAGTGAAAATGTATACCGGGTCTGTATCTACATAATATATTTAAAACCTATCACATTACATATAAAAAAAATACTGATCCTATCTAGTTCGTAAAAAAGGTAAGAAGTATTACCTGCATCTGTGTAGAAGAATAAGCGTTAGTAACCCGCCCTTTTGAAAGTTACATCATGTACCTAAATCGACATGGAAGCTGAGTTTTTTACAGTTTAACCAACTTGAGTTTAACATAATGGATGTTGCACAGTCTGTGTACCTAAATTGAGATAGGCATCACCATGCATTTTAGTTACACATAATCAGTATAAGCTTGGTTTATTGTTCTTGACGTTTCTTGCTCTTTGAAACCCTCTTATTGGTCTCGACGCTGGTTAGGAAAGAAACTAATCCAGTGTAACCTGTAAACGCGAAAAAAAGCAACTGATCTAACTCAAACCTATCTCATCATACATATTAAACTTTTTATATTAGGAAACTGAACTTTCGTGGTAGTATAGAGACGTGAATGATATAAAATGAAATAGCTCTCAACATATGTGTACTCTTTTCTGCAACATACTGTGCTGGAAAATCAGTAGTCTTCTTAAGTGTGCAACACTAATGCTCATAATGTAAATATTGGCTAACGTACATATTGGCTAACATGTAAATTGCCGAAATAATTTGTACCTTTTTAAGTATCTTTGTTCAGATTAATTAGGTATTTATCGTAATTCGGAACGCCCCATTCTAATATATTGTGGAATTTGTTCCGTAACAATATCTGTTAAAATAGGAAATCTTATTTCACTTATAAGGGAGTGTTTGGGATTGCTTAGTAGAACTTCTCAAAAAATAATTGTGTGCATAAACGAAAGTAAAGGCAAAAATATGACAGCATAAGTATGTGAAGCCTGTAACTAAACATGTATCTAAATAAATCTTTATTACTTTTACTTTCTTTTGTATCTAACTAAAATCGTTTATGTAAAAATGAACAAAGCTCTAAAAGTTTTGCTATTACGTATAACATTTGACCCTTTAATCCAAACGGCCGTAATAACATGTTGAACAAACCAAATGCCTACTGTAACTGCAGCCTCTTATAAAATGGTTAAATCCATCGAATGGCTGCTGAAATTGCAGCCTCTGATAGCACATTAAAGACACTAAATGGGTGCGGGAATTGCAGCCCCTAATACAACATTAAAGTCACTAAAGGGCTGTTGAAATTGTAGCCCGTAATAACACGTTAGAGGCCACAAATGGATGCTGATATTGCAGCCTATAATAGCACATTCAAGTCGTTAAACGGCTGCATAAATAACACCCCTAATAGCATCCAGTTACCGGGGTCCATTATTGAAATATAACACGTTAGTAAAATTGCAGCCCCTAATAACATCCTATCGGGTTCATTATCCGGATATCATACATCAGTACAGGGCCTATTTTCAATAACATTATCGACATTAATGTTGCTAAAAACAAAGACATTGGCTTAATAGCTCTCATACTTGCTAGTTTATAGGTTTCTACCATATTTGTACATCTAGTTCTATACCAAATAATTAACTTGGAGACAATACGTATGGAGAATAATCTAAATTCATAAAACCTGGAATCACGACATATCATAGAGAAAAAACTGATACATTATAAAATTTTATTTTTCAGAGTATCACTATTTTTATTTGACCAAGCAAGGTTTCAAAGATGAGGAAATTTTAGAACTGGTTTCATCACAACATAGGCCGGCTTCTGATAGTATTAGCAGCATACTGTTTTCTATGCTATTCATTTGGAAAATGCAGAAAGTAAATGGAATGTTACTTATGAGGTATCTTTTTGAATACTTGTGTTAAAGCATCATTATTCAAATAAATTAAGGTTAGCCAAACAACCTTTAAATAATTTCCAACAGTAGGAGTCAAATTGTATATTTTCGAAAGAAGTAGTAAAGCAATAGCTTTTGTATCTTCATATATATTATGCATCTCTTTAAGAGTCTTTGTTATTGCTATTCATTTTTGTCGCAAAAAAATACTTATAAGCTTATCAAAATCAAGCAAATATTTGTCACAAGGTATAAATTGTACCTCTGATTATATTCCTTATCAGACCGAATCTGGGCTATTTGCACTACAGTAATCCAAAACTGTCGAATATGACATATCCAAATTTAAGTTTAAAATCCTCGGGTACCTCTCCCGTCTTATGTGCTCTTCCATTGTCGGTGTGAAACTGAAAAAGAAAAGAAAAGAAAATGTCAGTACCTTTTTTCTTGGGAGTATCAAATGACTACTTATTGTGTTTAGGATACTACGGTAGACGAAATTTGTTAGCAATATAAAGGCCCATCTTCTGTGGTTCTGTTAGCATCCTACTAAATGAAAAAAATCTCAGTGGTTCAACTGTTTTGTGGTAAGAGTATTGTGTATTATAATTTTGAGTTTCATAAACATATTTACTAATCATATGTATTGATACTTGATATGAGCTTAAACTCATATCCTTTTATCAACAAATAACCCTGAAACATGAAGCAAAATACCAAATTAGTTGGCAAAAACAGTATTATGTGGTATGTTTGTGTTTGTGTGCACTTTTGTAGGTAAGAAGATACATTTTCAAGCAAACAAGGAAAAACCAAGCTCAAATGAATGAAAAAGACAAAAGAGGATCAAAAGTGACAAGACTTTGAAGTTCAAGGACCTATCTTGACAAGTTATGAAAGTTGAAGGACTAGAAGTGCAAATAATGAAAAGTCAAGATTCAAGTCAAACCTGGTCAACTATCAAGTCAACTCAGTCAAAGGACCATTTTGTACAAGTTATGGAAGTTAAAGGACCAAAAATGTCAAAGAAATGAAGATCCTAGCTTAAAACAGCAATCTGCCAAGTCAAGGGGTTTGTTTTGCCAAGTTTGGAAAGTTATGCAAGTGTGATCCATGTGTCAAGTTTTCAGCCAATGGGAAGAGAGATAATATGTCACACGGATTGCCACTTAAGCTTAATAAATACCCACTACTGCCGCCACATTTATTACACCAGATCTTAACAGTGTAATCCACAACTCATCTTTTAAGCCAACCAGGAAATGCCACGTGTCATCTTCAAGAACAAGAAAAATTGCCAGGATCGCGTTTTTGATAGAAGCAATTTCAGAAAAAGATATAAACACCAAAGATGATCGTTTTTGAGAGACGAGTTCAACGGCGCAATCCAATTAACATATCACTCACTCAATCAAAAACACCCAAATCATTGTTCATACCTTCAAGTGCCAAATGCAGAATTTTTCCACGTGGCAAGTTATTACTGGTTCTGACACGTCACCAACTCCAACAAACTCTCCCTTCTTGCCTATAAATACCTAGACTAGTCTTCATTTTTGAGAGTAGCTTAATTTTGTAAAACACATAGTTCTTACTTTCCTTTCCTTTTTCCCTCACTTTTCCCCTAACTACTCAAGAGTCTGACAAACTCTTGAGTCAGTTAGTTAGTTGTTAGCTTATAACAAACTTTGTAACTGAATTCCTTCAATAAAATTCAAATTCCTTTTTCCCGCCAAATTCTGTTATTCAAATTCCAGTTTGATCTTGTTGCTGTTGAGTGTTATTGTTGCTGATTGATGTTTGTTATGATCAACCATTGATCATAACTGACATTTGTGAAGATTAGTAGCTGTTTGATCAGAATTTGTTCATTCCATTGTTCATTGGGAGTTTTCAAGCAGTTTGATTGATTCCAGATGAATTGTAGCTGTTTGATGGTTGATTTTTGTTGAATACTAGTGATAGGTGGTGGTTATCACTAGGGCAAGAGAGCTCAGCGCTCCTCTTCTTCCCAAAGGATATCTTCATTAGGTTCCAAAGTTCTTGTTTTTGTTCCTCTAAACAGTCAATTGCATGCTCATTTTCCTAGTTAATTTTTGATGGCTACATGATATATGTGTTTTTAGTTGCTATTTGATTGATCTTTGTGAGTTTGAAGTTCAGTTACTGCTTAATCTTGCATACTTGTGTTCTGAATTGTAGTTACTTGCATCATTTCAGTTACTTTTGGCCTATTAGCTTACTTGCTGTTTAAGCCTTGGTAATTGCTTGGTTTTAGTTCTAATACATTTCATTTAGTCTATTGAATATAGTCTGCTATAGCCTTAAAGTCAGTATAATTCATTACTTAATAATCCTTTGTAAAATCTTGTTAGAAGCAGATTAAGGAGTGTTTGGGAATAGCTTAAAAGTGGTTTTCAAGTTTTGAGAATTGGTGTTTTAGAGTTGATTTCCAGTCATTAGGTGTTAACAAGTGGTTTTAAGTCATTTGCAGGTCAATTTCAAAGTCAAAAAGGCAAATGGCAATAGAATAGTTTGGGTCATCCTTTATTCAGCTTTGTTCTTTAAAAACTTGCCAATTTCAATTGCTGATTTCTCATTCATTACTTGATAAAATTTCCTCAAATTTGTTTCTAGACTTAGCTTATATCATAAAGTTTCAGTTTCTAAAAGGAATTTCTACAGTTCTAGGAATTAAGCTAGAAAATAGCTTTTTGGTCAAGGTCTGAGCAAAGCTCATTCTCTGATATAAAGTGGTTACTGTTTTCTTAGTTCTCAATATCCACTTCATAAAAGTCATGATTTTCTTTCACAAATCCAGTTAGTTAGTGTTGAATATTGATTTTTGAAGTTTTGAGCTTTTTCCAAAAATCCGGTCAAACTTGGTCAACATAAGCTCAAAAGAGCTTATTTCAGATTTCTAGCTTATTACTGAATGAAAATAGTTCTGGTTTGATTTCCCAATCTTTAAATCATTAGCTTAATCAGTTTCATCACAAAAATCAAGTTGTGACTGTTTGGTTTAAGCTGTAGCTTATTTTGTGCTTATCAATAAGCACTCTTTTGCTTATTTTTGACTTTTAGCTTAAATCCTTGAATACACATAGCTTAAATTGGATTTGTAGACTTTTGCAAGTGGTTTCACTTGATTTGGTTGAGTAATAAGCTCAAACGAGCTTATTGTTTCTTGTAACCCGTTTTTAGTGAAAAACTTAGCTTAATTGCACTTTAGTCCTTTCTTTTCTAACAGATTTGAAAAGTTGGCTAAACTTCATAGAAATTAGGGTTTGCATAATTTGGTCCCTGGACTTTGTGAGTTGTTAGATTTCAGTTAGAAACTTGTTGGTTTGTTACATTTTTAGTTAGTTTGTTATTGTTTGTGCATTTTTGATCCTAATAGTTTTCAGATTTACATTTTTAGTCCCTATAGTTGTAGAATTTACATTTTGAGCATTTAACTTTCATAGAAATTACATTTTCAGTCCTTCTAGTTTTATATTTTGTTAATTGAGTTTTGTTTGAATAAAAAAATTGGTAATTGCAATATGTTTTACGTATAAATAGTTTAATATTTTTCATTTTTAAATAGTGTTGTTTGAATTAGCATAGATTACCAAGCAAGCTTGAACAACCAAGAACAATAATAAATCTGATATTGATTGGACTTTCTATTGGTTAAGAACTGAGAAAACGAACTTGCATTATATTACATTTCAAATGGCGCCGCTGCCGGTTCTTTGACTACACGAGAGACTATCGATTGACGGTTTTCATTGGCTTTTGGGATCCGTTCATTTGGTGAACGTTATTTTTACGTATCATAAATAAAAAACAAATAAAAAATCAAAAATATAAAAATATATAAAAACTAAAAAATTAACAAAACAATTCTTTTCCTAAAGAATTGACCAAAAAAATTAAAAAATCCAAAAAGCAATCTTTTTCCTAAGAGATTGCACCCAAAAATATATATTATTGGATTCTCTCGGTTTTTATGTACATATAGTATTTTCCTTTAAAAAACTCATAAATACAAAAATATTTTCCATATATTATTATAAGTAAATACGTATACGTATAAGAACAATCAATCTACATATCTTCCATAAGTATTGCCGAGGCAATACACCGTGTTGAGGGGCGTTCCGGTCCTTGACACGCGTATCGATCAAACAAAATAAAGCAAGAATAGATAAATACTCTCAATAAGCAACAATTCAAAGAATACGAACATTTAAGTGAATAGAAAGGCGATGTGCTATAAAATGCCATCTAAGAGTAAATAGGTACTTAAGTGCTTCGCGCCACCTAACCCCCCGTTCACTTGGGAGTATTCTAAGAAGGAAGGCTTCATTGAGGGTCTTGCACCCAAAGTAGTAATACATATATTGTTATTTTCTTGTGGATATTTAATATTGAAACTCGAAGAGGATAATCCATTTCTCTTCAAAGTCACACGAGAGCTTCACTCTCATTCCTCGTATTGAGTTGCATGCTCACTCGCGGGCGTGCACAAATACCGATTGGTGTACAACCTCTTCCTCCGAAAAGGAAGAAAAAGAGAAAGAGTAAGACCACCACCGTCCACCAAGCCGATCACGAGAATCGTGCTTTGTCACCACCACAAGAAGCCATGGCTATTGATAATCGTAATTTGTATGAACGTATGCAATCCAACATTCATGGATATGTTAGTGCCATTAAGATTCCCGACTTTCCCGCTAACACATTTGAGCTACATACATCTATGATCAATATGGTTTCTTCATCACCTTTCTTTGGAAAACAAAATGAGGATCCCCATGCTCACCTTAAGAGATTCCTTTCACTTTGCAATACCATTAAGCATAATGGGGTTCCACATGAGGTCATTAGATTGATGTTAGTGTCATTTTCCTTAGATGGGAGTGCTAAGCATTGGTTAGACACCCAACCACCCGATAGTATCACCACATGGGATGATTTTACCACTAAGTTTTTGAACAAATTCTTTCCTCCACAAAAGACTATGGCTTTGAGGAATTTAATTATGGGCTTTACACAAAAACCTAGTCAATCCTTTAGTGATGCTTGGGAAGAGTATAGTGAGTTGTTGAGGCGATGCCCTAACCATGGAATAGATGATCTAAACCAAATCAATACCTTCTACAATGGCCTTAAACCTCACCACCAAGATTCACTAAATGCTTCCGCGGGAGGGAGTATTCTTTTCAAGACATACCACGAGGCTTTGAACATTATTGAGACTAAGGCAATGGTTCAAACAAACAATCCATTTGAAGAAAAGGTTCATGTCATCCAAAACACTTCTCAAACTCCTTGTGAAATACAACTTCTTAAAGAGATCCTTCAAACAGTCAAACAAGGACAAGAAATGACTCAAGGCATGTTTCAAGATTTTAAGAGCATGACATTGAACAATTCCTCAAATAATGTGAATGCCATCACCATTTCTTGTGTTACTTGTGGAGGCCCCCATTCTTATGAACAATGTGACAAGGTGCAAGGGTATCAAGGGGAATGCTATGCTTATCAAGAGGAACACCGTGAACACTTCAAGCCTAACATCAATCCAAATAACCTTTCTTACAAATCCCAAAATTACCTTACTCCACCCGGCTTCCCACCCCAACCACCCACCCAAATTCCACAAAATCCTCCTCAAATTTTAGCAAGGAATCAAGGGCAAAGACAACCATACCAAGGAAATAATTACAAGGCACCCAATCAATTTCAACCTCAAGCTAATACCTTTTATCCACCACAACAAGGATTTAATCAACCACTTCCATTTATTCCCAATCAAGCATATGCTCCAATACCAAATCAAGCTTACCCTCAAAATCCAACTCAAGGATATGGGATGCAAGAGACTCAAGAGTATGTTGACAAGAAAATGCGTGAAATTGAGAAGAGGATGAATGACCAAGTGAAACGTACAATGAAGGAACAAATCAATAGGGTTTTAGTGGCGGTAACTCAAAGACCACAAGGGGCTTTACCTTCTAACACACAAACAAACCCTAGGGCCAATGTTAATGCTATTACAACAAGGAGTGGTACAACAACAAAGGATCCTTCACCTCCTAAACCTACTCTTGTTCAACCCACTTGTGCTCCTACTTGTGACAAGCCTTCTACTTCTACTCCACCTCCTCAAAGTTCTCCTATTCACTCAAACACACCTTCTCAACCACCTCATACTTCTCCTTTACCTTCCACACTTCCCAATGAAGAGGCTAACAAAGACAAATCTTCCACCACAACACCTATTCCACCTACACCAAAACCTACTCTTCCATACCCTTCAAGATTGAAAAAGGACAAGTTAAAGAACAAAGATGACATACAAGTCTCCAATTTCTTAAGGATGTTCAAGCAACTCAATATCAACATATCCTTTGCGGAAGCTCTTGCTTATATGCCAAAGTTTGCTAAGATGTTCAAGGATTTGCTCTCAAACAAAGAAAAATTGGTTGATTTACCCAACACATCACTTAATGAAAATTGTTCCGCGGTGTTACTTAAAACCTTACCAACAAAACTTGGAGATCCGGGGCGCTTCTTGATACCTTGTAATTTTCCCGGTGTTGAAAATTGCATGGCTTTGGCGGATTTAGGGGCGAGCATAAATCTCATGCCTTTATCGGTTTGGAAACAACTATCTCTTCCCGAGCTCACTCCCACTAGGATGACTCTTGAACTAGCCAACCGAACCATAGCTCACCCCGTAGGTATAGCGGAAGATGTGTTTGTAGGTGTGGATAAGTTTACCTTTCCGGCCGACTTTGTAGTGGTCGATTATGACATGGATCCTAGAGTGCCTTTGATTGTTGGTAGACCGTTTTTGAGAACGGGTCGTACCTTGATAGATGTGGCGGAAGGAGAATTAATTATGAGAGTAGAGGATGAGAAAGTGGTGTTTAAGTTAGGGAAAATTTGTGATAGAAAAGAGGTTAAGGAGTCTAGACCTTGTGAGACCATTAACATTGTGGATGTGCTAGATGAAGTGTGTAATGAACACTTTCATGATGCTTGTAAGAATGCTCGTGATGAGATTCCACATGTTGAAACCGTGGCCTCAATTGCTCCCTCTTTAACACCTTTTGGAGAGAGTGATTTCCTCTTGGAGGAATTTGAGTCCAACTTTCTTGGTGATGATGATTCTCCCATTAATTGGGAAGAAGATATTCTTACAATCCAAAAGTTGCTCAATGAGGACCCTATTCCTTCCCCTATTCCACAAGAGATTACCATTGAGGAACCTTCCATAGTAAAACCTTCCATAGAGAGTCCACCTCCCATTGAATTTAAGGAACTTCCATCGCACTTAGAATATGCTTTCTTAGAAGGAAAAGACCAATTACCGGTGATTATTGCTAAGGAATTGAAAGAGGATGAGAAGGAGCAACTTATTGAAGTCCTTAAGAAACACAAGAAAGCCTTAGCATGGAAAATATCCGACATAAGGGGAATTGATCCACATTTTTGTACTCACAAAATCCTTATGGAGGATGATTATAAACCCGCCATTCAAAACCAAAGGAGAGTTAACCCAAAAATCCATGAGGTTATTAAGAAGGAAGTGATTAAACTCTTAGATGCGGGTATGATTTACCCCATTTCCGACTCTCCATGGGTTAGCCCGGTTCATTGTGTTCCAAAGAAGGGTGGAATCACCGTGGTGCCTAATGAGAACAATGAGCTTATTCCCACGAGACTTGTAACCGGTTGGAGAGTTTGCATTGACTATAGAAAACTCAATGAGGCAACTAGGAAAGACCATTTCCCGCTTCCCTTTATGGATCAAATGCTTGAACGCTTAGCGGGAAATGAGTACTATTGTTTTCTTGATGGATTTTCGGGTTATTTTCAAATACCCATTGACCCTAAGGATCAAGAAAAGACCACATTCACTTGTCCATACGGTACATTTGCTTACAAGAGGATGCCTTTTGGCCTATGTAATGCACCGGGGACGTTTCAAAGGTGCATGATGGCGATTTTCCATGACATGATAGAGCAAACCATGGAGGTTTTTATGGATGATTTTTCCGTATTTGGGAATTCCTTTAGCTCTTGTCTCACCAATCTTGAGAGAATGCTTAAGCGTTGTGAGGAAACACGTTTGGTGCTAAATTGGGAGAAATGTCACTTTATGGTGAAAGAGGGGATTGTTTTAGGACACAAGATATCCAATAAGGGATTAGAAGTTGATCGAGCTAAAATTGATGTGATTGCTAAGCTTCCCCCACCCACCTCGGTTAAAGGTGTGAGGAGTTTCTTAGGTCATGCGGGATTTTATAGGCGCTTTATACAAGATTTCTCTAAGATAGCTAGACCGATGACTCATCTCTTGGAGAAAGAGGCTCCTTTCATTTTTGACCAAGCTTGTTTAGACTCTTTTGAGACACTTAAGGAAAAATTGACAAAGGCTCCCGTTTTGGTTTCTCCAAATTGGGAATTACCTTTTGAGCTTATGTGTGACGCTAGTGATTATGCGGTGGGGGCCGTTTTAGGACAAAGAGTTAATAAGCATTTTCAACCTATACACTATGCGAGTAAAACCATGACCGGTGCACAACTTCATTACACTACCACGGAAAAAGAGTTGCTTGCTATAGTATATGCTTTTGAGAAGTTTAGACCATACCTTGTGCTTTCCAAGACCATAGTGTATACGGATCACTCCGCTCTCAAGTATCTTATGACAAAACAAGATGCTAAGCCTAGGCTTTTGAGATGGGTTTTGTTGCTTCAAGAGTTTAAGATAGAGATTCGTGATAAAAAAGGGGCCGAGAATTTAGCGGCGGATCATTTGAGTAGACTTGAGCATCCTTTTCAAGGAGATTTCCCACATCAAGAAATCAATGAATCCTTTCCACTAGAGGAGCTCATGTCTATCTCTTCCCAAGAGGATGCCACACCTTGGTTTGCGGATATAGCAAATTATCTTGTGGGCAATGTGCTTATTGAGGGTCTTACTTATCAACAAAAGAAAAAGTTTCTTAAGGAAGTTAAGTATTACTTTTGGGATGATCCATATCTTTTTAGGCAATGTGCTGACCAAATCATTAGACGGTGTGTAGATGGGCCCGAGGCATTTAAAATCTTAGAGGCATGTCATAAAGGACCTACGGGTGGACATTTTGGGCCTAACTACACCGCTAAGAAAGTCTTTGATTCGGGTTACTATTGGCCTTCCATTTACAAGGATGCTCAAGAGATGGTGAAATTTTGTGATGTTTGTCAAAGACAAGGAAAAATTACACAACGTGATGAGATGCCACAAAATTTTATCCAAGAGTGTGAGATATTTGATGTATGGGGAATAGATTTCATGGGACCTTTTCCATCCTCTAAGGGAAACAAGTATATACTTGTGGCGGTGGATTATGTGTCCAAGTGGGTGGAGGCTAAAGCCTTACCTACTAATGATGCTAGAGTGGTTGTAAAGTTCTTGAAACAATTGTTTGCTAGATTTGGTGTACCTCGGGCCATCATAAGTGATCGTGGTACGTACTTTTGTAATGATCAATTCACGAGAGTTATGAAGAAATATGGAGTGAATCATAGACTTTCTACCGCGTATCACCCTCAAACAAATGGTCAAACCGAGGTCACAAATCATGGTTTAAAGAGAATTTTAGAAAGAACGGTGGGAGAGCATAGAGCTTCTTGGTCGGATAAGCTTGATGATGCTTTGTGGGCGTTTAGGACGACCTTTAAGACACCAATTGGTTGTACTCCTTATAGGCTTGTCTATGGAAAAGCGTGCCACCTTCCATTTGAGTTAGAACATAAGGCATCTTGGGCTCTCAAGTGGGCTAACTTTGATTTAAACCAAGCCGGTTCACATAGGAAAGATCAAATCAATGAGATGGATGAGTTGAGAGCCAATGCCTATGAGAATTCTTTGCTATACAAGGAAAAGACTAAGAAATTGCATGATGCTAAGATCAAGAATCGTGAGTTCAAAGTTGGAGAGCCGGTTCTCCTCTTTAATTCAAGATTGAAGCTTTTTGCGGGCAAGCTTAAGTCGAGATGGTCCGGTCCATTCACTATTGCTCAAGTATTTCCATATGGAACTCTTGAGTTGTCTCAACCCGATGGTCCAAATTTTAAAGTGAATGGTCACCGTGTTAAACATTACTTTGGGGAGGACATTTCCGTTGAAATGGTCCAAGAGGTCCCCATTTTCCCCATGAATTAATTCATTGAGGGACGAGTCGAGCTAGAGACTCATTAACTCAAGCATCGTATAACTAGGTTTAGAGTGTTGTAGGTTAGAAATAAAGGCATAGATTTGGAGATAAGTGTAGGGGAGACCTTCTTTTGTCTTCATGCTTGTTTGTAGGGTTGCTCACTCATTTCATGCTTTGGAGCTTATGGAGGAGGCCCTTGTATCCGGTTCACTTCGTTACTTTAGTAATTTTTCATTGACACCTTGTGCTTAAACATGATTTCACTAATAGTTGCCCTTTCCTTAACTTGGGTTAAGCAAAGTCTATTCATTGTCATAAGTGTAGGGGAAGTTTTTATACTTCCATGCTCTTAAACATTGAGGACAATGTTTAGCTTAAGTGTAGGGGGTCTTCTATCGAAGTGACCTTACCTAGAACTTGTCATTGTCTTGCATGATAACATGAAAAATTAATTTTTCAACATTTTTCAAATTTTTGATCTACTTTGGCCAATAAAAATATGCATTCATAATTTTTGCATCAATCATTTTTCATTTGCATAACACATTTGCATTGTATATATATTTCTTTTTCATCAAAAATATATAAAAAGGAAAAATATAATAAAACATGGTTTTAACAAATTTAGACTTCTTTGACATATTAGGCCCGCCATGGATATTTTGACTCAACCCGAGTTTGCTTATTTTAGCATTCTCTAGCTAGTATCCTTAACCATGTAGTCCTTCATTGGTCTATTAGGCTAAGCTTCCACCAATTTCATTCTTTGAAATTTTAAATTTGTGGAGAATGGGAAATGATAGAGTTGAAGCAAGTGTAAAAGGGCTAGATAGACTTCATGGCAATTACTTGTGGCTTAACCCTTCTCTTCTTTACCTCTATTTTCTTCGCATGTATATAATTGTTAATAAATAATCAAGTACGGTTTTAATTGGTTTTTAATCTCTTATGCATTTTTGGCTAATCATTTATGGTTGATATGAGTACGTCTTAAGATTCTAAGTTAGCACGTTTTATGTGTACTAGACTTATGTCATGCTCCATATTTAGCGGGTGTTTTTCCTTTTCTTCTTTGCAAATTTCTTTGTGAGGAATAAAGAAAAATAAGAGCGGCTTATGAAAAAAAATGAGTGGCTAGAAAAAAAAAAGAAAAAGAAAAAAAAAATAATGCAAGACTCCCAAGAGGGGCAGTGTGGTGTTAATTATAGTGACTATTGAGTTCCAATATTACCTTGACGGGTTGCGGGGATTCAATAGATTGCTCCAATCCAATATTACCTTGACGGGTTGCGGGGTTGAAGATCCAAAATCTCAAAAAGATGCGGATGTAAATTATTGCGTGAGTTTTATTTTTCTTTCCTTAGCGAGTGTGTAGTTACTTATGAAAGCATGACATGAGGATTTTACACATAAGGCGAATGACTTATTACTCTTAATACGGACTTATATTAATTGTGAGCGGTTTTTCAAGTAATGGATGAGAAGATTACTTAGGATTAAAACCGTGCTTCCTTATTTTTGGATTTTACATTTCTTATATTTCACACTTGAATAATGACAAATTTGCCCACAAGCAATTTGCTCAATTAATAACCGGTTCCACATTTAATTGTCATGAATAAGTTGATGCACTTTTTACTTGTGAATGCAATGATCCCATTTATAAGCTTGGTATGGGGAAAGTGAAACTTGAGGGTGATAAGTATCCATGGTATCCAAGCCCTAATCTAAGCCATTGAATTCTTGATGAGTTATTTCCATCAAAACCATTTCAAGAAAAATCAAAAAGATATAGATAGAATTGTATTTTGATTCATTGCATTATTAAAAGTCAAAATCATGCATCATCTAGTTTAGAGTAGTGTAGATGCATCTCATATGGCCAAGGTGGATTAATTATGAGGGAAATGTAAATTTTTAAGCCTTGAAATATAATATTGCATGAGGACATGGCAATGTTCAAGTGTAGGGGAATTTGATATGAGCTTAAACTCATATCCTTTTATCAACAAATAACCCTAAAACATGAAGCAAAATACCAAATTAGTTGGCAAAAACAGTATTATGTGGTATGTTTGTGTTTGTGTGCACTTTTGTAGGTAAGAAGATACATTTTCAAGCAAACAAGGAAAAACCAAGCTCAAATGAATGAAAAAGACAAAAGAGGATCAAAAGTGACAAGACTTTGAAGTTCAAGGACCTATCTTGACAAGTTATGAAAGTTGAAGGACTAGAAGTGCAAATAATGAAAAGTCAAGATTCAAGTCAAACCTGGTCAACTATCAAGTCAACTCAGTCAAAGGACCATTTTGTACAAGTTATGGAAGTTAAAGGACCAAAAATGTCAAAGAAATGAAGATCCTAGCTTAAAACAGCAATCTGCCAAGTCAAGGGGTTTGTTTTGCCAAGTTTGGAAAGTTATGCAAGTGTGATCCATGTGTCAAGTTTTCAGCCAATGGGAAGAGAGATAATATGTCACACGGATTGCCACTTAAGCTTAATAAATACCCACTACTGCCGCCACATTTATTACACCAGATCTTAACAGTGTAATCCACAACTCATCTTTTAAGCCAACCAGGAAATGCCACGTGTCATCTTCAAGAACAAGAAAAATTGCCAGGATCGCGTTTTTGATAGAAGCAATTTCAGAAAAAGATATAAACACCAAAGATGATCGTTTTTGAGAGACGAGTTCAACGGCGCAATCCAATTAACATATCACTCACTCAATCAAAAACACCCAAATCATTGTTCATACCTTCAAGTGCCAAATGCAGAATTTTTCCACGTGGCAAGTTATTACTGGTTCTGACACGTCACCAACTCCAACAAACTCTCCCTTCTTGCCTATAAATACCTAGACTAGTCTTCATTTTTGAGAGTAGCTTAATTTTGTAAAACACATAGTTCTTACTTTCCTTTCCTTTTTCCCTCACTTTTCCCCTAACTACTCAAGAGTCTGACAAACTCTTGAGTCAGTTAGTTAGTTGTTAGCTTATAACAAACTTTGTAACTGAATTCCTTCAATAAAATTCAAATTCCTTTTTCCCGCCAAATTCTTTTATTCAAATTCCAGTTTGATCTTGTTGCTGTTGAGTGTTATTGTTGCTGATTGATGTTTGTTATGATCAACCATTGATCATAACTGACATTTGTGAAGATTAGTAGCTGTTTGATCAGAATTTGTTCATTCCATTGTTCATTGGGAGTTTTCAAGCAGTTTGATTGATTCCAGATGAATTGTAGCTGTTTGATGGTTGATTTTTGTTGAATACTAGTGATAGGTGGTGGTTATCACTAGGGCAAGAGAGCTCAGCGCTCCTCTTCTTCCCAAAGGATATCTTCATTAGGTTCCAAAGTTCTTGTTTTTGTTCCTCTAAACAGTCAATTGCATGCTCATTTTCCTAGTTAATTTTTGATGGCTACATGATATATGTGTTTTTAGTTGCTATTTGATTGATCTTTGTGAGTTTGAAGTTCAGTTACTGCTTAATCTTGCATACTTGTGTTCTGAATTGTAGTTACTTGCATCATTTCAGTTACTTTTGGCCTATTAGCTTACTTGCTGTTTAAGCCTTGGTAATTGCTTGGTTTTAGTTCTAATACATTTCATTTAGTCTATTGAATATAGTCTGCTATAGCCTTAAAGTCAGTATAATTCATTACTTAATAAGCCTTTGTAAAATCTTGTTAGAAGCAGATTAAGGAGTGTTTGGGAATAGCTTAAAAGTGGTTTTCAAGTTTTGAGAATTGGTGTTTTAGAGTTGATTTCCAGTCATTAGGTGTTAACAAGTGGTTTTAAGTCATTTGCAGGTCAATTTCAAAGTCAAAAAGGCAAATGGCAATAGAATAGTTTGGGTCATCCTTTATTCAGCTTTGTTCTTTAAAAACTTGCCAATTTCAATTGCTGATTTCTCATTCATTACTTGATAAAATTTCCTCAAATTTGTTTCTAGACTTAGCTTATATCATAAAGTTTCAGTTTCTAAAAGGAATTTCTACAGTTCTAGGAATTAAGCTAGAAAATAGCTTTTTGGTCAAGGTCTGAGCAAAGCTCATTCTCTGATATAAAGTGGTTACTGTTTTCTTAGTTCTCAATATCCACTTCATAAAAGTCATGATTTTCTTTCACAAATCCAGTTAGTTAGTGTTGAATATTGATTTTTGAAGTTTTGAGCTTTTTCCAAAAATCCGGTCAAACTTGGTCAACATAAGCTCAAAAGAGCTTATTTCAGATTTCTAGCTTATTACTGAATGAAAATAGTTCTGGTTTGATTTCCCAATCTTTAAATCATTAGCTTAATCAGTTTCATCACAAAAATCAAGTTGTGACTGTTTGGTTTAAGCTGTAGCTTATTTTGTGCTTATCAATAAGCACTCTTTTGCTTATTTTTGACTTTTAGCTTAAATCCTTGAATACACATAGCTTAAATTGGATTTGTAGACTTTTGCAAGTGGTTTCACTTGATTTGGTTGAGTAATAAGCTCAAACGAGCTTATTGTTTCTTGTAACCCGTTTTTAGTGAAAAACTTAGCTTAATTGCACTTTAGTCCTTTCTTTTCTAACAGATTTGAAAAGTTGGCTAAACTTCATAGAAATTAGGGTTTGCATAATTTGGTCCCTGGACTTTGTGAGTTGTTAGATTTCAGTTAGAAACTTGTTGGTTTGTTACATTTTTAGTTAGTTTGTTATTGTTTGTGCATTTTTGATCCTAATAGTTTTCAGATTTACATTTTTAGTCCCTATAGTTGTAGAATTTACATTTTGAGCATTTAACTTTCATAGAAATTACATTTTCAGTCCTTCTAGTTTTATATTTTGTTAATTGAGTTTTGTTTGAATAAAAAAATTGGTAATTGCAATATGTTTTACGTATAAATAGTTTAATATTTTTCATTTTTAAATAGTGTTGTTTGAATTAGCATAGATTACCAAGCAAGCTTGAACAACCAAGAACAATAATAAATCTGATATTGATTGGACTTTCTATTGGTTAAGAACTGAGAAAACGAACTTGCATTATATTACATTTCAATACTATACAAAAGAAGGCCAAAGCCCACACTCGCTTAAGAAAGACAATGCTCATTTTACCACACGCAGAAACTAATCATTTCACTTCCTTGTTCACATTCTAGGAAATAGAAATATCCTAGATAGATCCTGTAAGAGTAAGAAACAAAAGGGTATGGTATCAAATTGTATAAAATTGAGCTAATTAAGCTAATTAAAAACAACAAAATATATCTATTCATATGACCATAAACAAACGCTCATTACATTTTACTACGCATACGCACGACTGAAATAAATTTGCATCGTAGCAACATTAAACATACATATGTTCCATTTCATTCCAAATGCATAACTATAACAGTGTAACAATTTTTCTCATTCAAACGCACCACTTATATAATTCGAGGTAAAAAGAACAATAAACCAATCGATACACATGGGAAGGAGATACAACCCATTCGCATTTAAATGGGTGAACCGAGGTTGAAATCCTATACCGACGTCATCTAGACTTTACCCAAACGCGGTGACTCATTCCAGTGGTATTGGTAAATTAAATATGATCAAATAGTCAGATGGTTACCTGGTACATCCGGATGCCAGCTTGGTTAGACGGGGTTTTGGTTGCAGCATCAGAAACCAAAACGTCGGTGGTCCTGTGGTAATAGGAAACAACAAACGTATATGCTCTATCGCTCCGGTATCAACACAGATTTGGTGAGATATAATAAAAGCAATATGAAAAATCACAAAAATGAAATGCATTGATATATATGTAAACTACTTACGTATCAAGCATGCAATGAAGTGGATAATTGAAAATCTAAGTCTACATTATATTAGGTTAAATTCCCAGAAGTGGCGTTGAAAGAAACAACAATCCCAAGACATTCATTTACAAAGGAGGTGACATGAAGATCCAGGCTTCCATCATGAGTAGTTCCGCCTACTTCACGTGGAAGAGCTATTGCTTTTGCCAACGTGCCAACTTATCAGTGTCAAATGTTAAAACAAAAAGTGTATTAAGAAACGTACCTATTTCATATCCAGTGCATAATGTGACACCTCTAAATTGAGTCAAATGCAGCGAAAATAATATTTGGGTGTCACGTAGGTGGATCAACAACAGACAGAGTATAGAGCAACAGATAAAAGATTATCCTTACATTTATTACATGATTAAAAGTGCAAATGGTATTAAAATAGTCTTTAACATTATTCCACAGTTTGAATTATTCCCCAGTTTATTAAACCCCAGATGAGCTCTATAAATGCAGCCTATCATGATGCTTGACTCCATGCACACTAGTACTTGTATTTTGCTATGGGTTCAGTTTAATCTCTCGGAATCTTCTCGAATTGATCACAGCTCAAAGTGGAATAGTTGTTCTTGGTGACAAATAGGGGGTTTGATTTTCTATTCTACTAAAAAGGTAAATGCGTGAAATAAATAAAAGTGAACTAGAAGCAATTAATCAATAAAAATAAAACTTGAATTAAAATTAAAATAAAACAGTAACTTGTGAATACCCTGAAAAATGCTTGATTCGGAATGTATGCTTGATCCGGAATAAATCAGAAAAAATCCTTCATGCGGAATAACGTGCTCATGCGGAATAAATCTTCATGCGGAATAAATTGCTCATGCGGAATAATCTTTCATGCGGAATAATAGGTTCATTCGGAATAAAAGACTCATGCGGAATAATAGGTTGATGCGGAATATAAGCTTGATGCGGAATAAATGGTTGATCCGGAATAATTGATTATTCTGGATGAAAGGCTTGACTCGGAATAATGATTATTCCGGATGAAGGACACTGATCCGGAATATTGGATATTCCGGATGAAGGAGCTTGATGCGGAATATGAAGGTTGATCCGGAATATTGGATATTCCGGATGAAGGAGCTTGATGCAGAATATTTACTTTGATTCGGAATACTGGAATGAAGAACAGTAGGTAACAGAAAAACAGGGGAATACGATTTTACCAAAAATCAACCAAGTTTTATAACCAAAACTTAAACAAAACTAATCACCAATCATCTACTAACCATAAACATCAAATCCCAACAATAAAAACACAAAACCCAATAACTTTTGAAGATCAAAATCAACCAAATAAGAACTTTAAGCTTTAAATCAAAAAGATGAAGATGAACAAGATTAATGGAAGGATTAAATTGATAGATTAATGTAGAGTAAATAAAAGGAAAGATTAAACACTTACAAAATCAAAGATTCAACAAGAATGAAAAATCACCAACACCTTAATGGTGTTGGCTTCCTACGAAAGAAAAGAAAATGACTGGGAAATGAAAACTAGCTCAAAAAAGTGTGAGGGGGTTTCCTATTTATAGGCTAGTGGTTGGTTGGTGAAGTGGGCTTTCTCTCTTTCTTCTTGTCTTCTTGTCTTTTCAAAAAAGTCGACGTTTTCGATTCTGATTCGGGATTTGTCGACGATTAAATTCAACTCGTCTTTTAATTTCTTCGTTTAATAGACTTGAGTTCCTTCGACATATGTAAATCTTCCATCTTTGGTCCTTTTCTTCGATAAATCTTCAAATAGGCCCATTGACTTCAAATATTTTGCATCTCTTGGACAATAGACTTCGTCTTGAGTCTTTTTCTTCGATAAAACCCGTGCAATCCCATGTTTTCTCCAATATCCATCCGGTTGGCTCTGAAAACATAATAAACACAAAAACCACGCATAATTCCAAACAAATGATATTAAATACGCGTTTTGGTCTTGTTTTAGTAAGAAATAAGTGGTAAAAGGATGGGTGTTTTCACACCTATCAAATCCCCTATACTTAACCATTGCCATGCCCTCATGCAATGCTTAGTAACAAAGCAAATTTACACTTTTCTCATAATCAATCAACCTCGGCCTTATTAACATACTACTAAACAAAAATTAAAGTACTAAGTGCAATTAAAATTTTAAGGGAACAAAAGGATAGAAAACCATTTTCACTTGAAAATAGCTATATGGAAATAACTTGCAAAGAGATCAAGGACTTACATTAGGGCTTTGGTGCTACGAAGATTTATCACCCTCAAGTTTTACGTTCCCCAAACTAAGCTTAAAAACGAGATCATTGTTATTATAAGTTAGCAAATCAAACACTTACACACATGGCTTAATTATATGTTTAAACTCCCTTATTCCTAGTTGTATCTCTTATATTTTATTTTTGTCTTAGAATGATCATGAAGATGCATTTTTGGACTTATTTCGATAGTTTATTTAGGCTGAAAGCAAAGTAGGACGATTTGATCAATAGTTAGCTAAAGGACAAAATCTCTTAAAACTGCTTCTCGGGATATAAAAAAGTTCATATCTTGGCATAACTCGCTTCACGATTTGAGACCTTTCTCGGGCCGATATTTGGCATGTACTTCATACTTCATATCTTCGTGAGACGTTCTTGAGATAATGGTCTTCTCTTCGTTAATAGAGTTTCTTCACTTGGAGACTTTTGAGGGATACTCCAACTTTGTTGACCACGACTTCATGATTATTTCTTCAATCGCTAATTGGGATTTTGAGATACAACGATCCGCCTCCTTTTCGGACTTGGATCTATTTATCCTCATACTTTGTTAGGGTCTTTTCGGATAGACTTCTCCATGATCTTTATGAGAGTTGATTGCTTTTCGTCGTTAGTCTTGATCCTTCATATTGATTTTGGGAATAATGCTTTTCACATCACCTTGGATCTTTAGCAATAAGATTGAATCCTCATGCCTTGTTAGGGCCTTTTCGGACTCGCCAATCTTCGCGCCCCGCTTCATAAGTTATGCCTTGGCTATGAACTCTTATCATTACCGAGCAACTTTTAAACGATCTTGGGCTAGAAGCTAAGTAACTTTTCAAATCGTACGACCTTACTTATTGCAGATAAATTATTAGCAAGGGTGATGGTAGAATAGGCAAATAATTACACCAAGTGAGCTTGTGCAAGAATACCGACTTATAATTGACTCTATCATTTCTCGTTCTCCACAATTTAAAATCTCAAGTAATGAGACTCGTGGATGCTTAGCCTAATAAACCAATTAAGGTCTACATGGTTAAGGATACTAGCTAGAATAAACTTGGACAAGTCTATTCGGGTTGAGTCAAAATAATCGCAACGGGCCTAATATGTCAAAGATTTCAAAACTAGCTACACCACTTTATTAATATTTTTGACTTTATTGCGGGATATATACATATGAAAGCAGCGATAAAAACTTAAAAATTACGACTAAATGGCCAAAGTTAATTAAAAATTTGAAAAATGCTGAAAAAGATGATTTTCCGGTTAAATGAAGGCATTTTAAGGGAAAAGTCCACTTAAAACTTCGATAGAAGTCCCCCTACACTTAAGATAAACATTGTCCTCAATGTTTAAGCATGTGGGAAAAGTTTCCCCTACACTTATGACATTGTGCACGTTGGTTAAATCAAGTTAAGGAAGAGACGACTAAAGTGATCAATTTCAAATGTGAGTATGAAGAAAATTGAATCACAATAGTTGAGAGATAGAACCGGATTTCGGATAACACGGGAGCACGGTTCTTCAAAGGTTCCAAGAGTGCATTCATCCCTGTAATCACATCACCACACAAACACAAACAACCTATAGAAGTCCCCCTACACTTAGGAGGTTAAAACGGAAAAGGATAGATACTCGGGTTGCCTCCCGAGGAGCGCTTGTTTTTTATAACCGAGTCACGAGCCTGACTCGACCCAAAATTAGTTCATGGGAAACGTGGTGAGGGATGGAATCATCTCATGAGAGATGTCCTCACCAAAGTACAACTTCACTCGTTGGCCATTCACCTTAAAATTAGGTCCATTATGTTGAGCGAGCTCGAGAGTACCATATGGAAAAATTTGGGCAATGGTGAATGGGTCGGACCAACGAGATTTCAGCTTGCCCGAAAAGATTTTCAACCGAGAGTTAAAGAGTAAAACTTTGTCTCCAACTTGGAACTCTCGGTTTTTGATCTTAGAGTCGTGAATGAGCTTAGTCCTTTCCTTATAGATCAAAGAATTTTCATAAGCCTCATTCCGGAGTTCATTCAGCTTATTGAGTTGGATCTTGCGTAGGTCACCGGCTTTGTTGATGTCGAAGTTAGCCCACTTCAAGGCCCAGTAAGCCTTGTGCTCCAACTCAATGGGGAGGTGGCATGCTTTCCCGTACACGAGACGATATGGTGTACAACCAATCGGAGTCTTGTATGCGGTACGAAAAGCCCACAGAGCATCATCAAGTTTATCGGCCCATGAGGCACGACGCTCTCCCACAGTTCTTTCAAGAATTCGCTTTAATCCTCAGTTAGAGATTTCAGCCTGGCCATTAGTTTGTGGGTGGTATGCAGTGGAAAGACGATGATTAACACCATACTTAGCCATGACTCTTGCGAATTGATCATTGCAAAAATGAGTCCCGCGATCACTAATAATGGCACGAGGCACACCGAATCTAGCAAACAGAGATTTCAAAAAGTTACAAACCACCCTTGCGTCATTAGTGGGTAAAGCTTTGGCTTCAACCCATTTAGAAACGTAGTCAACGGCTACAAGGATGTATTTGTTTCCTTTAGATGAAGGGAATGGCCCCATAAAGTCGATACCCCAAACATCAAAGATTTCACATTCTTGTATGAAATTTTAAGGCATCTCATCTTTAGATCTTACCTTGTTTTTGGCAAGCATCACAATGTTTAACCATCTCGTGAGCATCACGATAAATGGTGGGCCAATAAAATCCCGAGTCAAACACTTTTTTGGCGGTGTAGTTGGGACCAAAGTGACCACCGGTGGGTCCTTTGTGGCAAGCTTCGAGAATGTCTAAAGCTGCCGGTCCATCAACACATCGGCGAATAATCAAATCAGCACATTGTTTGAAGAGATACGGGTCATCCCAAAAGTAAGTCTTAATGTCTTTGAAGAACTTTTTCTTTTGCTGGGATGTTAACCCGTCAACGAGAATTCCACCCGCCAATTAGTTTGCAATGTCCGCAAACCACAGGGTTTCATTAGAATTCGAGTCGATAGACATTAAGGTCTCCAGGGGAAAAGAATCATTGATTTCTTTGTTCGGATGATCCCCTTGATAAGGATCCTCAAGTCTACTGAGATGATCCGCGGCTAGGTTTTCAGCTCCCTTCTTATCACGAATTTCGATTTTAAATTCTTGAAGTAGCAGAACCCAGCGAAGAAGTCTTGGTTTGGAATCTTGTTTAGTTAACAAGTACTTCAACGCGGAATGGTCCGTATACACGATTGTGGTAGAAAGGACAAGATAGGGGCGGAACTTTTCAAAAGCATAGAAAACAGCTAAAAGCTCTTTTTGGGTTGTCGTGTAATGCAATTGAGCCCCCGTCATTGTCTTGCTAGCGTAATGGATCGGTTGGAAGTGTTTGTTCACTCTTTGGCCCAAAACCGCTCCAATAGCAAAGTCGCTAGCATCGCACATCAACTCAAAGGGAAGCTCCCAATTAGGGGTAACCAAGACCGGTGCCTTAGTTAGCTTATCCTTAAGAAGGTTGAAGGCTTCGATACACTCGTTGGAAAAGATAAAAGGAGTATCTTTTTCCAAGAGGTGGGTCATCGGGCGAGCGATTTTAGAAAAATCTTTGATAAAGCGACGGTAGAAGCCCGCATGACCAAGGAAACTTCTCACACCCTTCACGGTTGAAGGTGGAGGCAACTTAGAAATAACATCGACTTTAGCACGGTCCACTTCAAGACCGGCTTTGGAAATTTTGTGTCCTAGCACGATGCCCTCTTTTACCATGAAATGGCATTTTTCCCAATTAAGAACAAGGCAAGTGTCTTCACACCGCTTAAGCATACGTTCTAAATTGGCAAGGAAAGCAGAGAAAGAATCGCCATAAACCGAGAAATCATCCATGAATACTTCCATAGTTTCTTCAACCATGTCATGGAATATCGCCATCATACACTGTTGGAACGTCCCAGGAGCATTGCATAAACCAAAAGGCATGCGTTTGTAAGCAAATGTTCCGTAGGGACAAGTGAATGTGGTCTTTTCTTGGTCTTTGGGATCGATGGGAATTTGAAAATACCCGGAGAAACCGTCTAAGAAGCAGTAATAGTCATTACCTGCAAGACGCTTGAGCATTTGATCCATGAAAGGAAGAGAAAGTGATATTTTCTCGTGGCATCATTGAGCTTGCGTTAGTCAATACAAACTCTCCATCCAGTAACGAGACGAGTGGGAATCAACTCGTTGTATTCATTGGGAACAACGGTTATTCCGCCCTTCTTGGGCACACAATGGACGGGACTTACCCAAGGCGAATCCGAAATAGGGTAAATCAAGCCGGCATCTAGAAGTTTGATAACCTCTTGTTTGATGACGTCATGAATTCGAGGATTAACCCGTCTTTGGCTCTGGATTGCGGGTTTAAAGTCATCTTCCATAAGAATCTTGTGAGTACAAAAGTTTGGATCAATTTCGCGGATATCGGAAATTTTCCAAGCAATTGCCTTCTTATGATCTTTAAGCACGGCGATGAGGCGAGATTTCTCTTCTTCTTTCAAGTCCTTCGCGATGATGACGGGCGACTGCTTCTTGTCTTCAAGGAACACGTACTCGAGATGGGACGGCAACTCCTTAAGCTCTAAATCCTGAGGATTGTCGATGGAAGGCGTATTCAAAGTCGGTTCATCGATAGCAGTAGCCTTGGGAGATGGTGGAGAAATATGGTCCGCTTTGAGAAGGTTCTCAATGAGACGAATGTCTTCATCCCAATCGGTGGGAGAATCGTCATTTTCTAAGTTCATATCTCCCATGGTGGCTTCAAAATCTTTCCAAAGGAAATCACTTTCTCCAAATAGAGATAGTGATGAATCAATAGAGGAAACGGTCTCAACATTGGGAAGAGAGGTAGGAATACTTTTACAAGCATCTTTGAAGTGTTCTTCACAAGCCTCATCAAGAACGTCGATACAATTAACACTCTCGTATGAATAAGGCTGTTTAGAAAGCTTTCCCATGTTGAAGACAATTTTATCGTCACCCGCTCTCATGATAAGCTCACCCGCTTCGACATCGATGAGAGTGCGACCGGTCCTCAAGAATGGACGTCCAACGATCAATGGCACACGAGGGTCCATATCGTAGTCGACGACGAAATCGGCAGGAAAAGTGAATTTTTCGACTCCTACAAAAACGTCTTCGGCTATCCCCACTGGATAAGCAACCGTTCGGTTAGCTAATTCCAAAGTCATTTTGGTGGGGACTAGCTCAAGGAGAGATAATTGCTTCCAAACACTTAAAGGCATTAAGTTAATACTGGCACCTAGATCGGCTAGGGCCATGCAATTCTCTACTCCCGGGAAGTTGCAAGGAATTAAGAAACGACCCGGATCACCAAGCTTGGTTGGTAATTTCCTTAAGAGAACCGCTGAGCAATTCTCATTAAGTTGGGTGTTAGCGATATCAAGAAGCTTCTCCTTGTCACTAAGAAGATCTTTAAACATTTTCGCATATTTGGGCATGTGAGCGAGAGCCGCAGCGAAGGAGATGTTGAAATTCAATTGTTTAAACATTTTGAGAAAGTTCGAAACTTGAATATCATCCTTGCTTTTGAGCTTCTCTTTCCTCAACCTTGAGGGATAAGGTATATCGGAAGAAGAGGAAGGCTTTGGAATAGTAGGATCACTCACATCCTTGGGTGGAGGAGGGGTAGAAGTAAGAGGTGGAGGAATTGGGGAAGTAGAAGATTGAGGAATAGGAATAGAGGACTCGTTTTCCTTAGTCACAATCACCGGTGGAGGTATAGGAAGCTCGGGTTCCTTGGTACCTTTGCCACTGCGAGTGGTGATTGCTTTCATCTCCCCTCTTGGATTCGCAACGGTGTTACTCGGAAGAGTACCCGAAGAAGAGGATTGATTACCTTGGAAGAAACCAGCCATCATGTTCTTTAAGTCATTCGTTTGACTTGCCAAAGTGTTTCGCATATCAGCTCTCAGATCGTTCCCTTGTTTCACCATGTCTGCTTTCAAGTTGAGCACTTCCCGCTGGAGATTTTCCACGATCACATCATTGGTCCTCATGTAGGTTTCAACATCTTGGTGTAATGCGGTGGGTTGGTTGGGAGGAGCATTGTAGGCGGGTGGTTGATAAGCAGGTTGTTGGTAAACTTGGTTGTTTCTTGGAGGTGGATATGGTTGTCTTTGAGGTGGTTGGTATGGTGCACGAGGTTGTTGTTGAGGAGGGTGGTTGAGGTTTTGTTGTTGGTTTTGATTGGGCGGGGGATAACCGGGCGGGGAAAGAAAGTTGTTTGAGCGGTAGCTAAGCAAGTTGCGGTCTCCTTGTGGACGAGCTTGATAAGCGGCCGGAGGATAGGTACCGTATGCTGCGTTAACATTCTCAGAAGGGTAGTCTTGGGTGGAAGTACAAGTAGTGTAAGAGTGAGGACCCCCGCATATTTCACATGGTTGGCTGACAGCATTGACTTGAGCGTTTTTAGCGTTGATGCTGTTGGTGTTGCTAGCGGTTTGGGTAGCAAGCGATTCAAGAAGCGTAGTAATTTTGTCAAGTCGCTTGTCGTTGTCACTAGTACTAGCACTAGCGGCATTGGTCCGAACACTCTTGGTTTGCACACGAGACTTATTTTCAATAATATCCCAAGCGGCATTAGAAGTCTTAACCAAAATATTACCCCCCGAGGCACTATTTAGTGAATCTTGGTCATTCATGCTTAAACCATTATAAAAAGTATTAATTTGGTGCACTTTGGTAAAACCATGTTGGGGGCATTTTCTTAAAAGGTCTTTGAAACGGTCCCAAGATTCACTAAAAGACTCATCGTACTTTTGTTCAAAATTAATGATTTCATTCCGCAAAGCGGTAGTACGAGAGGGTGGGAAAAAGTAGTTGATAAATTTGGTCTCCAAATCCGTCCACGTCAGAATACTTTGTGGCGGTTCCTTTGCAAGCCAATGCCGAGCTTGTCCCTCTAGGGAGAAAGGAAAAAGTTGTAAACGGATTACCTCTTGTGGAACACCATTGAATTTGACCGTATTCGTGAGTTGCAGGAATCTCTTGATGTGGTCATGTGGATCATCAATGGTACGCCCCAAGAATGGTTGAGCAGAGACCATCTGAATAAAGCCGGATTTGAGCTCAAAGTTGTTGGCTGCAATCACGGGTATGACAATTGGATCATTGATGTAGTGATTTTACTACTCTTTAGGAAAAGAGCGTAAAAAGCGATAAGTATTAAGTGTCGGTTTAGGAAAACCGAGCACTAATGACCAAATAAGTTCAAGTTCGTTTCCCAAGGAGGCAAGTGCGTTGTGTTAAGAGATGATTAACTTTGTGATTATACTTTTGAGAAAGAAAAATAGAAATGAGATTAGAAGAGATTGACGGTTACGAAGACGGATTTAACTAAGACGAAAAAGGCGTACACGTAAAACCGTAAAAAGCTACAAATTAAAAATTTTAACTTAAAAATTAATTAAAAGTAAAACTAAGTCTAAAATAATATAAATAAGAATAAAAATCCAATAAAAATAATTTAAAACCTTTTATTAATTAAATATTCAATTTTAAATGCTAATTAAAGCCCTAAAATTAAATATAATTAATCAAAATGTCCAAAATATTATTTTGTTGAACAAATAACTTACTTATTTTATCTAAAGACAAAAAAGTATTTTTTCTAAATTTTAAAAACTATTTTTCTATTTTTAAATCACTAAAAACTATTTTTACACTAAAATAATTATAAAAAATAATAAAATAATGCTAAAAATAATTTGACACTTTTAAAAATCCTAAATTACTCTAAAGAACAGTAGAAAAATGAAAAAGTTTGAAAAATATAAAAATTTTCACTAAAAGACAAAAACAGTTTTAATAAAAACCCTAATTAAACTAAATTAATTATAAAAAATAAATAAGAAGTGAATCAGTAAAAACTTTTAAAACCAAAAATCTTAAATTATTTTTCTAAATCTAATAAAATTTTTGAAATCTAAAAATATTAATTTTTTACACTAAATGCCAAAATACAGAATAATAAAAAGTATTTAAAAATGCAGTTAAACCTAAAAATAGCAAATAAACAGTAATAAAAATTCTAATTAAACAGAAAAATCAAAAATAAAATTAGAAAAATAATGAAACAAGTTTCAAGTCCTAATTCACAAATTAACCCACTAAAGACAAAAAGTCTAAAAAGCTGATAGTGACACTTGACTTGTTTTGTCTGCTAGCTTAGCAGTACTAACTTGTGTATTAGCAGGGGAAACTGTTTTCCCACTGCTAGTGCAAATATTGGTCAGTTGACCTTTAGAGCTTAGGAAAGCTTGTAGAATGGATTTCTTTGGACAACAAGTCACCCCTATACTCAGTTGAGTATAGGGGGTCAATTGAATCACAAAAAACACAAGCTTACTTCACAAATTCAAGCACAAAAGGGCACAAAATGTTACTGATGAATGCTAACTGTTACTGATGAAGGGTAACTATTGTACTTGCACAAAAACGAATTTTAAACCCCTAAATCTTGCAAACAAACTAAGCAAATGACATACAACCAATAGCAAACCCTAGAATGACCTAGTATCTAACATTGATCAAAATTTGATGAACAAATTCACATGAAAATTGGCAGAATTGGCACTTAATATGTATGACTGTTTTTAGCTAGTTTATACCATTTTTTAACATACAAACTTGTGATTTAAACATACCAAACTAGCAAAAACCATACACTTATACCTATTAGACCAAAGAGAGTGAGTGTGAGTGACTGTTAACAGGTTTACACACTTTAAAGCCTATTAAATCCTCAATCCCAAACACCCCTTAATTACTGAAAAATGAAGATTATCAAACCAAACCTATTCAAACTCTACTCAAACTGATTAAACAAGCTTAACACATGCATATAAACTTCTAAACAGTAGAATCAAACCAAATAAAACACACTTAAACAACTTGCATTCAAATCCACCAAATCACAACAATCACCAATTTGAGAACTGTAAACTGAGATACAAGATGGTTACCTTGTGGGACCCACATCCAGGTCCCACAGTGACTGAAAAGTCACCTCCAAACAAGCCCGGGCTTGTGCTGATCCTTTTTGGCTGTTTGAAATGAAAATGATGGTGATGATGGTGTGAGTTCTTGTTTTGAACCTTCCAAAAATAGACAACCAATAGCAAGATAAACCTGGTACAAGAGCTTATAGGCTATAAGATTGACTTATTGACAAGTCAACTTATAGCTTAGAGCTTTAAAAGCAGAAATATATAAAAAAACTGATTTTTTTTTGCTTGAATGAAAATAAAACTAGCAATCCTCAAATTTAAATTTTACTCAGAAAAATTAAGAACACTTAGAATCCTTCCAAAACTAGTAACTCAAACATATCAATAACAAGAATTAAAATAGAGCCTGAATCTTTTTCATCAACAACACTCAACCAAGTTTCATTCACTAATAAAACGGGAATTACAAGTTTGTGACCAAGGAAAAAAATCAGGAACAACGCAAAATGAAAACCCTATATGCCTTATATAGTGGCTACAGAACAATCTAGAATCATAAAACCCTAATGGACGAATTTCCAATGCTGCCCTTGATTGAAAAATTCAAAAATGGGTCAAGATGCTCCCATGTGAGCTGCCAGCTGTTGCTAGTGATGTTTGAAGAAATCCTGAGTGTTAGAATGATCTTGGGGGCCAAGGAGTGCTTTGGGGACGTTGGATGTGTCTTTTTTGGGTTTTGGGTGAAAGAGACGGGTGCAAGGAATCTTGGGGTGTCACATGGGTTGGTTGGGATTAATTTTGTGGGTGGGTTTAGGATTAGAAAGAGATTAATTAAGGATCTAGAGATTATTAGGGAAAAACCCTTTGTTTTGATCTTTGTTCATCCTGGGAAATTTTAGGGTTTAAGGGGTGATTAAGGGGTGTTTAATCCGTTTTGGGGTTAATAGGTTTTAAAAAGATGTTTGGGTGGGAAAATTAAAGAGGTTGACTGGGTGTTGACCCAGGTTTATTTAAATAAACCGTGAGTGGGGTGTGACGTGGGTGGATGGGGCGTTTTGATTGGTGGATGGAGTTGGGTGGGTGAGGTGGCGTGTGGGGAGTGGTGGGTATTAGTTTCCATGTCTGGCCCATTTAACCCCTCAAGTATCACACTTCCTTCACTTTGTAATAAACAACAACAAAAATCAAATCCCTTTGTTTTATCTTTGGATAACTTGTCAAATTTGGCACAACAAGTTTTCAAGCTTGTTAACAAGGTCTTCTTTTGTAATTTCTTCAATCTTCAAGGGCTGTTAGTGACATGTCTTCATACTTCAAGGTTTTGACTTGTTTGTTGACTTCTTGGAGGACCAATATTGGCAATTTAGTTTTGTTGAGGGACTAAATTTGCCAATTCTTCAAAGTTAAGGGTCCTTTTTGTAATTTTGACAAACTTTAGGGACCAAACTTGTAATTATGAAGATACAAGGGTATAAAGTATCAATTCTTCCATATTGGAGGACCCTTCTTCATAATTCTTCTAATCTGCAAGGGTTTTCTTTGGAAAATTCTTCATTAGGGCTTGGTTCATTGTGTGGCTTCGTTTCCCGTGTTCGTTTTTTATTGACTCTTGTGATCTTTTGTCATTTTCTCAATATCCGTACCTAAAATACACAAGAAACAAACACAAGCATATATTTGGGTATTTTGATGATATTTAATACATTTTAAGCCCTATTTGGAAGATGAGACTATGTATAAAAGCAGTCTCATCACTCCCCCATACTAAACCATTGTCGTGCCCTCACGCAATGCTAGAATAAAGTATCGTAGCACCTCCAAAATTCATTTTTATTCACTTTATTGAATGATAAACTAGCTACACTACTACTATTACTACTACTTGTGTTATAAACATAATGTATGATTTTCATCGCAAAATGGGACGTTTAGGTTCATAGAATAAGAACACGTGAATGCTTCGTTAGAAATAATTTCATCGTCCTCGATTTTCACCCTAATTCCATGCCAAGCGTGCAACGAGATCATTGTCATTATAAGTTAGTAATGCTAACACTACTCATATGCCCTAATCACGTACTTATCCTCCCATTATTCCTAAGTTGTATCTCTTATATTTTATTTTGTCTTGAATGTTTCACGAGGATACATTGTTTGACTTATGCGATAATAGAGATTTAGGTCTAAAAATAGAGTCCTAACGGTGTAACTAAGACCATCAAATCAATAACCCCTCCTAATAGACAACGATGTCAAAAAATTAAGTCAACAAGAAGAATCGATAAACACGGTTTTATAACGGTTTTGAACATGAGACTTATTACCAAGACTTTTATACGCCCCCTAACGGAAGGGCCTTATTATCTTTGGTTTACCTCCATCTTTTATTCAACTTCGCCATGAAGCTTTTATTATGACTTCGGTCTTGCCTTGCCTTTTATTATCCGCCTCATCGGTGGTTTTATTAGCCAAAGACGTATATCCTCACGCTAAGGCAAATTTTGGATCTTTAAAGCTTCGAAGATTAAGGCTTGATTCACTTTCAATTTTGCATAGATTTTTTGGCCTTGTGGGGCTTCAAATTGTTTGCTTGATTTAGGTGAGCACTTGAAATCTTATTATTGGGTGAAGCTTTCGATTATTCGGGTGCCAATACTTCAAAACCGTGACGCTGGCGATAACTTAATGTCTTCCCAATTTAATTACACGGAAGCTACTAGAAAAGACTAGAAACCCAACAATCCTAACTAAACCGCTAAGTCAATATTTATTAAGCAAAAAAGATTTACATGCGAAGGGAGAATAAGCAAATAACGAGAACACATGAGTTTTTGAAAGAATACGAGTACTCTACGTTTAGCATAGTAACTTATAATTAACTCTATCATTTCTCGTCCTCATTTAAGAGACTTAGCCTAATGTGTAGTTAAGGAATCAAAGCTAAGTGCTCAACACGCACGGTCGAGTCAAAAATTACTCTTATTCTCGCCATCGGAAAATCTACATTCGTGTCTTCAAACACCTATAAAACATGAGAAATTTTTTAAAATTTGGTCATTTTTAGCCTTATTTTGCAACAAAAACGATAAACAAAAAGATAAACTTTGGAAAGCGTGAAGGTTTGGCAAGGCAAGTATCTATTCACCCCCCCATACTAAAGTTAAACATTGTCCTCAATGTTTCGAGTCTAGGGGTGCAAACACCCCCATACTAGAGACGTAGTCGAATGCCTAATCTAGCATGGAAAGGGTGTAACCAATAAATTAATAGCCGTTTATGAAGTGTGCTATAAACCTAAGGTTAGAACATCAAAAGGATATATCATGGATATTGAGAAAGTCTTCAAAGCAAACGATCGAGTGCTCCCATAAAACGAACACGAGAGGCTCCAATCGTGAAGATCATGATCATCTAAAAACCACAATTCACAAACATCCACGGAATAAAGGTTGGAAGGGCACAAATCCCCACACGTAAGCTACATTAGAAAGCGATAATATGTACATGGGATAAGCATGGGACTCCCCCACGAGGCACCTCGTTTTTGATTACCGAGTCATGAGCTCGACTCGATCCCCTCAATACTAATTATCATTGGGGAAGGTGACTTGGTCGAGGTAGTTCAAGGATGGAACTTCCCCGCCAAAGTAGTGCTTCAACCTATGTCCATTCACCTTGAAGTTAGGACCATCATCTTGAGCTAGCTCGATGGTCCCATACGGAAACACTTGAGTCATGGTGAATGGACCGGACCAACGGGATTTCAACTTACCGGAAAAAAAATTTAATCTTGAATTAAAAAGCAAAACTTGATCCCCAATGTTAAAAACCCGGTTTTTAATTTTAGAATCATGCAACTTTTTAGTTTTTTCTTTATAAATCAATGAATTTTCATAAGCAATGTCCCTCAATTCATCCAATTCATTTAATTGCATTTTCCGGTGTTTTCCCGCGGTCTCCATATCATCATTACAATGCTTTAGGGCCCAATAAGCCTTGTGTTCTAACTCGATAGGCAAATGACAATTCTTTCCATACACAAGCTTATAGGGAGTGCACCCAATGGGCTCTTATGAGCGGTCCTAAAGGCCCATAAAGCATCGTCCAACTTATCCGACCAAGTTTGTCGGTTTTCCCCAACGGATCTCTCCAAGATCCTCTTCAACGCTCGGTTTGAAACCTCGACTTGCCCACTCGTTTGTGGGTGATAAGCCGTAGAAAGCCGATGTGTAACCCCATATTTCCTTAGAACCTTTTCAAATTGGTCGTTACAAAAATGGGTTCCACGATCGCTTATGATTGCACGAGGGGTTCCAAACCGAGAAAACAAGCTTTTCAAAAATTTGACTACCACACGAGCATCATTAGTGGGCAAGGCTTTAGCCTCCACCCACTTAGATAGGTAGTCAACTGCAACGAGAATGTACTTATTACCACGAGATGATGGGAACGGCCCCATAAAGTCTATACCCCAAACGTCAAAGATCTCACACACTTGGATGATATTTTGTGGCATTTCATCTTTTTGTGAGGCTTTTCCTTGTCGTTGGGATGCATCACACGACTTCACAAGATCTTGTGCATCTCGGTAGATAGTAGGCCAAAAGAAGTCGGCATCAAACACCTTCTTAGCCGTGAGATTAGCACCGTGGTGACCACCCGTGGGTCCCTCATGGCAAGCTCTAAGGATGTTAGAAGCTTCGGTGCCAAATACACAACGTCGGATGATTTGATCCGCACAAGTTCGAAACAAGTAAGGGTCGTTCCAAAAGTAGAACTTGACGTCACGAAAGAATTTTCGTTTTTCTTGAGTCGTCATACCCTTAATGATGAAGTTACCCGCATGGTAATTTGAAAAATCCGCAAACCATGGGGTGGAATAATCAAGCTTAGAATTCACTACACCAAGTGTCTCGAGCGGAAATGTTTCGGTGATTTCCTTGGGCTCGTAAACACTTTGGTGAGGATCTTCCAAACGAGAAAGATGATCGGCCGCTAGATTTTCGGCTCCTTTTTTGTCAACGATGGTGTGATCAAATTCTTGAAGGAGGAGAATCCAACGAAGTAATCTAGGCTTAGCATCTTGCTTTGCCATGAGATACTTAATAGCCGAATGATCCGTATACACTATGCATTTCGTCAAGACGAGATAAGGTCGAAATTTCTCAAATGCATATACCACGGCAAGGAATTCCTTCTCCGTTGTAGTGTACTTAAGTTGAGCCTCGGTCATCGTCTTGCTAGCATAGTGAATAGGCAAGAAGTGCTTTTCATGACGTTGCCCCAAAACGGCCCCAATAGCGTAATCACTAGCATCACACATGAGCTCAAAGGGGAGGTTCCAATTGGGAGCAACAAGAATGGGAGCTTCGGTAAGTTTCCTCTTAAGGATTTCAAAGGCTCGTACACAATCTTCGTCAAAGACAAAACGTGCCTCTTTTTCAAGAAGATGTGTAATGGGTCGAGAGATCTTTGAAAAATCCTTGATGAATGGACGATAAAAGCCCGCGTGGCCTAGGAAACTCCTAACTCCCTTAACGGTTTTGGGATGAGGTAATTTGGCGATGACGTCTACCTTAGCTTGATCTACCTCAATCCCCGCTTTCGAGACCTTGTGCCCTAAGACGATTCCACTCTTAACCATAAAATGACACTTTTCCCAATTAAGCACAAGGTTGGTTTCCTCACAACGTTTCAACATTCTCTCAAGGTTCGACAAACACGAAGTGAACGAATTACCAAACACGGAAAAGTCATCCATGAAGACTTCCATCATCTTCTCGATCATGTCATGAAAAATAGCCATCATGCACCTTTGAAAGGTTGCCGGTGCATTGCAAAGTCTGAATGGCATTCTACGATAGGCAAACGTTCCATATGGACACGTAAACGTAGTTTTTTCTTGATCACGAGGATCGATGGGAATTTGGAAGTAACCGGAAAAACCATCTAAAAAGCAATAGAAATCGTTTCCCGCAAGACGCTCCAACATTTGGTCCATAAAGGGCAAGGGAAAATGGTCTTTTCGAGTGGCTTCATTCAACTTTCGATAGTCAATGCACACTCTCCATCCGGTCACGAGTCTAGTGGGAATCAACTCGTTGGCATCGTTTGGCACAACGGTCATTCCTCCCTTTTTAGGGACACAATGAATAGGACTCACCCAAGGGCTATCGGAAATGGGGTAAATCATTCCCGCGTCAAGGAGTTTAAGGACCTCCTTTTTGACGACGTCGTGAATTTTGGGGTTCACCCTCCTTTGACTTTGGATTGCGGGCTTGTAATCCTCCTCCATTAAGATTTTGTGGGTACAAAACTTGGGATCGATTCCCTTAATGTCGGATAACTTCCACGCAATTGCCCCTTTGTGGTCCTTTAGAACATCGACAAGTGCGGTTTTTTCATCATTCGAAAGTTCCTTCGCAATAATAACCGGCAACTTGTCGTCCTCCTCCAAATAGACATATTCGAGGTGAGGAGGTAAATCTTTCAACTCGAGGATAGGTGGTTCCTCAAGTGAAGATTTGGGCTCGATACTCATAACCTCCTCGGGTGGAGGAAATGGGAAATCGTTAAGAAAATCCTTGATAATCGAGAAGTCCTCATCGTTGTCGAGGTCTTCGTTACAAGTACGTGGAACATTGAATTCTTCCAACGTAAAACCACCACCTTCAAATAGAGTGAAGGTTGGTGTCGAATTATCAAGAATTGGATCTAACATAGTGGGATTGCCACTAGTTTCTTCATCACCAAACCCTAGAACTTCTTGTGAAAATTCCTCGCAAACCACGTCGACCATATCAACGAGGTTTATGGTAGCAACGGAATAAACATGAGAAAGTTGAGAATTTTGAGTTGCGTTTATAACAAGTTCCTCGTCGTTGAAACGTAAGGTGGTCTTTCTAGCATGCACATCAATTAAAGCCATAGACGTATCTAAAAACGAACGACCTAAAATGAGAGGAACTTGAGGATCCGTGGGAATATCGACAACGATAAAGTCTACGGGATAGTAGAACTTTCCCACTTTCACAAAAACGTCTTCCGCCAATCCACATGCACGAATCGTGGAATGGTCGGCCATCTCGATAGACATTAGTGAAGGAGTAAGATTAGGAATATTGAGCGACTTGAAGATTGCAAGTGGCATCAAATTAATGCTAGCACCAAGATCGGCCAAGGCATAGCATTCTTCCATATCTTGGATTGCACAAGGGATAAAAAATTTACCAGGATCACCGACTTTTTGAGGTATGCGATTAAGATAAACCGACGAACAACTAGACAATTGATGCAATTTCTCCTTGTTGTTCAACATACTCTTAAGTTAGCGGCAAATCGAGGCATCATGACCAAAGCATCGGCGAAACTCACATTAAGGTGCAACTCACGAAACATTTTCATAAAAAGTTCAAATTGATAATTGTCGCGCTCTTGTCGTTTCTCCTTCCTAAGTCTCGATGGGTAAGGTAAGGGTGGTGTGGGTTGGGGCATATGCATAGCCTTTGGAATCTCGGGTTCCAATGTTGGTAAAGGGTCGAGCGTAGGTGTGTCATGAGCGGTACTTTGTGGGCTTGAGATATGCTCCTTTTCGACCACCACCTCGGGATCTTCCTCAATTTCCTCCACCGTTGGAGTAATTGGTTGAGGAGTCGGTTCTTTAAGTGCCTTACCACTTCGTGTGGTAATCACTTTCATCTCTCCCTTCGGGTTTGATATGGTGTTACTAGGCAAACTACCCGAAGTAGAGGCTTTGTTCCCAATGACGGCTTCTAAAATAGCATTAAGCTTAACATCTTGACTAGCGGCTTTTTGGTCAATTCTTTGTTCAAGCCTAGCATGACTTTGTTCAATTTTATTGTTTTGACCTCTAATTTGATTAGCAAAATCATTTTTCAACTCATTTCTCATGTTAAGATTTTCCTTCACAAAATTAGCTAACTCCTTGGTGTTTTTAGCCGTGTCCCTAGCTTGACTAGCCAATTGCTCTTGAATGTTTTCCAAAATCTTATCATTTGCCGTAGCGTAATTCAAAAAGTCCATTGGAAGTTCTTTAGTGTAAACATTTTGAAGTCCTTGACGTGTGTTTTGAAAATTACGGTTTTGGTTTTGATTTTGCAATTGGCTACTACTTCCTTGATTCCCATAGTTGTTATTACCCTTGTAATTGTTTCTTTGATTGTTTTGGTAACCAACTTGATTGTTTCGATAATTGTTAGCATTTTGATTTGGTGGAAAACCCGGTGGAGTCAATTGATTAGTGCGGGTAACTTGACCGTTTTGGTTATAAGTTCCCGCGGCCGCGTAGGCACTCGAAGTGTTACCACCGTTGGTAATGCACTCGGAGTAATCGTGAGCTCCACCACAATACATACAAGAGACCTCAACCGCTTTAGCTGTAGCGGGAGTGGGTTGTTCACCAACTTTAAACTCAATTAACAATCCTTTAAGCTTATCAAAAATCTTGTTCTCCAAATTAGCCTCGATTTGGCAAGCATCAACGGTATGTGACAATGAAGGCGAAGGTGAAGACGAAGTCTTACGAACACTCGACGTGCTACGAGGACTATAGACCTTAGACCTATTCTCAATGATTAACAATGCTTCCTCGACCGTCTTACACAAAAAATTACCACCCGCGGCGGCATTAAGATAATCACGCTCATGATCGTTCAAACCATTGTAAAACGTGTCAATTTGATGCAAGTCGGAAAAACCATGATGAGGACATTCGTGCAACATTTCCTTAAACCTATTCCAAGACGTTGAAAAACTCTCATTATACTCTTGTGAAAACTTTGAAATCACGTTTTTCAAATGCGTAGTCTTAGAGGGCGGAAAAAATTGGTTCACGAATTTTGAAACGAGATCCTTCCACGTCAATATAGAATTGGGTGGCTCTTTCTCTAACCAAATTTTTGCGGGCCCCGCGAAGGAATACGGAAAAAGCATCATCTTAATTGAGTCGTTAGAGATGTCCTTAAACTTGCAAGTGGCGGTAAGACGATTAAATTGGCGAATGTGGTTATGAGGGTTGTCCTTTTCGTCACCTCGAAACTTATTGTTTTGAATCATGGACAACAAACCCGTCTTAACCTCAAAATTCTCCGCAAGGATAGCGGGAATCACAATCGCTTCTCCATAACCCTCGGTGGGTGCTTGAAGCAACTCCATCATAGTTCGATTAGCCATGGGTGCTTCTTTCACTACGATGGGTTCGTCAATAGGAGACTCCTCACTAGAAGGAGTGGTTGATTTGTTTCTTCGTTTACGAGCACGTCTTGCTTTGGAGCGAGTTTGCATAAACGTCACGTAAAACGAGAGGGTGAGCAAAGAAGATTCTTTTTGGTGTTTTTACTTTTTCAATTTTTTATGGTTTTTGATTGTTTTTACTTTTTTTGGATTTTGTGGAATGTATTAAGTAGACAAAAATCTAAAAATCTCCTCCTTAATCAAATCTCTCGATTAAAGAAGCCTCAAGGAATGAAAACGATCACGTGAAGTGAACGCCTTCGATGACTTTAGAACGTTGGTGGAACACCAAAACGTTCAAGAGGGTTTAATCAAATGAAACCAAGAAAATATATATGATACTTAAGTAATACTTTGGGCGGCAAAACCCTCGATTAGCTCTCAATCTCAAAATACGCACAAGCAAGCGGAGGAAACGAGGCGGCGCGAAGCACTTAAGAGCCTTTTTCCTTTAGGTCGTGAAATACAACCGCCTTATACCCACCTTATAGTTTGTATTTTTCAAAATCGAGCTTCACGAAAGTATTTATCTATTTTTGCCTTTTTTTCTTTGGTTTGGATTCGAATACAATGATTGGGTAATGACCTCCCAAGTCAAGGTTGTGATTTCTCACGTATTTGGAGTACTTGTGAATTTATTGTTCTACGTATACAATATAGTAATAGTATTCACAAAAAACGAAAAACCGATAATACGTATTAGTAGAGTGCTACTAATACAATTAGCTATTATGGCTATATAAAAACAACAATTGTTCAAATCAAAACACAACACGCCTCCCCGGCAGCGGCGCCAAAATGATGTAGTGATTTTACTACTCTTTAGGAAAAGAGCGTAAAAAGCGATAAGTATTAAGTGTCGATTTAGGAAAACCGAGCACTAATGACCAAATAAGTTCAAGTTCGTTTCCCAAGTAGGCAAGTGCGTTGTGTTAAGAGATGATTAACTTTGTGATTATACTTTTGAGATAGAAAATAGAAATGAGATTAGAAGAGATTGACGGTTACGAAGACGGATTTAACTAAGACGAAAAAGGCGTACACGTAAAACCGTAAAAAGCTACAAATTAAAAATTTTAACCTAAAAATTAATTAAAAGTAAAACTAAGTCTAAAATAATATAAATAAGAATAAAAATCCAATAAAATATTTTAAAACCTTTTATTAATTAAATATTCAATTTTAAATGCTAATTAAAGCCCTAAAATTAAATATAATTAATCAAAATGTCCAAAATATTATTTTGTTGAACAAATAACTTACTTATTTTATCTAAAGACTAAAAAGTATTTTTTCTAAATTTTAAAAACTATTTTTCTATTTTTAAATCACTAAAAACTATTTTTACACTAAAATAATTATAAAAAATAATAAAATAATGCTAAAAATAATTTGACACTTTTAAAAATCCTAAATTACTCTAAAGAACAGTAGAAAAATGAAAAAGTTTGAAAAATATAAAATTTTTCACTAAAAGACAAAAACAGTTTTAATAAAAACCCTAATTAAACTAAATTAATTATAAAAAATAAATAAAAAGTGAATCAGTAAAAACTTTTAAAACCAAAAATCTTAAATTATTTTTCTAAATCTAATGAAATTTTTGAAATCTAAAAATATTAATTTTTTACACTAAATGCCAAAAAACAGAATAATAAAAAGTATTTAAAAATGCAATTAAACCTAAAAAATAGCAAATGAACAGTAATAAAAATTCTAATTAAACAGAAAAATCAAAAATAAAATTAGAAAAATAATGAAACAAGTTTCAAGTCCTAATTCACAAATTAACCCACTAAAGACAAAAAATCTAAAAATCTGATAGTGACACTTGACTTGTTTTGTCTGCTAGCTTAGCAGTACTAACTTGTGTATTAGCAGGGGAAACTGTTTTCCCACTGCTAGTGCAAATATTGGTCAGTTGACCTTTAGAGCTTAGGAAAGCTTGTAGAATGGATTTCTTTGGACAACAAGGCACTCCTATACTCAGTTGAGTATAGGGAGTCAATTGAATCACAAAAAACACAAGCTTACTTCACAAATTCAAGCACAAAAGAGCACAAAATGTTACTGATGAATGCTAACTGTTACTAATGAAGGGTAACTATTGTACTTGCACAAAAACGAATTTTAAACCCCTAAATCTTGCACACAAACTAAGCAAATGACATACAACCAATAGCAAACCCTAGAATGACCTAGTATCTAACATTGATCAAAATTTGATGAACAAATTCACATGAAAATTGGCAGAAATGTCACTTAATGTGTATGACTGTTTTTTAGCTAGTTTATACCATTTTTTAACATACAAACTTGTGATTTAAACATACCAAACTAGCAAAAACCATACACTTATACCTATTAGACCAAAGAGAGTGAGTGTGAGTGACTGTTAACAGGTTTACACACTTTAAAGCCTATTAAATCCTCAATCCCAAACACCCCTTAATTACTGAAAAATGAAGATTATCAAACCAAACCTATTCAAACTCTACTCAAACTGATTAAACAAGCTTAAAACATGCATACAAACTTCTAAACAGTAGAATCACACCAAATAAAACACACTTAAACAACTTGCATTCAAATCCACCAAATCACAATAATCACCAATTTGAGAACTACAAACTGAGATACAAGATGGTTACCTTATGGGACCCACATCCAGGTCCCACAGTGACTGAAAAGTCACCTCCAAACAAGCCCGAGCTTGTGCTGATCCTTTTTGGCTTTTTGAAATGAAGATGATGGTGATGATGGTGTGAGTTCTTGTTTTGAACCTGTCAAAAACAGACAACCAATAGCAAGATAAACCTGGTACAAGAGCTTATAGGCTATAAGATTGACTTATTGACAAGTCAACTTATAGCTTATAGCTTTAAAAGCAGAAATATATAAAAAAACTGATTTTTTTTTGCTTGAATGAAAATAAAACTAGCAATCCTCAAAGTTAAATTTTACTCAGAAAAATTAAGAACACTTAGAATCCTTCCAAAACTAGTAACTCAAACATATCAATAACAAGAATTAAAATGGAGCCTGAATCTTTTTCATCAACAACACTCAACCAAGTTTCATTCATTAATAAAACGGGAATTACAAGTTTGTGACCAAGGAAAAAAAATCAGGAACAACGCAAAATGAAAACCCTATATGCCTTATATAGTGGCTATAGAACAATCTTGAATCATAAAACCCTAATGGACGAATTTCCAATGCTGCCCTTGATTGAAAAATTCAAAAATGGGTCAAGATGCTCCCATGTGAGCTGCCAGCTGTTGCTAGTGATGTTTGAAGAAATCCTGAGTGTTAAAATGATCTTGGGGGCCAAGGAGTGCTTTGGGGACGTTGGATGTGTCTTTTTTGGGTTTTGGGTGAAAGAGACGGGTGCAGGGAATCTTGGGGGTGTCACATGGATCGGTTGGGATTAATTTTGTGGGTGGGTTTAGGATTAGAAAGAGATTAATTAAGGATCTAGAGATTATTAGGGAAAAACCCTTTGTTTTGATCTTTGTTCATCCTGGGAAATTTTAGGGTTTAAGGGGTGATTAAGGGGTGTTTAATCCGTTTTGGGGTTAATAGGTTTTAAAAAGATGTTTGGGTGGGAAAATTAAAGAGGTTGACTGGGTGTTGACCCAGGTTTATTTAAATAAACCGTGAGTGGGGTGTGACGTGGGTGGATGGGGCGTTTTGATTGGTGGATGGAGTTGTGTGGGTGAGGTGGCGTGTGGGGAGTGGTGGGTATTAGTTTCCATGTCTGGCCCATTTAACCCCTCAAGTATCACACTTCCTTCACTTTGTAATAAACAGCAACAAAAATCAAATCCCTTTGTTTTATCTTTAGATAACTTGTTAAATTTGGCACAACAAGTTTTCAAGCTTGTTAACAAGGTCTTCTTTTGTAATTTCTTTAATCTTCAAGGGCTGTTAGTGACATGTCTTCATACTTCAAGGTTTTGACTTGTTTGTTGACTTCTTGGAGGACCAATATTGGCAATTTAGTTTTGTTGAGGGACTAAATTTGCCAATTCTTCAAAGTTAAGGGTCCTTTTTGTAGATTTGACAAACTTTAGGGACCAAACTTGTAATTATGAAGATACAAGGGTATAAAGTGTCAATTCTTCCATATTGGAGGACCCTTCTTCATAATTCTTCAAATCTTCAAGGGTTTTCTTTAGAAAATTCTTCATTAGGGCTTGGTTCATTGTGCGGCTTCGTTTCCCGTGTTCGTTTTTGATTGATTCTTGTGATCTTTTGTCATTTTCTCAATATCCGTACCTAAAATACACAAGCAACAAACACAAGCATATATTTGGGTATTTTGATGATATTTAATACATTTTAAGCCCTATTTGGAAGATGAGACTATGTATAAAAGCAGTCTCATCAATCATTGTTGCCATCTACATGTGCTTGCAAAAGTTCAATCATAGGGCGATTATCTGGTAGAGGCTCATTGTTGTTGTTATTATTGTTGTTTTGAGGTGGATTATTGTTGTTGTTGTGTACACCGGCCATGTCGAAGTCTTCGAGAGGCTCGGGCTCTTGATAAGACGCTGATCGTGTACGCATGCACCTGCAAAAGAACTAACAAAGCAAACAAGAAATATTTTTGGTTTTTATGGGTTTTTTTAATTTTTTTTTGTATTTTGAAAATTTTATATTTTTTAGGGTTTTTGAAATTTTTTATGAAAAAGTAACGTTCCCGGTGAACGCATCCCAAAATCCAAGTTCTCACAAAAAACTGTTAATCTTTACGAGAAGAGCCGGCAGCGGCGCCATTTGATACTTGTATTTTGCTATGGGTTCAGTTTAATATCTCGGAATCTTCTCGAATTGATCACAACTCAAAGTGGAATAGTTGTTCTTGGTGACAAATAGGGGGTTTGATTTTCTATTCTACTAAAAAGGTAAATGCGTGAAATAAATAAAAGTGAACTAGAAGCAATTAATCAATAAAAATAAAACTTGAATTAAAATTAAAATAAAACAGTAACTTGTGAATACCCTGAAAAATGCTTGATTCGGAATGTATGCTTGATTCGGAATAAATCGGAAAAAATCCTTCATGCGGAATATCCTACTCATGCGGAATAACGTGCTCATGCGGAATAAATCTTCATGCGGAATAAATTGCTCATGCGGAATAATCTTTCATGCGGAATAATCTTTCATGCGGAATAATCTTTCATGCGGAATAATAGGTTCATTCGGAATAAAAGACTCATGCGGAATAATAGGTTGATGCGGAATATAAGCTTGATGCGGAATAAATGGTTGATCCGGAATAATTGATTATTCCGGATGAAAGGATTGACTTGGAATAATGATTATTCCGGATGAAGGACACTGATCCGGAATATTGGATATTCCGGATGAAGGAGCTTGATGCGGAATATGAAGGTTGATCCGGAATATTGGATATTCCGGATGAAGGAGCTTGATGCGGAATATTTACTTTGATTCGGAATACTGGAATGAAGAACAGTAGGTAATAGAAAAACAGGGGAATACGATTTTACCAAAAATCAACCAAGTTTTTTAACCAAAACTTAAACAAAACTAATCACCAATCATCTACTAACCATAAACATCAAATCCCAACAATAAAAACACAAAACCCAATAACTTTTGAAGATCAAAATCAACCAAATAAGAATTTTAAGCTTTAAATAAAAAAGATGAAGATGAACAAGATTAATGGAAGGATTAAATTGATAGATTAATGTAGAGTAAACAAAAGGAAAGATTAAACACTTACAAAATCAAAGATTCAACAAGAATGAAAAATCACCAACACCTTAATGGTGTTGGCTTCCTACGAAAGAAAAGAAAATGACTGGGAAATGAAAACTAGCTCAAAAAGTGTGAGGGGGTTTCCTATTTATAGGCTAGTGGTTGGTTGGTGAAGTGGGCTTTCTCTCTTTCTTCTTGTCTTCTTGTCTTTTCAGAAAAGTCGACGTTTTCGATTCTGATTCGGGATTTGTCAACGATTAAATTCAACTCGTCTTTTAATTTCTTCGTTTAATAGACTTGAGTTCCTTCGACATATGTAAATCTTCCATCTTTGGTCCTTTTCTTCGATAAATCTTCAAATAGGCCCATTGACTTCAAATCTTTTGCATCTCTTGGACAATAGACTTCGTCTTGAGTCTTTTTCTTCGATAAAACCCGTGCAATCCCATGTTTTCTCCAATATCCATCCGGTTGGCTCTGAAAACACAATAAACACAAAAACCACGCATAATTCCAAACAAATGATATTAAATACGCGTTTTGCTCTAGTTTTAGTAAGAAATAAGTGGTAAAAGGATGGGTGTTTTCACACCTATCACACACCAATACCTGCTTCAGTTTCCTGAGAAAACATGCTTAGAGAGTCAACATAAAGTTGGTGAATTCACATGTTTAATAAAATAAGTTTGGACAATAAATATTCACTGAAGTAGTAATGCACAAAGCATCAATACGTAAAAGTAATTACATTCCCATATTGCCTGAAACTGAGACTTGACAGTTAAGTCCTTAACAAATAAGGACCCTTCGCCTTATAAAAAGGCACCCATAAAAATAATAAGTGCTGACATGTGAAACATCTGTTGTCCTGGCCTAGGAACAGTGAGCATGACTCACCCAGATGGGGACGGTCAATCCCAAATAGATCTATTTATAACATTCAGGTAATTCAATAATTCTAACAGTTTCAAATGCACGGGTCATGCGGGTTCATCTACAATAGGCAATGTAATCAAAGATTACATAGTTCAATCCATGTCCATAAAATAAAATATGTTGCATGTTTTCTTCCCCATCAAAAGGTTTAAAAGTTTGTCAATATATATAAAGTGGGGTCATGAACTCACCTCAGTAGTACAGCAATAGGTCAGTAGATAAATCTGATAAGGATGCTCACGACACAATCAACAACCTAAATAATTATAAGGTCTCAGTAAATGCATAACATAATGCATAAAAGTTTCAGAATAAATCTGTGCATGCTTATACTGGTTTTAAGCATTTTATTACGATACTTGTATTTTAGTTCATCGTTGTACAAGTTCTAATAGTATTTATTTTAAGTATAAAATAAATAATAAGGTTAAATTAATTAATCTATTTAATTAATATTTTTGTACTTATGTTGTTTATAAAACACTTTAAATATTTATAAAAGGTAGTTTTATATATATTTAAAGTAATAGAAAATAAATATAATTAATATATTTATTTTATAAGTTAAATCATTTTTAATTAATATTTAATATATAAATAGGGTTTATAAAACGTATAACAATTAAATTCCACGTTTACGTAGTGTTTATAATTATTAAATTATAAGTTTGGAAAAATAACAATTGTTATGTTTATTTAAGTTTTACGTTTTAAATATCGGGTATAAATATATAATAATTTTAGGGTTCGTTATACTTTGTATAAATTACGTTTTAGTCCTTCTATTTAAATCATTACCCGCGGTTAAATTACTTTTATACCCTTAGGGTTTCTAAATCTTTCAAGTAATTACAATATTGGTCCCTCCCTAGTTACACGTGTAACTAGGGTTTGTTTAAGTTTCATTAAATGGCAAATTTAGTCCCTAAACATTCGGCTTATATCAGGGCTTGTTATAGTTTCATAAATTGACATTTTTGGTCCTCCAATATTTGGCTTATATTTAAGCTTATAATGAAGTTACACAAATTCCCTAGGGTTTACTTAGGGTTAGTTATAGTTTACTAAGTTGGCATAAAAGGTCCCTAGGGCTTATATTAAGTTTCGGTATATGGCAAATGAGATCCCTAGGTTTTATCAAGTTACACAATTTACCCTAACGCCCTAGTAATTCCATTTAGGTCCTTTTCACTACCTTGAAGTTTCGGATGATGTTAAAACAACACCCTCAACTCACGGCAATTTACAAAAGTGGTCCTAAGGTTTATATTTTTGGAAAAATAAGTTTCCATACTTGTCATTTAGATCCCTATACTTTGTAAATTACCAATCCAATCCGAAAAGTATTATAGTTTCCATTTTAACCCGATATACTATAGATTTACTATTTTAACCCAAAGTTTCATAGATCTTGCATTTTAATACAAAATATTTATAGATCTATTATTTTAAACCCGAAACTTTACAAAGTTATATTTTGACACTAAAAGTTTTATAAAACATTTTATTTAGTGACTATGAAGATTTATTTAGGCAACTTATTATAGTGAGCTTAAAAATAAATCTTATAAGGCATAATAGTGAACTAATCAATTTAAGGCATCTACAATCATAAATCTAATATTTCTAAACATATCTAAACATTACATGATTACCCAATATAGAAACATAGGGCTTATACCCCACGTCCAAAAATTATGCATGCTTAGGTTTCCATAGTTTTTCAAGTTTAACTAGCTTATAGTGATATGTTCTTCATGGTTGATACGTTTTTACATCATTTTAAGTCATAACATAAATTAAGCCGTGACCTAATATAGACTTAGGGTTTCATATATTTGCTTCAACATTAACTTTTACTAAGAATAACCATGTGTATGTTAATATAGATGAAAGTAAATGTATAGAAAGATAGGTTTTATATTTGACTTACTTGTTTAGATAGGTTTAGGAGTGATAGGAGAATGAGTAAGAACAAGTGATAAGCTTTCAACAATGGAGATCTTGGTAGCTTAAAACAAGCCGTGGGCTTCAAGGAGTAGGACTATGGCTTCTTTCTTGCTTCAATGATCAAGGTACTTGTAGGATGAGCTAATGATTAACCTTCATGTAGTATGAGACATGATCTAAGAGTAGTAATTGAGCTTGAAGGTTTGATAATGGTGGAAAAGGGTTTGAGCCGTAGGGTGAGAGAGAGATAGATGAAGTGAAATGTGATTGCAAGTGAATTGTGTTGTGGGTTGTGTGTATGTTTCGGACCAAATAAGGAAAGAGAGAGATCAAGTGAGATCTTGTACCTAGTACCAAGTATCTTTCAAAGATACACTTAGGGTTTAGTTGAGATTTGATTAGTTCCTTTTCCACACAAGCCTAAACTAGCAACTTTCTTTCCTTCCTTTTTGGTTTGCAACCGTGGGTTTAAAAGGGTCAAAGGGGGACAAGAGTTGACATTGCATAGTAGCATGTATGGAGTGTGTAAGTGAGTAAACATGGTTGTGTAAGTAAGTGTGTAAGTAAAAGCATGGTTATGTAAGAAAAGCATGGTTAGTATAGGGTATTAGTGGGATTCATGATTATACTTACAAGTTAGCTAAACAAATGATAAATGTGTAGATTTGTACACATATACACGCATATACATGCATGTGGGAAAGTTTCTTGATAAACTTTGCCAAGTGTTGTGTGAGAATAATAGCCCTTGTTTAATATTTTATGCATTTGTTAAGTTGTAGGTATTTTTGTTGAAGCTTTTAGGTAATTTAGTGAAAGTGTATTCTAAATACATCACTATAATTAATTTACTTAAGTAAAGTAAATAAATGACAATGTAAAATAATGTACATTGTTTTAAGGTGTTAGGTGTTTATTTGTAACACCCCATTTTGATAAATGGAATGTCACGCGTAATTATGGCGTGTCATCAAAGCATACAAGGATAAATGTCTAAACATTACATGACCATAGGGATAACCGGAATCAAACATCGGTTCCCAAACATAAGCCCAAAACATAAATAAAGTAAATGAACAAAAAGGAAGACTAGACAAGCATAAATATGAAGGCAAGAGGAGAAGGAATCTAAGGTAGCTCCCATCCTATGCGTGTCCTCCAAATGCTCCAGTCAGTCCTTGAGTACCTGCCGTTTTGGGAAATGGAAAGGAAAGTAACGGCTGAGCAAAACGCTCAGTGCACAGATATAGACATAGGATAAATGACTAAAACATAATAAAGACTTAATAGCAGCGGAAATGTATAAGTCTTGGAAAACCTGGAACATGTTCATAAAACTGGTTTTATAATTTGAAAAGCCTTATGTTTATCTTATGAAAACTGTTTAACATATTTTACCATTAGCCAATATAGGTCATGAAAATCCACCGTGCATGAATACTTGGAGGGGTGACCTCATCATGCAAATTAGAGGGGCTGCCTCTAATTTAATATACTGGTTTTATGGGTAGGAGGGATCAGCTCCTTGTGAAGGATGCAAGGCACACACCACATTCACCATGTAATCTTGAATAAAAACGTGTAACTAGGATGCACCCATACGCCCCACATGATAAATATAAATAAATGGCCAAAAGCTGAAGGGACGCCACGAGCAATCACTCCGCCGTGGTGAAGTCATAACATCAGTGCCTCTAATGTTATGGTTATGGTACCTCCATAACTAGGTGATACTGGTCATGCATGTATATGGCTATAGGTAATCATATTTAAAACATAAGCAATCAAACTCATACTTATACTACGGGAAAACAGTTGGCTGCATACGGGGAAATCCTAATAAGGAAAGAATGTCCATACTGAAAGGACGGGAATCCGTACCTTATGTCCAGTGAACGAGAACGATGAACTGCGAGAATCCTACTTCCGAAACACTAGTGCTACATAAATACGTACATGAAATAAGTATCTGCTTACTATATACATAACTGGTTTTATATCATGTCTTAGCCTATTTTATGTGTTCTTACTATTTTACACTGTTTAAAGCCTTAAACTGTGTTAAATCCTATATTCTGTTCATTCTGATTAAGTATTTCTGATATTTCACGTGTTATTATACTTACTGTGTAATAATAAGTAACTTTCCAAAAATAGCAGGTTTCCTTAAATAGAAAGTTTCCAAAAATAGAAAGTTTCCAAAAATAGAAAGTTTCCAAAAATAGAAAGTTTCCAAAAATAGAAAGTTTCCAAAAATAGAAAGTTTCCAAAAATAGAAAGTTTCCAAAAATAGAAAGTTTCCAAAAATAGATTTACTGCTTAAAATAGATAAGTTTCTAAAAAAATAGAAAGTTTCCATAAATAGATTAGCTGCCTTAATTAAATAAGTTTCCATAAATAGATTAGCTGCCTTAAATAAATAAGTTTCTAAAAATAGCTGGTTTCCATAAATAAAATAGCTGCCTTATTTAATTAAGTTTCTAAAAAGAGAAAGTTTCCATAATTAGAAATAAGCTGGTTAAATAAGCTAAGTAAATAAGCCTAAGTATTTTCATGATTATTTTCTAAGTCATATGATATATTATATAGTTTAATAATTATTTCATGTAATTTAATTAAACTATAGGTTATAATATTTAATTAAAGTATGACATGTTTTTAATTAAATATATTAAATACTTAGGTTAAAATATGTATTATTAAATATTAATAATATAACCTAAGTCATGTTTAATTAATTAATTATATCCATGGTTTTTAAAATAATTAATTAATCATAAGTCTTAATAATATAAATACTTAGGTTAAAATAATTTCATGATTATTAATAATTAGTTAACCTAAGTCATGTTATTAAATTAATACATCATTATTAATTTAATTTTTAACATAAGTTTATAACATAAACAACTAACATAATCATGATCCGGATCTAAGCCTAAAAACATGCACCGGATATGAAACAACACCGTACCCCGAACCAAATCGGGGTACCCCCTTGCTGCCGTAGGACCCACACGCACCAACCAAGACCAAAAAGGTCTTGGTGGTGGTAGGCTAAAACAAACCGAGCCCCCTTTGGGGTCGGTTGTACCTTGCGGCCCAAAAACAAACACCCCTTAGATCAACCCTTTGGTTAATTAATGATCAAAACATGTTAGATCTAGGTTTAATTAATGTGTTTTTATAAAAAACATCACGTGTTCTTAATTAATAAAAGATTAATTAAAAAGAAAACAAGTTAAAATGGTTTTACCGTATTCGTGGATCAAGAGGGTGAAGAACAAACACGAACAACCAACAAATCAACAAGATCCAAGATCAAAATCACCTTCTATGGTGGTTTGTAGGTGGCGGCACAAAGAAGGAGGAGAAGGAGGTTTTTTAGGTTTTCTTAAAAATCTTCTGTAAAGATTAAATGAGTAGTGAAAAATATCCCTTTTCCTTTTTAGTGAAAAATTGATGGGCTAAGCCCATCCCCCCTCCTATTTTCGTGGTAATGGGGCCCACAAGGGGTAACCCGATCATTTTCCGTGTCTAATTAATAAGTGTGTTCTCGTGTTCGTGTTTTACGTGTTTGTTCGTGTTTATTTGTGTTCGCGTTTTGTGTGTTCTCGTTAAATAATTACCGTGACCTAATATATTTAATTACGCTCGTAATAAATATATATATGTAATTAATAATAGTTCGTGGTTTAATTACGTTCATGATTTCATGATCGCATGTTCGTGATTAATTATCGTTAAATAATTATTACGTGATCGTGCATAGTAAATACTTATCGTGTTTTAACACGTACGTAATACGTAAACTCCTAACACGTAATCGAAATCATGCTATATTAGGAAAGTTTTAATCTAGTACGTACGATCCTAAGGGTACTATGCATGGTAAAAGCATGCGGGTTTTACAACTCTTCCCCCCTAAAAAGAATAATTCGTCCCTGAATTATAGATAACGTAACTGAAAGAGAAACATACCCGAATCAAACTGAGAGGGTATGTAAGATAAATTAACGTGCAGGTGACCTGGCAGAAAGAACGCGAAACGTGACATGTCTTAAAAGGACATGGAACGTGACGTGGCTGAAAGGACATATCTAATTGATAAGAGAAAACGGATAAGAAGTCCGAATGAACTTGTCCGTTTCCAAGTGGCTTCCCTCTTGGAACGGTTCCTTTATAAGATCTTGACACGAATGATAAGTCTTGGTCCTCCTGACCTTGACTTGGAATACGAAGAAGTTCTTGGTTATCAACGTAAGGTAGATCCCCTAAATTCGATCGAGGGAATAAGAATTAACGTGTAAGAGTAACTGAAACATTATGGTGCAAAACAATCCAACTTAACTGTTAGCTAAAAACGATGCGCGAGACATAAAGAAACGTAGTACGTGAAAATTTTTGAACGTGATACGTGAAAAATTTTGAACGTGCTACGTGGAGATATGGCGAGTGTAGTATGAGTAAACATATCGTGATCATAGAATATAATGGCGGTAACGACAAACGCTAGAAGGTGAGACATAGATTATGACGAGAAACGTCTATCTGAGGATAGGGAGTTATACTAAACTTGGGTATGGTCTCTCAAGTTCTTGCAAACTACCCATAATGAGAAAAGAAATGAACGTAAAATCGTAAACTAAAATACGATCATGAACGTGAATAGTGTCATGAACGCAAGCGCAAAAGCAAGTCGTGAACTTAGAACAAGGACGTGGACGTAAACAAGGAGCACAATGCGAATCTTTATCTGACCCGATAACTGAGGGATTACCAAGTGATCGGATGAGCCTTGGCTGGAACATGTCTGATAAATCTGTTTGTTCTGAAATCCTTACGGATGTAAGGATTCTGCAGACTTGATCAAACTGTTTGCAATAACCCAGATAGCAGCATGCCTCATCTGAGTTTGCGTTAAACTGGTAACAAAAATCCGTGGAGATCTTGTCCCATTTCAATTTACAATTTCAGATGATGAAAACATCCCAGTTTGTTGGTGTCCTATCTTAACCTGTTGGTATGTCAGGTACCTAGATATGAACGTAACTGTATCTTGCTTCGTAGAACTTGATACATAGGAGTTTGCGAAACTCTGAGTTTCTGAATCTAGACTTCTCCTAGCGTAGGATTTTCTAGAACACCTAATGTAGTGTAGGGTTCTCTCCTTTACGCATAAGTTGAGTCATGATAAGATTAACCGTAGAAACCCATGTGATTCAGCGTGTCACTGTGATCAAACAGAATTGATATTGGAAAATTTTCCAGGGTAAAATTTCTCTTGTCATAGAATTTGCAACATAGTGCAGATATGGTCTTTCTGTTCTTCTCTGGCTTAAAGGAAATCAGGTTATCCTCAATGAGAACACTGATGAATTTGTATATGAGTTCATGGAACTCAATTTATTAAGTCCATAATGCTGTGGGAGCATTTATGAGATTAATACAGAATCATGAATTTAGCATGACCAAGTCGTGTACGAATAGCAGTCATGGACATGTCCTGCTCTTTCACTCATCACTATTGGCAGCATGATCATGTGTTCGATCTTGGGAACGTAATTAACACTATAGTGTCGATTGGACATGTAGTCAATACGTGGAGGAGAATAACGGTCATGAATGGTGATTTGTTTAAGTCGACGGTAGTCGACACATAATCTCATGGTACCGTCCTTCTCCTTGTAAGTTCTTCTGGAATGTATGGGAAGATTTTGGAATAATCAACTGGCTATGCGTAAAAGACTTAAGTGGCCGTGTCTTACTACAGCTAGAAAATTTTACCGACCATGGCTTAACAACGCACATGCTTGTAAGCATAGATAATTTGTACAGATTTTCCCGATGGAAAATCAAGCTGAATGTATTCAGGAGCCTGAACATTTCTGTACATAATTATGAATCTTAGCATGGTGTGCTGTTCATAGTACATAATTAGGACAAAATTCATCTCGTGTCTGTCTGAGGGAATGCGTTAGAAACTTGGATCTCATCATTAAGCTGAAGGAAAACCTTCGTATACGTGGGAATACGAAAGGCGTCCTTCATGGTCATGAATATATGAAGTATGGTGAAAGAATGAAAGTGACATTGGCAACGTGACAGTTCTCACTGATACGCCGATAATGGTATTGAAATTCTTGTAGCCTGATTAATACATGGCACAACAAAATGGACATACCCTTGGAGGGTACCTTGAATTTCTTAGAAATAATCCATAGTTGGACATGAGTCATGTGTCTTGACTCGTGTCTTGGAACTATAAGCATGACATATGTCTTGACTGGTGTCTTGACATGTGTCTTCAGAAAGTATACGTGAGACATGTGTCTTGACTGATGTCTTGACATGTGTCTTCAGAAAGTATACGTGAGATATGTGTCTTGACTGATGTCTTGACATGTTTCTCGAGATGTGAAACAAATATAACCACAATATAAGGTTATTATGCTAGAATTGGCGGATCGGCTGGACTACTGATCATTTGTATGTCTGATCACGTCCGCGGCCGGAGCCTCGGTTGCGATTTCTAGGATAGTTTCTGTCATAGTAGTGGTTACTATCGTCCTGTCTGTCAGTTCCATGACGGTCATTCTCATGACCGTGATTCATGTAACTATTCAGCTGAGTGGCCGGCTGGTACCAGTTTGCACTCATATGGCTGAAATGACAGCTGAATGACGTATGACATGTACTAAGAATTAGGGACAATGATTGATGGAAATCGTCTGATGGTGAAGCATCTTCTCGTCCAATTGCTTTGCTTCGACGCCTTTGTCTTCGTCTTGTAGGATCTCCAAGTTGTGAACAGCATCCGCATCTCGTAGCGTCTCCGAACGTCAGCAACATCAACCTTTAGTAACATCTCCAAGTTATGAGCGGCATCAGCAATCTTGTAGAACATCAGCCATTGAAAAAAAATACGCCTGAGGTGATTAAGAATCGACTAGCGAATACTCGTGAAGTATTGCAAGTGGAATACACATGGATTAAGGTACATGTGATACACATGAAATACGGTACGTGGAGTACACGTGGAATGTACATGAAATGATCGGTATAGAGTCGATCATTTATCATGATCTAAACAAAGTATATCATTTAAACGGTTAGGAAAACCATCATGATAACCTGGCAATGCCAGTATATACCTCATTCTGGTTGCATAGAGAAACGCTAAAGTGTGGTTACACCAAATTCAACGATGATTTGCATGACAGCATGATCAATGAAAACCAACCATGACTACCATGAAAGCAGAATTCAATGAAATCCAACAATGTCTTGCAGGACAATGTAAATAACAAAAGAGGCGTAAAACATAATCAACATGAAGACGGAATTATCATGAAGGAACATGAAACCATCTATCACGAAGAAGTGTATAACATAATCAGCATGAAACTGAAGTTAACCATGACAGTATGAAAACATACTTGACATAAAAACATAATAACTTATGAGGGGACATGCAAAAAAAAATAAAAAATTATGCCAATTTAAATCATGAGAAAAATTTTATGCATGAAAAACAGTGCATGAACGCGTAATGTAGTTTAAAACCTTTATATGTGTGAGGGAACGCCTATGGGTCGGTTCCAAAACAAAAGACATGGCGAGGGGACGCCTATGGGTCGGTCCCAAAGTTAAAAGTTTCGATAAAAGCACATGCGACTAAATAGGGCCAGCCCTGTACCAACCATTACTTAGTCATAATCCCTGCAACAATGATACATGAAACATAAATGAATGAAACTCGTTTGTCAAAACTTATCAGAAAAAATTTTATGTGACTAATTATGAACTACTGGGGTTCAGTCCACATAGTCACAGTTCACGAGGAACATTATGCATGAAACAATGACACATAACTAAATATGAATGACGGTTGTCCATCCATATTAGTAAAACAATATCGATGAAAACATCAAGGTTAAAACCTCAAGGTGCTGAAAACATCATGGTTAAAACAACAATGCGCTGAAAACATCAATACGTAGAATAACAGACGTTGGCTTAGGAAGCTCCTGGTGACTACCCACTAGTCACAGGTCGAGTTTTAGAGCCTACAGGTCGAAGCCTTGACTCTGATACCATAATTATAACACCCCATTTTGATAAATGGAATGTCACGCGTAATTATGGCGTGTCATCAAAGCATACAAGGATAAATGTCTAAACATTACATGACCATAGGGATAACCGGAATCAAACATCGGTTCCTAAACATAAGCCCAAAACATAAATAAAGTAAATGAACAAAAAGGAAGACTAGACAAGCATAAATATGAAGGCAAGAGGAGAAGGAATCTAAGGTAGCTCCCATCCTATGCGTGTCCTCCAAATGCTCCAGTCAGTCCTTGAGTACCTGCCGTTTTGGGACATGGAAAGGAAAGTAACGGCTGAGCAAAACGCTCAGTGCACGGATATAGACATAGTATAAATGACTAAAACATAATAAAGACTTAATAGCAGCGGAAATGTATAAGTCCTGGAAAACCTGGAACATGTTCATAAAACTGGTTTTATAATTTGAAAAGCCTTATGTTTATCTTATGAAAACTGTTTAACATATTTTACCATTAGCCAATATAGGTCATGAAAATCCACCGTGCATGAATACTTGGAGGGGTGACCTCATCATGCAAATTAGAGGGGCTGCCTCTAATTTAATATACTGGTTTTATGGGTAGGAGGGATCAGCTCCTTGTGAAGGATGCAAGGCACACACCACATTCACCATGTAATCCTGAATAAAAACGTGTAACTAGGATGCACCCATACGCCCCACATGATAAATATAAATAAATGGCCAAAAGCTGAAGGGACGCCACGAGCAATCACTGCGCCGTGGTGAAGTCATAACATCAGTGCCTCTAATGTTATGGTTATGGTACCTCCATAACTAGGTGATACTGGTCATGCATGTATATGGCTATAGGTAATCATATTTAAAACATAAGCAATCAAACTCATACTTATACTACGGGAAAACAGTTGGCTGCATACGGGGAAATCCTAATAAGGAAAGAATGTCCATACTGAAAGGACGGGAATCCGTACCTTATGTCCAGTGAACGAGAACGATGAACTGCGAGAATCCTACTTCCGAAACACTAGTGCTACATAAATACGTACATGAAATAAGTATCTGCTTACTATATACATAACTGGTTTTATATCATGTCTTAGCCTATTTTATGTGTTCTTACTATTTTACACTGTTTAAAGCCTTAAACTGTGTTAAATCCTATATTCTGTTCATTCTGATTAAGTATTTCTGATATTTCACGTGTTATTATACTTATTGTGTAATAATAAGTAACTTTCCAAAAATAGCAGGTTTCCTTAAATAGAAAGTTTCCAAAAATAGAAAGTTTCCAAAAATAGAAAGTTACCAAAAATAGAAAGTTTCCAAAAATAGAAAGTTTTCAAAAATAGAAAGTTTCTAAAAATAGAAAGTTTCCAAAAATAGAAAGTTTCCAAAAATAGAAAGTTTCCAAAAATAGATTTACTGCTTAAAATAGATAAGTTTCTAAAAAGATAGAAAGTTTCCATAAATAGATTTGCTGCCTTAATTAAATAAGTTTCCATAAATAGATTAGCTGCCTTAAATAAATAAGTTTCTAAAAATAGCTGGTTTCCATAAATAAAATAGCTGCCTTATTTTATTAAGTTTCTAAAAATAGAAAGTTTCCATAATTAGAAATAACCTGGTTAAATAAGCTAAGTAAATAAGCCTAAGTATTTTCATGATTATTTTCTAAGTCATATGATATATTATATAGTTTAATAATTATTTCATGTAATTTAATTAAACTATAGGTTATAATATTTAATTAAAGCATGACATGTTTTTAATTAAATATATTAAATACTTAGGTTAAAATATGTATTATTAAATATTAATAATATAACCTAAGTCATGTTTAATTAATTAATTATATCCATGGTTTTTAAAATAATTAATTAATCATAAGTCTTAATAATATAAATACTTAGGTTAAAATAATTTCATGATTATTAATAATTAGTTAACCTAAGTCATGTTATTAAATTAATTACATCATTATTAATTTAATTTTTAACATAAGTTTATAACATAAACAACTAACATAATCTCCGGATCTAAGCCTAAAAACATGCACCGAATATGAAACAACACCATACCCCGAACCAAATCGGGGTACCCCCTTGCTGCCGTGGGACCCACACGCACCAACCAAGACCAAAAAGGTCTTGGTGGTGGTCGGCTAAAACAAACCGAGCCCCCTTTGGGGTCGGTTGTACCTTGCGGCCCAAAAACAAACACCCCTTAGATCAACCCTTTGATTAATTAATGATCAAAACATGTTAGATCTAGGTTTAATTAATGTGTTTTTATAAAAAAACATCACGTGTTCTTAATTAATAAAAGATTAATTAAAAAGAAAACAAGTTAAAAAGGTTTTACCGTATTCGTGGATCAAGAGGGTGAAGAACAAACACGAACAACCAACAAATCAACAAGATCCAAGATCAAAATCACCTTCTATGGTGGTTTGTAGGTGGCGGCACAAAGAAGGAAGAGAAGGAGGGTTTTTAGGTTTTCTTAAAAATCTTCTGTAAAGATTAAATGAGTAGTGAAAAATATCCTTTTTCCTTTTTAGTGAAAAATTGATGGGCTAAGCCCATCCCCCTCCTATTTTCGTGGTAATGGGGCCCACAAGGGGTAACCCGATCATTTTCCGTGTCTAATTAATAAGTGTGTTCTCGTGTTCGTGTTTTACGTGTTTGTTCGTGTTTATTTGTGTTCGCGTTTTGTGTCTTCTCGTTAAATAATTACCGTGACCTAATATATTTAATTACGCTCGTAATAAATATATATATGTAATTAATAATAGTTCGTGGTTTAATTACGTTCATGATTTCATGATCGCATGTTCGTGATTAATTATCGTTAAATAATTATTACGTGATCGTGCATAGTAAATACTTATCGTGTTCTAACACGTACGTAATACGTAAACTCCTAACACGTAATCGAAATCATGCTATATTAGGAAAGTTTTAATCTAGTACGTACGATCCTAAGGGTACTATGCATGGTAAAAGCATGCGGGTTTTACAACTCTTCCCCCCTAAAAAGAATAATTCGTCCCTGAATTATAGATAACGTAACTGAAAGAGAAACATACCCGAATCAAACTAAGAGGGTATGTAAGATAAATTAACGTGCAGGTGACCTTGCAGAAAGAACGCGGAACGTGACATGTCTTAAAAGGACATGGAACGTGACGTGGCTGAAAGGACATATCTAATTGATAAGAGAAAACGGATAAGAAGTCCGGATGAACTTATCCGTTTCCAAGTGGCTTCCCTCTTGGAACGGTTCCTTTATAAGATCTTGACACGAATGATAAGTCTTTGTCCTCCTGACCTTGACTTGGAATACGAAGAAGTTCTTGGTTATCAACGTAAGGTAGATCCCCTAAATTCGATCGAGGGAATAAGAATTAACGTGTAAGAGTAACTGAAACATTATGGTGCAAAACAATCCAACTTAACTGTTAGCTAAAAACGATGCGCGAGACATAAAGAAACGTAGTACGTGAAAATTTTTGAACGTGATACGTGAAAAATTTTGAACGTGCTACGTGGAGATATGGCGAGTGTAGTATGAGTAAACATATCGTGATCATAGAATATAATGGCGGTAACGACAAACGCTAGAAGGTGAGACATAGATTATGACGAGAAACGTCTATCTGAGGATAGGGAGTTATACTAAACTTGGGTATGGTCTCTCAAGTTCTTGTAAACTACCCATAATGAGAAAATAAATGAACGTAAAATCGTAAACCAAAATACGATCATGAACGTGAATAGTGTCATGAACGCAAGCGCGAAAGCAAGTCGTGAACTTAGAACAAGGACGTGGACGTAAACAAGGAGCACAATGCGAATCTTTATCTGACCCGATAACTGAGGGATTACCAAGTGATCGGATGAGCCTTGGCTGGAACATGTCCGATAAATCTGTTTGTTCTGAAATCCTTACGGATGTAAGGATTCTGCAGACTTGATCAAACTGTTTGCAATAACCCAGATAGCATCATGTCTCATCTGAGTTTGCGTTAAACTGGTAACAAAAATCCGTGGAGATCTTGTCCCATTTCAATTTACAATTTCAGATGATGAAAACATCCCAGTTTGTTGGTGTCCTATCTTAACCTGTTGGTATGTCAGGTACCTAGATATGAACGTAACTGTATCTTGCTTCGTAGAACTTGATACATAGGAGTTTGCGAAACTCTGATTTTCTGAATCTAGACTTCTCCTAGCGTAGGATTTTCTAGAACACCTAATGTAGTGTAGGGTTCTCTCCTTTACGCATAAGTTGAGTCATGATAAGATTAACCGTAGAAACCCATGTGATTCAGCGTGTCACTGTGATCAAACAGAATTGATATTGGAAAATTTTCCAGGGTAAAATTTCTCTTGTCATAGAATTTGCAACATAGTGCAGATATGGTCTTCCTGTTCTTCTCTGGCTTAAAGGAAATCAGGTTATCCTCAATGAGAACACTGATGAATTTGTATATGAGTTCATGGAACTCAATTTATTAAGTCCATAATGTTGTGGGAGCATTTATGAGATTAATACAGAATCATGAATTTAGCATGACCAAGTCGTGTACGAATAGCAGTCATGGACATGTCCTGCTCTTTCACTCGTCACTATTGGCAGCATGATCATGTGTTCGATCTTGGGAACGTAATTAACACTATAGGGTCGATTGGACATGTAGTCAATACGTGGAGGAGAATAACGATCATGAATGGTGATTTGTTTAAGTCGACGGTAGTCGACACATAATCTCATGGTACCGTCCTTCTCCTTGTAAGTTCTTCTGGAATGTATGGGAAGATTTTGGAATAATCAACTGGCTATGCGTAAAAGACTTAAGTGGTCGTGTCTTACTACAGCTAGAAAATTTTAGCGACCATGGCTTAACAACGCACATGCTTGTAAGCATAGAGTTCCAACGTACTTTGACCAACGGGATGCGACTGCGTTTCAATTTCTTAACTGTACTCTCCATGATTTCCACTGGCTCTTCTATGAATTGGAGTTTGTCGTCAAATTGAACTCCCTCCAATGGCATAGCCAATGGTTCTTCAGCATAACACTTCTTCAGCTTAGACACATGAAAGGTAGAGTGTACCCGACTCAGTTGCTGGGGCAACTCTAAACATAAGCTACTTCCCCGATCCTGGCTATTACTTTGAAAGGGCCAACATATCGTGGATTCAGTTTTCCACGTTTGCCAAAACGTACAACACCCTTCCAAGGTGATACCTTGAGCAGAACACGGTCACCTACTTCAAATTGCATAGGCTTGCGTTTCAGGTCTGCGTAGCTCTTTTGTCGATCGCGAGCAGCTTGGATTCTTTGCTTTATGAGAACGATCTTGTCTGTAGTCTCCTGGATTAATTCTGGTCCAGTGAGCTGAAATTCACCTACTTCTGCCCAGCACACAGGTGAACGGCATTTGCGACCGTACAGTGCTTCAAAAGGGACAACCTTGATACTGGCGTGGTAACTGTTGTTGTAGGAGAATTCCACTAAAGGAATGTGGTCAACCCATCCCTTTCCAAAATCAATCACACATGCTCGTAGCATGTCCTCTAGGGTTTGGATGGTTGACCATCAGTCTGCGGATGATAAGCAGTGCTCATGTCTAAATTGGTACCTAAGGCTCGTTGGAAAGCCTTCCAAAAGTTTGATGTGAACCTACCGTCTCGATCATAAATTATCGACACTGGTATCCCATGTTTGGTCACAATCTCCTTCAGGTACGTTTTTGCTAGTCTTGTAAGGGAATCGTTCTCCCTAATTGGCAGGAAATGAGCGGACTTGGTGAGTCGGTCGATGATTACCCAAATAGTATCGTAACCGTGAGATGACTTTGGGAGTTTGGTGACAAAGTCCATGGTGATATTGTCCCACTTCCATTTCGGTATCTCGGGTTGTACAAGTAAACCCGATGGTCTCTGGTGTTCAGTCTTGACACGTGCACAGGTCAAACACTTCTGAACGTAGGTGGCAATGTCGGCTTTCATATTCGGCCACCAATATAACTTCTTCATATCCTAATACATCTTTTCAGATCCGGGATGTATAGAATATTTCGACTTATGAGATTCGTGCATGATCACGTTCCTCAAGTCTCCATAACAAGGTAACCAACTTCGTCCGTGAAGGCATAGGGTTTCGTCTGCTCTAGGTTCTAGCTTCTCCTTACTAAGATCGGTTCTGAGCATTCCCCCGACATCATCCTTCACGAGGTTTTCAGGTAATTGGGCTTGAGTCTGAGCTTCCAAAATCTGTTTGGGCAGATCTAAACTGATTGTCATAACTAATGCCCGAACTCTCATAGGAGGGTCCGTTTCCTTACGACTTAAAGCATCAGCAACCACATTTGCTTTACCAGGGTGGTATTTGATCTCGCAGTCGTAGTCACTCAACAGCTCAATCCAACGGCGTTGTCTCATGTTCAGCTCCTTCTGATCCAATATGTGTTGCAAACTTTTATGGTCAGTATGCACTGTGCACTTTGTTCCGTATAGGTAATGTCTCCAGATTTTGAGAGCAAAAACTACGGATCTAAGTTCTAGATCGTGAGTGGTGTAATTATTCTCATGCTTCTTCAGTTTTCTTGAAGCATAGGCGATCACTTTCATCCTCTGCATCAATACTGCACCTCAGCCCTTGTGTGAGGCATCACAGTATACAACGAAATCATCGTTGCCTTCAGGCAAGGCCACTATGGGTGCACTGCATAACTTCTGCTTGATCAGTTGGAAAGCTGATTCTTCCTTTTCTCCCCAATCGAACTTTATTCCTTTCTGTGTGAGTTTGGTCATCGGTTTGGCGATTTTGGAAAAATCTTCAATGAATCTACGGTAGTACCCGGCAAGGCCTAGAAATTGGCAGATCTCCGTCAGTGATTTAGGAGATACCTAATCCTTGACAGATTCGACCTTTGCTGGATCTACGTGAATACCGTCACAATCGATGACATGACCAAGGAATTGCACTCTAGGAATCCATAATTCACATTTGGAGAACTTAACATAGAGTTGCTCCTCTTTGAGTACCTTTAGTACATGTGCAAGATGTTCCCCGTGTTCTTGTTCGTTCTTGGAATAAGTAAGTATATCGTCAATGAAGACTATCACGAATTTATCCAGGTAGGGTCTGCACACACGGTTCATAAGGTCCATGAAAATAGCTGGTGCATTGGTCAACCCAAATGGCATAACCTGAAATTCGTAATGACCGTAACGGGTTCTAAAAGCTGTTTTTGGAATATCTTCCTCCCTGACTCGTAGCTGATGGTATCCAGATCTCAAGTCAATCTTGGAATACACACTTGACCCTTGCAGTTGGTCAAATAGGTCGTCAATACGAGGAAGCGGATAACGATTCTTCACATTTAACTTATTCAGCTCTCTATAATCGATGCACATTCGAAAACAACCATCTTTCTTTTTGACAAATAACACAGGAGCTCCCCATGGTGAGGAACTGGGTCGAATAAATCCTTTGTCAGAAAGTTCCAGAAGTTGCTCAGCTAGTTCTTTCATTTCTGATGGTGCCACCCGGTATGGAGCTTTAGCTACAGGTGCAGCTCCAGTAATCAAGTCAATTTGAAATTCCACTTGTCGGGTCGGTGGTAAGCCTGGCAACTCATCAGGAAAGACTTCTGGAAAATCTCGGACGATGGGTACGTCCTTGTTTTGCTTCTTCTCGGGCTTGTCTTCTTCATCTGTTTGAGAAATATGGGCCAAGAAGATAGGACATCCTCTCAACAAATATTTCTGCGCCTTTGTACAAGAGATAACACTAAGTCTAGTGTCAGTGAGGTCGGTGTTACCGTCTCCTCGAATTATTAACGTTTCGTTTCCCCATGGAATACGGACTAGCTTTTCGTCACAAACAATGACTGCGCGGTATCTCGCTAACCAGTCCATGCCAATAATAACATCAAAACTACCTAGGTTTACGGGAATAAGGTCGATGTTGAACGGATGTTTGGAAAGATTTAAGGTACAACCTCTAATGATAGTGTCAGCATCTACAATTTTACCGTCAGCTAATTCTATGGAGTAACGGTGATCTAAGCTTCTAGGAATAACTTCTAGTACTTGGCTAAATTTAGTGGATATAAAACTTCGGTCTGCTCCAGTATCAAACAAAACAGATGCATAACGATTGTTTAGTAGAAACATACCAGTAACGACATTTGAATCGGGGTTGGCTTTTGCATTGCCGACCACGTACACTCTGGACGAAGCTCCTCCACTGTTCTTGTTCTGGTTGGCCCGCTTAGGGAAACTTGGTCTCACGTGTCCTGGTGCTCCACACTCATAGCACACAACTCCCTTCTTGGGTTCATTGTTGTTTCCTCCAACAGCGTTGTGGTTCCCCTATTGTCCATTCCTGTTCCCACGGGCATTATATCCGCCCCGGTTATTGTAGTTCCCAGTGTTTTGAGTGGGTCGGGCCTGAGTGACAGCATTAACTCGACAGGTTTTAGCAAAATGACCCACTTGTCCACATCTGTAGCAGGTCTGACATGGGCTATCAACAGTATGATGATAGTTGCACTTTGAGCACAAAGGTTTGGCGCCCACGTATGAGTTAGCTCCTGCAGAGGTAGCACTGTAAACTTGCCCAGCATTCTGCTTCTTAGGATGCTGCTGGTGCTGACTGCGGAAATACTCATCTGCCTTTCGCTTGTTGTCAGTTTGCCTCTCGGATATGGTACAAACTCTTTAGTTGATCAATTCCGTAGCGAACTCAATGGCATTCTCGACGGTAGTAGGTCGAGATGCGAGCACACTATCGTGAATGGCGTCTGGGATTCCACCCACATACTTCTCAATCTAATCTTCCTCCTCCACAAAAATTCTGGTACACATTAGGGTCAACTCTTGGAACCTTTGGTTGTACGCAGTGATGTCATTGTTCCTGCATCTGAGATCCCATAATTCGATCTCAAGTTTCTTCATTTCTCCCCTTGGACAGTATTTTTCTGTCATTCTCTCCTTCAGCTCAGTCCAGTTGAGAGCATAGGCAGCATCGTGTCCAAGAGTAGCAACTACAGAGTTCCACCAAGTAAGAGCACTCTCAAGTAGGGTGCAGGTGGAAAACTTCACTTTGTTCTCTTCTACACAGTCGCTGATGCGGAATACCGTTTCCAACCTCTCAAACCACTGCATCAGTTCTACCACTCCTTCCTTGCCCTTGTAGTAGGAAGGCTTACATTTCAAGAAGTCGAGGTAAGAGCAACCCCTGGTGGTCTGATTATTCCGGCGGTTGTGGAGTTTTGACTATCGTCTACGTTTCTGCTGGCAGCCATCGCAGATGCGATGCCTTGATAAATCATTTCCCTTAGTTGGGCAGCAGTGACGTTTTGGGTAGTGTCGGCATTGTTGGGGTTCGTTCTAGTGATTACCATTTTTCTATAATTATACACAAAAATGAAATCATTAGTTCAAGGTGTTAGCACAGTTTTATATAATTACACGAAAAGAAATTCATGCATAGACTTTGCAACAAATTGGATAACCTGTTTAAAGTTCATAATATAATACAGTATAGGATATAATAAAAGCTAATGAGTACATGACATAAGTATAGAATAGGAATACAGTACAAAATGCCCAACCTGATCCAAGACAGAGCACAACCCGCCTGTCTGGGATGGTGGTACATGAAATCTAAAGTACATCGTCTATGAATCCCTAATCTAAATAGTACAGTACAAGAATACAACTGACTAAAGAAAGTACAAATACATGAGGTCATATATCATGATAGCCGGGATACAACCCTAATAGCTTATCATGATGTACAAAAGATCTAGCACATCTAATCTACTCATGCCTAACGGACTCCTCGGATACGGCTGGTGCCATTGGCGGTGATGAGACGGTTGGTGCCTGCATGGCAACCTGCATCACGGTCATGGCAGTTCGGGTCTCCTTGAGGAGTCGGAGTGCCTCTAGGAACTGGTCTCTGAGAGTCTGCTGAACTCCCCTGAGATGAGCGGTCTCTGACGTCCATCCCTGATGACGGACCTCCTGGAGGTCGAAGTAAATAGCAAGAGTCTCCTCCATGGTCAAGAGAGCGGTGTGAGTGTCCGTCTGCTGGCTCTGGAGCAAGTAGATCTGCTCACGGAGGAACTCATTCTCCTCCAGCAACCACTGGAGAGAATGGTAAGCAATAGACCACGCTCCTCGTGTAGCGTGCGCCTCAGCACTCACGGTCCAAGATAGAAGGTCCTGACGCTGCTGTAGAACAACGCGCTCGGTTTGTCCAGCCGATAGCAGAGCAAGAATATCTGCTACATCCTGAGCCTGGCGTGCGGCCAGTGCCGTAATCTAGGCCTGAACGGGGTCAGCATGTCTAGCCCAGGATCCCTCACCGATTTCAAAAGTGGAATCGAGAGGTGCCTCGTACCTCCTCTTACGAGGTGGCAGAGACTCGGGTGCATGATCCCGTAGCGAAGTCACTAGTGGTACAGGTGGTATGGTAGCAGGTGGCTGGGTCTCTTCCCCAGCGGGGGAAATAGGTGGAGTAGAGATGAGAGCCTCAATAGATGCGGCGTCAACAGAAGTGTGACTATCGCCTGAGTCACTGGCAGATAGCCATCCACATAAGACGGTCGTCGGGGATACGACAGCAGGAGTATCAGTAGGTGATGTCATGGTAAATCTGAAAGTAATATAGTTTTAATTGACATAAGTATAAACTTACTCAAGTTAAAAGTTTTGGAAAATAATAATTTAAATTATATAATAGTGTCGTTTAACATTGCGATGTTAAAGGTTACGTTAATACTTATAAGATTAATCAACCGGATGTTAATAATCAATGCACAGTAAATCACACAATAGATGTATGCTCTACATTCTATATGCTTAACTATTTTAGTCCCGAAAATCCCAAAAGATTTTTAAAGCAGTTATAGTCCAGATTATATAAAAAATTTATTTTTATATTTATTTTAATTTTGTTCTGATTCTCTATAACTATCGCTCTGGTACCATTCTCTGACACCCCCAAATTGAGTCAAATGCAGCGGAAATAATATTTGGGTGTCACGTAGGTGGATCAACAGCAGACAGAGTATAGAGCAACAGATAAAAGATTATCCTTATATTTATTACATGATTAAAAGTGCAAATGGTATTAAAATAGTCTTTAACATTGTTCCACGGTTTGAATTGTTCCCCAGTTTATAAAACCCCAGATGAGCTCTATAAATGCAGCCTATCATGATGCTTGACTCCATGCACATCAATACCTGCTTCAGTTTCCTGAGAAAACATGCTTAGAGAGTCAACATAAAGTTGTGAATTCACATGTTTAATAAAATAAGTTTGGACAATAAATATTCACTGAAGTAGTAATGCACAAAGCATCTAAGTAATTACATTCCCATATTGCCTGAAACTGAGACTTGACAGTTAAGTCCTTAACAAATAAGGACCCTTCGCCTTATAAAAAGGCACCCATAAAAATAATAAGTGCTGACATGTGAAACATCTGCTGTCCTGGCCTAGGCACAGTGAGCATGACTCGCCCAGATGGGGACGGTCAATCCCAAATAGATCTATTTATAACATTCAGGTAATTCAATAATTCTGACAGTTTCAGATGCACGGGTCATGCGGGTTCATCTACAATAGGTAATGTAATCAAAGATTTCATAGTTCAATCCATGTCCATAAAATAAAATATGTTGCATGTTTTCTTTCCCATCAAAAGGTTTAAAAGTTTGTCAATATATATAAAGTGGGGCCATGAACTCACCTCAGTAGTACAACAATAAGTCAGTAGATAAATCTGATAAGGATGCTCACGACACAATCAACGACCTAAATAATTATAAGGTCTCAGTAAATGCATAACATAATGCATAAAAGTTTCAGAATAAATCTGTGCATGCTTATACTGGTTTTAAGCATTTTATTACGATACTTGTATTTTAGTTCATCGTTGTACAAGTTCTAATAGTATTTATTTTAAGTATAAAATAAATAATAAGGTTAAATTAGTTAATCTATTTAATTAATATTTTTGTACTTATGTTGTTTATAAAACACTTTAAATATTTATAAAAGGTAGTTTTATATATATTTAAAGTAATAGAAAATAAATATAATTAATATATTTATTTTATAAGTTAAATCATTTTTAATTTATATTTAATATATAAATAGGGTTTATAAAACGTATAACATTTTAATTAAATTCCACGTTTACGTAGTGTTTATAATTATTAAATTATAAGTTTGGAAAAATAACAATTGTTATGTTTATTTAAGTTTTACGTTTTAAATATCGGGTATAAATATATAGTAATTTTAGGGTTCGTTATACTTTGTATAAATTACGTTTTAGTCCTTCTATTTAAATCAATACCCGCGGTTAAATTACTTTTATACCCCTAGGGTTTCTAAATCTTTCAAGTAATTACAATATTGGTCCCTCCCTAGTTACACGTGTAACTAGGGTTTGTTTAAGTTTCATTAAATGGCAAATTTAGTCCCTAAACATTCGGCTTATATTAGGGCTTGTTATAGTTTCATAAATTGACATTTTTGGTCCTTCAATATTCGGCTTATATTTAAGCTTATAATGAAGTTACACAAATGCCCCCTAGGGCTTGTATAGGTTTCGGATTAAGGCACAATTAGTCCCTAGGGTTTACTTAGGGTTAGTTATAGTTTACTAAGTTGGCATAAAAGGTCCCTAGGGCTTATATTAAGTTTCGGTATATGGCAAATGAGATCCCTAGGTTTTATCAAGTTACACAGTTTACCCTAACGCCCTAGTAATTCCATTTAGGTCCTTTTCACTACCTTGAAGTTTCGGATGATGTCAAAACAACACCCTCAACTCACGGCAATTTACAAAAGTGGTCCTAAGGTTTATATTTTTGGAAAAATAAGTTTCCATACTTGTCATTTAGATCCCTATACTTTGTAAAAGTACCAATCCAATCTGAAAAGTATTATATTTTCCATTTTAACCCGAAATACTATAAATTTACTATTTTAACCCAAAGTTTCATAGATATTGCATTTTAATACAAAATATTTATAGATCTATTATTTTAAACCCGAAACTTTACAAAGCTATATTTTGACACTAAATATTTTATAAAACATTTTATTTAGTGACTATGAAGATTTATTTAGGCAACTTATTATAGTGAGCTTAAAAATAAATCTTATAAGGCATAATAGTGAACTTATCATTTTAAGGCATCTACAATCATAAATTTAATATTTCTAGGCATATTTAAACATTACAAGATTACCCAATATAGAAACATAGGGCTTATACCCCACTTCCAAAAATTATGCATGCTTAGGTTTCTATAGTTTTTCAAGTTTAACTAGCTTATAGTGATATGTTCTTCATGGTTGATAAGTTTTTACATCATTTTAAGTCATAGCATAAATTAAGCCGTGACCTAATATAGACTGAGGGTTTCATATATTTGCTTGAACATTAACTTTTACTAAGAATAACCATGTGTATGTTAATATAGATGAAAGTAAATGTATAGAAAGATATGTTTTAGATTTGACTTACTTGTTTAGATAGGATTAGGAGTGATAAGAGAATGAGTAAGACAAGTGATAAGCTTTCAATAATGGAGATCTTGGTAGCTTAAAACAAGCCATGAGCTTCAAGGAGTAGGACTAAGGCTTCTTTCTTGCTTCAATGATCAAGGTACTTGTAGGATGAGCTAATGATTAACCTTCATGTAGTATGAGACATGATCTAAGAGTAGTAATTGAGCTTGAAGGTTTGATAATGGTGGAAAAGGGTTTGAGCCGTAGGGTTAGAGGGAGATAGATGAAGTGAAATGTGATTGCAAGTGAATTGTGTTGTGGGTTGTGTGTATGTTTCGGACCAAATAAGGAAAGAGAGAGATCAAGTGAGATCTTGTACCTAGTACCTAGTATCTTGCAAAGATACACTTAGGATTTAGTTGAGATTTGATTAGTTCCTTTTCCACACATGCCTAAACTAGCAACTTTCTTTCCTTCCTTTTTGGTTTGCAACCGTGGGTTTACAAGGGTCAAAGGGGGACAAGAGTTGACATTGCATAGTAGCATGTATGGAGTGTGTAAGTGAGTAAACATGGTTGTGTAAGTAAGTGTGTAAGTAAAAGCATGGTTATGTAAGAAAAGCATGGTTAGTATAGGGTATTAGTGGGATACATGATTATACTTACAAGTTAGCTAAACAAATGATGAATGTGTAGACTTGTACACATATACACGCATATACATGCATGTGGGAAAGTTTCTTGATAAATTTTGCCAAGTGTTGTGTGAGAATAATAGTCCTTGTTTAATATTGTATGTATTTGTTGAGTTGTAGGTATTTTTGTTAAAGCTTTTAGGTAATTTAGTGAAAGTGTATTCTAAATACATCACTATATTAATTTACTTAAGTAAAGTAAATAAATGACAATGTAAAATAATGTACATTGTTTTAAGGTGTTAGGTGTTTATTTCTATTATGTAATATATGTAAATATGTACATATAAAATAGATCCAAGTACTTAATAAATAAATTAAGTAAAGTTACAGTTTATCTCAAAATATGTACTGAGGTGATGAGTCTATTATTCAATCAAGTGGCCAGTCAGTTGCCAGAGTAGTCAATAAATGACTAAAAGTCCATATAAATATAAAATAAATATGAAAGGTAGTATGACAAAAGGTATATGATTAAAAATAAGTCATATAAAGGTAGAATTATATAGATTCCAAAAATAAATAGTACAACAGTTGACCAAGTCAATAAGGTAAAATCAGAGGTTTTACACATAACACGTTAAAATAAGCAACACCCTCATGACATGTAAGAAAAAAATTGCTTTGGCTCAGATTAGTGAGTTTTTAACCCGAGGAAAGGGTACCCGACCCGCCCGTGGCTGCAATCACTATAGTGATGCCCTGCCAAGATACGTTTGGGTGGCACCCGTCACGGTCCAACAACTCGTTGCAGTTGCAGAAGCATAAACGCTCCAAAGAATACTATCATCATCGCCAACAATAACTGAAACCAACTTCATACGCGTGATGTATATCTTTACAAACATACATGCAACTATTATTCAAGCCCACAGTTCTGAGACAATAATGATGTTGGAAATTCAGTCCGTTTAGAGGATACGTTACCTGTGGAAGCAAGCTCACCAAGCCGTGGCAGCAATGCTTAAACACGACCGGCATGGGTGCAACCACGTGCCCGAAAACCTAAAAGGTCACCCTGTCAACATACAGGTAGGCCCATTTGTAAGCGAAAAGCTTATTCAAAACGGCGTGGAAGGGCTATAATCCTATCATCATTGTTAGACACCCGACGTTATCGTCGCCTGCCATGGATGGCGGTAACGAAAGGCGGGTGACGAAAGAGTTTTCAATAAGACACAAATTATTGCACCAATAGCTTCTTACTCGGGAACCCCATGATAGAGCATGCTACCCGTCGTGGGCTGCAAACACGTAGGTGATGCCCTGCCAAGGTACATGCCGCTGTCAGAAATCATTATCCGGCAACACGGAGACAAGGAAAACCTGCCAAAGTTCAGTATTATCACAAAAACACCAGACCCGAACCCAAACGTATCAGTTCACTATCTCATTTCCAAGTCTACCACGAAAACACCAGAACCCAACCAAAACCTATGAGTTCACTATTTCATTTCCAAGTCATCGACTGCGTAATTAGTGTGATTGTGCCTCGATTTGGTCCCTTCTAGCATTTCATTTCTTACTCTAAACTATACTATATTTATATGCACAAAGTCAAACCTCCTCACAAAAGGCCTCTTACCACCTTCACCTACATTTTCAAAAGCAAAAAAATTACTTAAGGCCCTAAATTTATAAAAGTAATTCAAAACTAACAAAACCCCTAAATTTCGTCAAAACCCTATCAAAATTAAATATGTATGCAACTATAATCTTGATAATTAGTGTATCCGAGTGAAATAAAATAGAGCAATAAGCTACACATGTGGAACAAAAATCACATAAACCATAGCATACTCACAACTTGCATCATTAAAATCAAAACCAAACCTAATTATCAAAAGGCGGCCATGAATATCAGCTTTTATTTTTAAGCAACACCAAGCAAACTGTGTTGGTGCAAAACCCACAAACCCGTATCCAAATAGAAGGTTAAACCCGCTATGGCTGCAAAAATAACATTTGCCTCGCCAAGATGCGGATAACCTCAACCATTTGGTTTTAAGAAATCAAAAGGACCCACATACAGGGTCACTAACCATAAAAAACCTCGCTCAACACGGTTGTTGGCAACAAAGACACAGGGGAAACTCATTAGGAAAAATAAACTCGGTATCAATCATATTAAGTTACTTAATTAAAGCACATCATTATCTCAACAATCGTTACATCCAACATCATCGCAGATTTGTATGATGTATCCGAGCAGATGAAGCAACCTCATAGAGAGGTCGGAAAAAGATCCAACATCGATGTAACTGAACACCATAGTCCACCAACTCCATAGAGAGAGAGATCGTGGAGAGCTACATAGATCAACCAACCTCATATCCATAAAAAAATAAGTCAACGTATCAAATGACCCGCAAAAGGAAATACCCATCTAACGCCAAGGTCGCCACCTACCGCCCATCAACGCCGCCTGATGTATCAGAACAGATGAAGCAACCTCATAGAGAGGTCGGAAAAAGATCCAACATCGATGTAACTGAACACCATAGATCCACCAACTCCATAGAGAGAGAGATCGTGGAGAGCTCCATAGATCAACCAACCTCATATCCATAAAAAAGTAAGTCAACGAATCAAATGACCCGCAAAAGGAAATACCCATCTAACGCCAAGGTCGCCACCTACCGCCCATCAACGCCGCCTACCATAAACGGCGGCAACGAAGAAGTTGGTGGCAACGAACCCATTAAAAACGAAAAACCAGATCAAGATCAAAAAACATATGGTTCTAGATAGAGTGGTAATGATTTTGAGATAGGTATGCAAATAATAGAGTTTATAAACCCTGATCAATTAATACAAAGAGCCAAATGGGCAAACCCATCATTAATAAAAACCACCAATTGGACCCCAATTTCGCGAAAGGGCAGATTAAACCACCAATTAAACCACCAACGGGTATCAATTAATGCATAACGGGGTCAATAAAATCAAATAACGGAAAGGTGTAGATGCTAGTGTGTGTTTTAGTTGTGAAACGAAATTTTGGTTGTGAGAGAGGGAGATACTATTATAAAAATGGGTTTGTGAGGAGAATCACTGCTCATATGGATGCGTGATTCTCCTCCTTTATATAAAGGTTAATGTTCAAGAAAAAATAAATACGTAATTAATTCACATGTTCAAAATGTTCAAAATGATGTGGCAAAGATAATTTGTGTATCAATTCGTCAATTCGAAAAATTAGAAACAAAAATCATGTGTATCTAAATATTGCATGTCATACCATTTTGTAAAAAAAAAATTATAAACTTTTTGTGGTAAGAGATAAAGGTGTTATGGAAAGGTAAAATCTCTCTATATTGTCTCCACAGTTGTTATATCAGCACGAATCAACTAACTGAAATATCTTTTCACTCACTCATGGTGAGCCAAACCTTCTTCATTTTTTTTTAGAACGACAAGTGTTAGTGGTTAGTGGGTCGAGTCGTGCAATGACATCCAAGCGGAAGAATGTCTTCTTCGAACTTTCGCCTAGTTATGTTAGACTCCTTGTCCGTTTCGCCTGAAAGGGCCTTGGCAGGTCTTGAACCCAAGACCTCCAGGAATCCTTCCCCAAGGAAATCACTTAGTGGAACATTGGTGACCAACTGAGGTAAGCTAGTTGGTTAGTCAAACCTTCTTCATTATTTTTATTCCACACAAATTAAAATTAATTTAATTCAAATTAAAATTATAATATTTAAATACAAAATCAGTCAAAAAGTTTTTCACAAAATGATGTAGTATGATGATTTGCTCTTTTAGGGAGTGTGCAAACCCCATTTCTAAAACCTACATTATTTATTTTTTTGAAAATATTGATAGCCTACAACGATGACAGGCTTTTGGCGTACTCACAAGTCACAAGCCACACCCTAAAGACAATATGAAGCTGCAGGGTTGAAGAAAATGACTTTTATATCCTCACGTGCGAGTCACGTGAGAGATTTAACGAATGTGAATGAAATCCGTTACGGAGAGACAAACCAAAAAAATGCTTGCCATTTAAGGTCACATGGTGTGTTTTTTTAGATAAAAAGACATGTAATTCTGAAAGGTCACATGAGTTCGGTTTTAGGTTTATGGTCCAAATTATATCAAAACCGAAAACAAAATATTGTGGTTAAGTAAATAATTTTTATTACAATACAACTTGTAATTAATTTTGATTAAATGATAATCCTAAAAAAGTTGAGGGAATTTTAGAATTAATGAATATATAATTGATATTTGATTGTGATTGGTTAAATTATATTATTACACATAGTTGTAATAAAGTTAGTACAAGTATATGATTGACATATAAAGTTCATGTTTAATTTTATGCCTAAACATGTAGCAAGAATTCATTGATATTAGCCGGACCAAAATTAGTCATAAGTTTAGGTTTACCGATCTTTTTCCGATAGGCGAATAAGATACTTGCAAAGTTGCAATTATGAGCGGAGATAAGGAGGACTCGAGGCAAGGGCTCCCTAGAGAAAAAAATTGTAGTGTGAACATTTTAAAATATATATAGGTTCGTTTGTAGAGTGCCTTCTTAAAAACTACGTAATTTGTAATGTAGTTTCTAAAAAATTATTGAAATGTGTCTCTCGAGCAAAGTAATCTGACTCCGCCCTGCTTACAATAGTTCTTCCAAATGATTTCTATTCAAACCTGTGTATATAATTAAAACCTTTTGCCCTTTTTGATTCTAGAAAAGATACAATGATGAGAAAACAAAAACAATGAAGCTTAATTATGCAAATCTAAAGAAAATAGCACTGCAAAGATACATTAAAAGGACTCATGGTCTACATTTCGTAGATTCCCGTTCTAAGTCTTGGTTCTAATATCTTTTTCAATCTTCTTCATTCTGTTTCTGATGTAGAATCGTCCACAGGATGCCAATGTCGATTGGTAAACATCACAGAGTCGGCTCTAACGGCATATCCATCTGAATTGCGGTGCCAACTGTAGAAAGCGTGTGTTCTGTTCTTAATCTCTAGTGTCGCGTGACCAAAGCTTGCTTCTCTATATGCTGAATATTTTGGTTGTGGCTCCGTCATACTGCATAGATTTGAAAAAGTCATTTAAGTTATGATTTCAAGCCTGCACTTTTAGTGTAAAAAATTAAAACCATTAAAATTGTAGCTTGTTCTCACATGCTTGCTAAGCCTTCAATGTTACCCCCATCGCCAATGGTTATATACACCGGGGCAGATAGGTTCTTCACCGGAGAGCATTCGCCATTCACAATGTTATAAGCAATATTCGATACACGTTCCTACATAGTAACATCCAACGCATTATATACACTTATACTCACATCCATGTAATAAGTAAACGTATCTTTAATTTTTGGCTTACCGAGCGTTCATAAGAATGGACATGGCCAGCAAATACAAGATCGACTTTGTGTTCCACAAACCATGGCTCAAACATGACTCTCATGGTCTCGCCTTCCATATAATGGTAACTATTGCTATTGTACCATGGTGAATGCATTAGAACAATCAACCATGGGGTTTCACTTCTATTCACCTTTGGTAGTTCCTCGAGTAGCCATTGGTACTGTGGTGTGTACATACCTACATAAGTCCCATTATATCATTCTCCTATACTCATTTGTTAATATTAACTTTTATTGTATCTTCATTAATTGTATAATAGGCACGAGAATCAAGTACTTACCAAAAGCCGAGTAGGAAGACAATACAATAATGTACGCTGAAGCTCGCTTGATTGAATACCAAAGTGGTTCTGTACTTCCTGATGCTTTAAAGGGGACACGGTATCGATGAAGAAACGGCTTAAATGGCTTGGTTTCCCCCTGCATTAAATATTTTACAATTTTAGTGGTTGATGAACAAAAAGAGAAACATACTCTTATCCATCAAAACCGACCTAAAAAATCTACTGAAGTGTTTAATTGTTCACCTACTGTCTTACATGCTCATATGCACTCTTAAACATGTCAAATTTCAAGCAAGAAATGTTTTGTTGGGACAATTATTTTGAAATGGATGTGGTTCTGGTAATTGACAAATTGTTTATGACATTGGACGTGCTGAGGTACTTACAATACTTGGCTCAAAATCAAGCTCATGATTTCCAGCAGTCCAAATCCAAGGTTGATAAGCAGTGCTACGTTCAGCGAACCTACCCCAACTATCCCATCTTGAATTGTCATGAAACTCGTAGTGATCCGCATACGATAAATCACCGACAAACAACACAGCTTGCCCTTTCACCGGGTTCATTTCATAATGCGTAAGTGTAAGATTAGAATCATATGTTTGACCAAGATCCCCTGCACAAAAATATGATCATTTTAGTCAACCTAGCCTCAAACACGGATCAAGATTCTCTCAGTTTCATTTTCATTGTATTAGGTCAGAATTTTTTATAGTAACCATGGTTTCTGACATTCTGGCCGAGTAATCCACCAGGGTTGAAATCAATGCCACACAGACACAAGCCCCGTAAAGCCTTCCTTTTTTCAAGAGGTTGGCATGACCACATTACATGGACATTGCAGGCCTTATACACGGATTTAGATTCCCTCATTTTCAATTTATATTTAGAAAAACGTACCCATGAGCCCAAAAGTATATGGGACATCAGGTCCCACCGGGGGAGGAGTCATGAACCAAAACCTCCTTGTGGTTTGACCGGTACCGAGCTCATAGTGGTACTTGGTGTCAAACTGCATCAATCATTATCAAATTACATTATACAGTATCATTTATAGTACTCCTACAATTTTTGTAACTTATTAAATATGTATCTAAAATCTTACCTCTAAGTTCACAATTTTGCAATGATGAATGAATCCAGAAGTGTAGTTATAGTATTTGTAAGTAGTTGTCCTCCCAGTGGCTTTGTATTTTTGGTTGTTTTTTTCGGCCCAATAAACCACCGTGCTTGAACCAGGCTCATCTTGAGTCACCCAAGACACAATTACTGCTCTGCCCACATGGTCTCCTTGTGTTATATGCACCTAACACATGTCACAAGTCAATTAGCACATCTATTTTCACACTTCTACATCAGTAAACTGGAATGATTCTTTTGACAAAAATAATTGTCATGGACCAAAAGTAAAAAACCATCGTTTCCATGAGAAAGTTGGTTAATCATCTCTGAAACTTTGAGAAATTAAAGTGCAAAAACTGATGCATGTCATTTTTTTTGTTAAAAACTGAGTTTCCGACTCAACATTTCAAGCGGACTAATCAAAAGACTACTACTCTTTTAGATAGCCTGAAGTCGTTGCAAGTGAACCTACGTGGCCACCTCCAAATGTCCAAATGGAACATAATAGATCTTTTTTTTACTTGGTTTTTGACTCGATATTGCATGCCGATTAATCTCATAGCGACTATCTTTTTTGGATAACTCGGTCCACGTTATAGACTTATAGATCATATTGAGTTTTATGTGAGATGAAAAATCAAATGTGGGCCTTTAATGTGGAATCTTTGTTGTGATCAAAATGAATTTCTCTTTCACACAAAGCACATGATCTATCATGTTGAAATCAAACATAAAACAGTACTAATCCAATATAGCCTAACTAGTGTTATGAGTAGTATACTTGTATGTTTAGCAAATCAATTTTTTAAACGATCTGTCATTCAAAACAGCTTGTTTATGTTTACTAATAATAAGATAAAGAATCTAGAGCACTGCCAAAGAACACAAAAAAAGTTGTACCTGTTGAGGGGCATTATAGCCAGGAGGATGAGAAAACACATCACTATGAAATGGCATATCTATAGATTTCACCTCTTTTCTAACGAAAGAGCTAGTTACTCCACCATTGATGAATGACCCATGGTACAACGTTAATACCACAACAAAGAAACACACGTACAACCCCATCTATGTTGTAAAAAACACACACAGTGGAAGGTGCTAGTGTTGGGTTTGAGACAAAGTATAAAGCAAGGGTGAGACACTAATTTATAAAGGAAGAGTCAACACTTTTGGAACTATATTTAAGAGGTTGATATTTAATCGAATAAAGTCAAGGATATTGAATAATTTGTATGTTTGGTTTCGTAGAAAGAGTTTTGTCTTTGCATGTGATCCACTGATTTAATTAATGGTTATAAATTTGGTCAGTTTAACAAATTGATTAATCATTTAATTACTTTTTTAATGTGACATATAATGTCCCATTTGGCATGAGTGATAAGACTTACGTATTTACAAGTTTGAATAAAAGTTCAAATATTCAAGTTTCATAGCTTAGATGCAATAATTATGATAAGGAATGATAATCAATTACGGAATAACAAACAAATTTACCGTATAAATTGACTAAGGCCGGGGGAGAGAGAATATATCTCGTGAATTGCTTATTTGGCAATTGAGTTTCATTTCTTTTAAAAAAATTTCATTATATAAGTTGATATTAAAAACCCATTAAAAGTGAGTTTTCTTCGATACTCGCGTCTAGTTTTTTATTAAATTATTTTTAATAATTTTTAATATGTTGAGGTATTTACTATTTAGTGATATATATTTTATATAAAGTAGAAGTTAATTTTTTATCCTTACTGCCATGAAATAAGTTTTGAGTGAGTTATTAAAAAAATGACGTAACGCTTAAGTGGAAATGGATTTCTCACCTCCCTTTCCCCGAGCATAAGGTTGGGGGAGTGGTGCAAAGAAATCCCACCGGCATCTTAGCGTCATCTCAGTTTTCTCTTTCCTCTCACTAACCCACTCAAAACTCACCTTTTAAGGTATTTAAGGAAAAAAAACTCACCATCACCTCACCTCCACCTCATCTTTCCACTATCAGTTTTATCTAAATTATTTATAAAATACATATTTTTATTCCATCAATTTAAAAAACGATACACGCGGGTAAATACAAACATTAAAAATATTAGGCATTATTAGCCAAGTGCTGGATTAAATCGGATCGAAGGTTTTGATGCACTTGAGATGATCTGATGTATCCCATAACAGCATGAATTTCTTCCGTGTGTCGTACCAGATCGTCCGGTTGTTGTGCTTCTCCTCGGTACATAAATGTATATTTATCGATGTTTTCCTTGCTAAAATTTAGAATTTATGGACAAGATGATTTTTTTGATTGAGAAAAAAGATGAAATGAGAGATATGAAAAAAAAAGAAGTGAAAATAAGGATTATATAGAAATAAATGGGGATGAAAAAGAAAGATTTCGGGTAGTGTGAATGGTGAGAAACTCACCTGTAGCGACTTTTTTTTTGCTCTGAGAACCTCAACCCACGCGTGGGTTTTTGAGGTGGGGTGGTGGGGTTTTTGGCAAGCCATGCGTGACTTTTTGCCACATGTAACCCACGGGTGGCTTTTTTGCACCACTCCCCCTGCCTAAGAAGGATCTTGATGTTTATTTAAGGCCCGTTTGGTTTACCGTAGTGTAATGTAATCTAATGTAATTGTAATCTGAATTCTCTTGTAATCTTGTTTGGTTCAATGCATTGAGGGAATTGTAATATGAATTATATTACATAGGTTGTTTGGCTTGTAACGTAATCGTAATGTATACATTTCAATTACAACATATGAGGGAATTCAGATTACAAGGCAAATCAAATGAAATGTTTTGAATTACGTCCTAATTCAAGATTGTTTACAATTTTAATTATCGGTATAAATGTTAATAATATAAAAAATAATCAAATAATAATAATAATAAAAATAAAATAAAAAAATAAAATAAAAATACAATATAATATAATAAATAAAAATAAATAAATAATTAAATAATTAAATAAATAATAAAAATTATTATAATTTTATTTAAAGCGATTTTATAATAAAAAATAAAAAATAATTAAAATAATCATATTTATTATTACAATAATAGTTATTATTATTATTATCATTATTATTTACTTTTATTTTAATATTATTATTATCATTATTTTTTAATATTTCAAAAGTATAAATAATAATAATAATAATAATAATAATATTTTACTTTTATTTTATTAATATTTAATATTTTCATTATATATTAGTTTTTTATTTATATTATTATTATTATTAATATTATTATTATTATAATATTAAAATAATATAATAAAACTAAATTTTATTTTTATTATTATATAATAAAATATTAAAAAATTAATAATAATAATTTTATTATTATTACTCCGTATTAATTACTATTATTTAATATTATTTTTATATTATTATTAATAAAATTTTTAATTTTTAATTTTTTTTTTTAAAATTTAAGTTTTTTTATATAATATTTATTTTATTTTTTATTTAATTTTATTTTTTAATTTATTTTTTAATTATTGTTATAAGTATTTATTTTAATATTTTATAAATAATAATATTTTTTATTATTATACTTTTAAAATATTAAAATAATGTTAATTATTATTATTTTATCTTAATAACAATAATAATAATTTTTATTAAAATAATTGTTTTATTTTATTTTAATTTATTTATATTTTTATTATTTTGTTTTTTAATTTTTATTTTATTATTTTATTCTATTTTATCTATTATTTTTTATTGATTCTTTAAGTTTCATAAAAAAAATTTGAATTATATTACCTTGAGACTCAACCAAACACATCTCATATTTAATCCATTATAATTCCACAACATTATAATTTCACAACATTACAATTTTAACACATTTTCATTCTTTCAATTACAATTATATTAAATTACAATTCCTTGCAAAGATTATAATTCCCTTAAAAACATTTTGCGAACCAAATAGACCCTAAGGCCCCGTTTGGTTCGTTGTAATTGGATGTAATTTGATATAATTGTAATTCAATTACATTACATAACCTGTTTGGTTCACATAATGAGAGTAATTTAATTCACTTTACATTACATATGGTGTTTGATATACTACGTAATTGTAATTGGGACATTACAATTAAATCAAATGATGTATTTCAGATTACATAAGAACTTGGATGGAATGTTTGAATTACGTCGTAATTCGTAATTCGTAATTTATACTTTAAACCACTATTATTATTATTATTATTATTAATTATTAATAACCAACTTTATTATTATTATTATTATATTATTATTATATTAAAATAATATAATAATAAAAAATTTATTTTTATTATTATATTATTATATTAAAATAATATAATAAAATAAATTTATTTTTGTTATTATATAATAAAAAATTAAAAATTAATAATAATAATTTTTTTATTATTAATTACTATTATTTATTATTATTTTTATATTATTATTTATAAATTTATAAATTTTTAGTTTATATTCTTTTTTAAATTTTTAATTTATTTTATATATTATTTATTTATTATTAATTTATTTAAATTATTTTATATTATTTTTTATTTTATATTATTTTCAATATTATTTTTTATAATTTTATAATTTTATATTTTAATTAAATATTTTTATTTTTTAATTATTGTTATTATTATTTATTTTAATATTTTATTAATATATATATTTCTTATTATTATTCTTTTGAAATATAAATATAATATAAATTATTATTATTTTATTTTAATAAAAATTAATATTTTTTATTAAATTAATATTTTTTATTAAATTAATATTTTTTATTATAATAATAAATTTTATTAAAATGATAATTTTTACTAGAATAATAATTTTATAAAAATAATAATTTTTATTAAAATAATAATTTTTATTAAAATAACAAGTTTATTTTATTTTAAATAATTTATGTTTTTATTATTTTATTTTTTATTCATTTTTTATGTTTTATACAAAAAGTTGAATTACATTACGCTCTGACTCAACCAAACACATGTCAGATTTTATACATTACAGTTCCACAACATTACAATTCCAACACATTCCCATTCTTTCAATTACAATTCCATCAAATTACAATTCCTTCCAAAGATTACAATTCCCCTAAAAAACATTCTGCGAACCAAACGGGGCCTTAGTGTTAACGAGAAGATTTACAAGATTTATGAAAAACCTTTTAATTTCTCCAAAAGGTTTACGTGAGGGGAAACCTCACTTCGTGCACTTTTTTTAGTGTCAATTGACTGTTATTTAAAAGTTAAGTCTCAGGCAATGAGCATGCATGTTATTTAGGGTCCATTTGGTTTGAAGTCAGGTTTTATTTTAATTGTAGGTTTATAAAGTAGGTGGTTTAGGTTTAGATTTGAAGTTAGGTTTTGAATATAATATTAATCGAGATAAAATAAACGGATGACACTATATTTTTCAAGGAATGGAATAATAGTAATGCAAAGGCTCTCATGTGCATACTTAAATGTTTCGAAGAGGTGTCGGGGCTAAGGGTTAACTATAACAAGAGCAAAATTTATGGGATTGGGGTAAACGATGTCGAGTTGAGGAATATGGCTACGTGGATGGGATGTGGGATTGTTGAGTTCCCTTTTACATATTTGGGTTTGCTGATAGGTGAAAATATGAATAGGGTCAATGCTTGGAATATTATGGTGGAGAAATTCAAAAATCGTATGGCCGATTGGAAAGCTAAGACGATGTCTTTCGGGGGACGTCTCACGTTGGTTAAGTCGGTCCTCGGTAGTTTGCCTTTATATTATTTTCCGTTGTTCCGTGTGCCTTCGAGTGTGCCTACTAGTCTTGAGAGTATTCGGAAAAGCTTCTTTTGGGGAGGGTCGTGAGATGGGAAAAAAATGTTGTGGGTTAAATAGGATACGGTTATTGCTTCTCATGGTTTGGGGGGGTTAAATATTGGGTCACTAAGGGCAAAGAATTTGGTGTTACTTGGGAAATGGTGGTGGAGATTTAGGATTGAACGGGATAGTCTTTGGATCAAAGTGATTAAGAGTATACACGGGGGCTGTGGTGGGTTAGGAGAATGAGAGGGTTTAGGGAAGATGAACATGAGTAGCGGGGTTTGGCAGGAAATAGTTAAAGTAGGAAGAGAGATTGACGGTTTGGGTATAGAGTTCTCGAGTTCGTGTTAAGGGGTTCTTGGGGACGGGAAAGACATTAGTTTTTGGGGCGACAGGTGGTTAGAGGGACAAAGATTGTGTGATAGATTTTCTAGACTTTGACATTTAGAAAAATATAAGGAGTGTAGTGTGAGGGATAAGAGGGAGTTGAGGAATGGGGAGTGGGTCTGGAAATGGGATTAGGTTAGGGAAATTAGAGGGAGAGTCCAACAGGAATTTGCTAACCTGGTCAATGTTCTTCAAATTGTTACAGTGCCTAGTGTCGACAGGGATAAATGGAAGTGGAAGATCTTTGAAGACGGTGTGTTCAAGGTGAAAGAACTGACAAAGCTAATATAGGAGAAAAGTTTAATGACTGAGACAGGTGGCCGGGAAACAGGGTGGAATAAATTAGTTCCTATAAAAGTTAATATCTTCGTTTGGAGAGCGCTGAAAGGGAGGATTCCGGTTCGGGTAAAGATTGACAAGAGGGGTATTGATTTAGACTCGATTTTGTGCCCAAGTTGTAATAATGATGTTGATTCATGTGCCCACTGTTTGATCACATGTGAATTTGCAAGGCGAATTTGGGAGAAAGTGTTTCGCTGGTGGAATGTGGGGGACGGTATCATGTTCTCTGTCGAGGAGGCTTTCATTATGGCGGGCAATGTTAATCTTCCTCCAAGATTTCGTCACATTTGGGAAGCGATGTGCTGGAGTACTGGATATCACATATGGAAGGAGAGAAATTTGCGTGTTTTCACGGGTAAAGTTACGAGCATCAACAAAATATTTCAAGATATTCAGTTAAAGAGCTTCGCATGGGTCACTAGGAGAGGAAAGAAGTATAAAGGGACTGACTTGAATAGCTGGTTGTTTGATCCGAGAAAGAGCATTGGCAAAGGGGGCTTAGTTTTCTTTTTTTTGTTCGAAGCATTCGGTGTTTTGTATTCGTGGCAGTACAGTAGGTCTTGGCATGATAGTTTTGTGTTATCCTTTTTTTTGGATATTGGCTGCAAAATTTTTCTTTGGCAGCGTTTTCATTCTTGATGGGGCTGCCTGTTTTAAACCCTCTTGTTTATAGGGTTGTCATTGTATTCTGTTTTGTTTGGTTTTTGTTTGAATAAAATGGCTGTCTTTCAATAAAAAATTATTATATTACCCTAGGATTTCTAAATAACAAAAATACATGTTTTTGGTTATTTTACAACCAGACATGTGAGTTTAGCTCTAAAACTGAATAATAAACCTAATCCCCCTAACCAAACGGACCCTTAATCAATCAAGAGTTGAGATTGAACTCCTTTTTCAAAAGTCATCCGTTGACCGTTGTTTTCCAAATTCTTTAATCAGACTTCAGTTGCACGCCAAAAAGTCAAAAACGGGTGCTGATTTTATGACAACCGTTAGCCAGCCGCACTGGATTAGTTGCAAAATCTGGTTACAACTAAAAAGGGCTAAAAAAGTAAAGAAATATGTCATAGTGATACGTTGTTTAGGAAGACGGAATATGTGAAGGTGTTATGGATGTTTCCGAATCATTTTTTATAAGGGTACTGATTTGTACACGGAAGGTTTTTATTGGTACACGGAACTTTAACTTGAAAAGACAATGATACCCTTGCATGCTTTCTTTATCTTTTTGATATTATTCAATCTAACGCAAAACCCACTTGCAAAATACTACTTCACCTATAACTTTTCTATAACTTATTTGTTGAAATCGGATAGTAAATAAAAAGCTGTAACTTCAAGATTGTTGGGAACTTATATATCCATTATATAAATATTACTTGAATATGAATTTTATCAAACAACCTATCTACGAGACACATATCTATTCGAACTCACAAACAACAAAACTTCATTTTACTGGCTATCAAATGACCAAACGTCTCCGTTTTTTAGATGGTTCAATTTTCATATGGGGTTTTGAGAATCATAGAACAACGTATCCATTTTCACCCGTTTTCACCCGTTTTCCGCAAAGAATCAAAAGCTATAATTTTAAGTTTGTTAATCAATATCTTCATACCTTGTCGACACGTGATAAACTTACCCATTACTAGACTTTGAAGCTAAAAAGTGCATTTCAACGAATCAAGGCTCATCCCCATATATCCAGCACGAAATCACCCATATATGTAATTATAAAAAACGATAACTATTGTTAAGGGAAATAATACATCAAGCACGAAATCACCGATATATGTTAACTTTTGTTAAGGAAGAGAATATATGAGTATGAATATTACCAAAATAGTAATCAAAGTTGTTTACGAAAAAATAATGGCTCATATTTTCCCAATGGGTTCAAAGTGGTTTATGTAAATAATGAATTTTTGTTCTTATGGAAAATACACGAGTAATAATTTTTTTTAAATTAATGAGTTTAAAATTTAAAAATTAAAAGAGAGAAAGAAATTGCAGTTATGAGGTTAAAATATAAACATGAGAGATGAACGAGTTAGTAAATGTAGGGAGGGTAAAAGTGTCTTTTCAAATCAATTTTCTGTGTACATATAAAAAGCTTCCGTGTACATATCATGACCCTTTTTATAATCTAGTACAATATTTATCAAATTAGATATGTTAAGAGTAGGAAATAAAGAAAGATGTGAATAATGATATGTGTTCTATTTAATCATAAAGAGAATATCTTGAAGAGACATGTTTGATAAGTTTTTTTATAACAAAATTTATAATAAAATACGAGGTGTTTAATAATAAGAGGTGTTTGGATTGTTTATTTAAAATATTATTTGTTTTGAAAATGAATAATCAAAAAAACAACAATTAAAAAACGAGGTTTTGAGAAATAATATTTAGATTTGATTATTTTGTTTAAAATTGCAATAATTATTGTTTGGCAAATCAGATTATTTATTTAGTTGATAAATAAAATAACTCATTTTAACTTTTCTTTATTTTGAAAATGAAATAAGTAGTTTCCCACTTATTTTTTCAAAATTCGATTTTAAAAACTTTTAAACGCAAATAATCTTTTTTTTTTCATTTATTATCCAAACACTAATTTTAATTTATCTCTATTTTCAAAATAAAGTAATTAGATAATCTAATTGCAAACGCAATCTCAAACACCCACTAACTAATCTTATTTTATTTTATCTTTTTTTAATTTTAGAAAAGGCACCTCAGTCTCACTGAAATCTGACCTTCGAGTTATACAATCCATAAGTGGCAGGCCCCAGGACCCGAACCATTAGGGGAAACCCCTAAAACTCATGACTTCACACTAAGAAGGAAAATCATGAATTTTTGTTTTTTGTAAAACTTGAACCAATGACCAAACCACTTCCCTAAACCCTAAAAGAAATTCAAGTGGTCAACTGTTCTAGAGCAATTGGTTAACTAATCTTATTTATTTAAATTCAGCTGAGTAAAATGTATGTTTTATAGTATGGGCCAAAGGTGTGAGTAGTCCACACTTCACAAACTCTTGCCGTGTCACAATGTGCCCTGCCCATACCTATTTTGAATCGAAACGAATTACATAAGGAGTTTCAACAATTTTCTTATTTAAGTTTCATTAAATTAAAGCCTGATTGTAACGTTGCCTAATTCGATTACGTACACTGATTTTTGTTGACAAAATTTAGGAGCTTGGAATTCATTTTCCGTTGAAAGATAGGCCATGAAACAATTGGTTTGTTTTAATCAAAACATAAATGTTTGTTGGTTGCCACCGTCAACAATGAAGATGTCAAGCGTGTAACACAATTGGTTTGTGTGCATGTTTCTCGTGTAGTATGTGTGATTGTGTGAAAATAAAGGAATAAAATTTTACATGTTTTATTAACGGTGGAGCGTGTAACACAAATGGTTGTTGGTTTGTGAACATTTATTTTGAGAGCTGGATTATTTTATACATACTAAACTAAAAAATAAATAATAATTTTAAAATAGAATGTAAAACATTACACTACTCGTTACGAATTTTGGAGGATCAAAGCTCTCTCTAGTTCTCACTAAGATTCACCATTGTTCATTAGATTCTAAGGTCTTTTTGATTTAAGGGGAAAGACTCAATTTATGTAACTTATTTGTTCAAATTAACTAATGTACGCAAGATACTTTTTTTATTCCAGACCTACGCAACATACTTTCGAATACTTACTAATCTACGCAATATTGACCAAAATGTGACTTGTTTGACCGGTTACCACTAAGAAAAGTTCTAGTTTGGTCATTTGGTCTGCGTGGACTTCTACCGTTAGTCCTTTGACATTCTTTTCATTAGAAAACTTAGTAATGATACCTTAACTTAAATACACGAATTTTTATACACGTTTTTATACAAACTTTTTATACGTGTTACTATATACACGTTTTTATACGCGAGAAATTCTGAACTTTGACATATGATTTTAGCGTCAAAACTGATCTCGTAGACTCTGAAAATCTCACGTTAAGTCAATGTATACGTTCTTTACAACTTTCATGTTTTATGTTTTTCATGAAAAAGAAATTTAGATGGTCGAAACCTCGATTTAAACTGTGACAGCAATACTAGTATTTTCGGTAATTAAGTAAATCTGGATTTCGACGGTCTCATTTAGTGCTAAAAACTTACTTTTAAGTCTCTAAACCTATCAGTGACTAACTGTATACAATATATATATATATATATATATATATATATATATATATATATATATATATATATATATATATATATATATATATATATATATATATATATATATATATATATATATATATATATATATATATATATATATATATATATATATATATATATATATATATATATATATATATAAAATATTCTAAATAAAGTTTAAAACTTATAAAGATAGTAGTATGATAAAAATGAAAAATTCTTCAAAAGGTTTAAATCGGCGGGAAAACCCTGACCCCGTGCACCTTTTGGTGCCGACTGGCCCTTCCCCAAGGACCAAGCCCCAGGCAATGAGCACCTGTTCCAGTGACATGCGTCTAAAAATGTGTATCGAAGTGTGTGTATACAAACGTGTATAAAAACGAGTGTATAAAAAGTGTATAAAACTGTGTGTATAAAAAAGCATAAAAAACATTTATATACTCACGTTTTTACGCAATTATATAAACATTTTTTACGCTTTTTAATACACACAGTTTTATACACACGTTTTTATACAACTTTTATACACGTTTGTATACACATTTAGCACTAACCGAAACCGTCGAAATTCGGATTTACTTGATTACCGAAAATACTAGTATTGCTGTCATAGTTTTAGATCGGGGTTTCAACCATCAAAATGTCTTTTTCATGAAAAACATAAAACATGAAAGTTGTAGAGAACGTATACATTGACTTAACGTGAGATTTTCGGAGTTTACGGGATAAGTTTTGACGCTGAAATCTTCTGTCAAATTTCATAATTTCTCGCGTATAAAAACGTGTATATAATAACTCGTATAAAAAGTGTGTATAAAAATGCGTGTGTTTAAGTCAAGGTATCATTACTAAGTTTTCTAATGAAAAGAATATTAAAGGACTAACGGTGGAAGTCCACGCAGACCAAAGGACCAAACTGTAACTTTTCTAAGTGGTAACCGGTCAAACAAGTCATATTTTAGTCAATATTACGTAGATTATTAAGTATTTGAAAGTACGTTGCGAAGGTTTGGAATAAGAAAAGTATCTTGCGTACATTGGTTGATTTGAACAAATACGTTACATAAATTCAACCTTCGCCCTTGATTTAACAAATTGACGGTTTACCGATGATCCAAAGATTGTCTTTGTTGTGGACTTCAAATATCGCTCCTTATGATATCATTGGATTAGAGCTCCCGACGAAGTTGCTATTTGATAGTTTGTAAGCTGGTTTTTGTTTTTATTAGTACAGTTGGCCACCAAGGTTTCACTAAGAGGTTTACTTTGGATAGGTTTCCTAGAGGTCTTGGGTTCAAGACCTGACAAGGGTCTTTCAGGCGAAGCGGATAAGGAGTCTAACATAACTAGGCGAAGGTTCGAAGAAGACATTCTTCCGCTTGGATGTCATTGCACGACTCGACCCACTAACCACTAACATTTTCTGTTCTAAAAAAATAAAAAATAAAAACAGTGCTAGTGCTAGGGTGTGTTTGGTTACACTAACAGTTAGCAGTAGCAGTTAGCAGGAGCAATCATAGTTAGCAGTAGTAGTTAGTAATAGCAGTTAGCAATATCAGTTAATCTATAAAAGTGTTTGGTATATTAGCAGTAGCTGTAATTTAAATGTGTGAAAAGACGTAAATATATAAATAGAAAACTCTTTTAAATTAAACGTGTTATATTAATGAGGGTATTAAAGTAATTTATTATGTCTAAATCTCTTTCATTGATAATGCTCATCTAAAAATGCTCTTTGAAAGAGCATATGAAAAAGAGCATTTTTATGAGAAATGTTAATTACTTTAACCAAACAAGTTTTTTTTAACAAATATGCTAACTGCTAATGCTAATTGACAAAAATGCTCTTAAAAAATCTGTTACCAAACACAGCCTTAGTGTTCTCTGCTTTGTTATTCCCATCATCCCGTGGGATGTTTTTTTACTTTCCCTCTAACTTTTGTTTAAAGCAATCTTTGTATTTGTTTTTTTCTTTTATAATATCTTCGTCTATTTCAAAAAAGAAAATTCTTCGAATGAAGTAAGTGAAAGCAATACAAAACTAATGATGGTAATTAGTTGCTTAAGTATTGTTTGAATTTTATCTTTATCTCTATCTCTATCTTTATCTTTATCTTTACTATATATAAAGAAAAAACCACTATTTCTTAAAAAGTGAAAAATAAAATGTGAAAACTTAATTTCCATAAATAGTGAAATGTAAAAACTTAAATTCCACAAATAGATTCATTCATTAATTAGTCAAACTTCTTCCATAATTTTAATACTCCTAATTCCGATTACCGGGTCACGGATTCAACCATCACGTCATCGGTTCGATCACCGGGTCAACTTGATCGAGTCACCCGGTTCGTCCTCCGGGTCAACCCGCCCATCGGGTTTAACAGGGTTTCGAAAATATAAAACCGATTTTAATTTGACCCGTTTTTTTACTGCTTGAACCGGTCGGGTCAAACTGGGTTATTAAAATATTTAAGTTAGCAGGTCAAAACATGTAACTTTTACAGCGGGTTATGAACGGTATTTTAAATTTTCTATGTTGTTTTGCTTTAACCCAATGTGAACAACTTGATCTTTTCACGTTTTATTTTGAATGTTACACGAAACACTCACCACAATATCACATATCGTTAATTTTTGCCGCTACGAATTTCCGCTGTTATGCGCGGATAATCGTCTAGTAAATTAAAATATCTAAATATAATAACGTTACTTATATTTTGAGTAAATTTTAGTCAAATGTGTTTTCTCTGTTACATGTAGTTCACATGTATCATGAGTTCTGGTGTTTTCTCTGTTACATAAGTGAAAGCAATACAAAGCTAATGATGGTAATTAGTTGCTTAAGTATTGTTTGTTTTCTCCTCATTTCTTATACACAGACTTAACTACTAATTCACGTATTTTTTTTTATTTAATCTTTTCCTAAAGTACTTCATGCGGGAGAGATGGTTTGAGGGCACAACATATATTAGATGCTCTATGTGGAGAGGGTTCTGCTACTGCCATAGATCTCTTAATGGTCATCACATCGGTCATTAATTTATGGCTAGCAGGGAGGTGTCCGCCTATTTTGGCAGAGTTTGTTGCATCTACTCCTCTCACGCCTCTACTTAAACCTGATAACGGGATTCGACCTATTGCAGTGGGCACTATATGGAGACGTTTGGTTTCCAAGGTTGCTATGAAAGGTGTGGGTAAGGAAATGTCCAAGTACCTTGGTGATTTCCGGTTCGGAGTTAGAGTGTCGGGTGGCGCTGAGGCTGTTTTACATGGCGCCAATAGGGTGTTGACTGAATACCATAATGATGGGTCTTTTGCAATGCTCACTGTGGATTTCTCAAATGCATTTGACCTTGTGGATAGATCGACACTACTTCATGAAGTTAGGGTGAGGTGTCCTATTTATTTGTGGGTAAATTTCTTATATGGTCAAGCAGTGAGGTTGTATATAGGAGACACGCATATTTGGTCTGCTACGGGAGTGCAGCAAGGCGACCCATTGGGACCTCTTCTTTTTGCTCTTGTCTTGCACCCGCTTGTACATAAGATCAGAGACAGTTGCAAGCTTCTTCTTCATGCTTGATATCTTGATGATGGAACCATTATTCGAGATTCAGAAGAGGTATCCAAGGTGTTAGACATTATAAAGACGACTGGTCCAGGTTTGGGTCTTGAACTTAATATCAAGAAAACATAGATTTTTTGGCCCTCTTGTAATGGTACGAAGCTTCGGCAGGGTTTATTTTCTGTTGATATTCGTAGACCGTCTTTGGGTGTGAAGCTTCTTGGGGGAGCTGTTAGTAGAGATGCAGATTTTATTAGTGGGTTGGCTATGAGGAGAGTCGTAAATGCTGTTGACTTGATGGGTCTTCTTCCACAACTTCATGACCCGCAAAGTGAGCTCATTTTGCTTCGTTCATGTATGGCTATTGCTAAAATTTATTTTGGTTTAAGGACATGTCAACCTATACACATGGAGGAGGCGGCTTTGTTTTTTGACAAAGGGTTGCGTGGTTCAGTAGAAAATATAGTGGTTTGTGGAGGACCTTTTTTTGGTGACTTGCACCGGAGACTTGCTTCTTTACCCATTCGTCTTGGTAGGTTGGGCTTGTACTCAGCAAAAGTGGTTTCCTCCTATGCTTTTGTGGCCTCGAGGGCCCAATCTTGGGTGCTACAAGACCACATCTTACGTGACAGTGGCATATGTGGTATGGACGATGATTACGTTTCCGCTTTGGCTTGTCTTCTTGATACGATTCCAAGCTTTGATTTTAGCATTTTCGTTAATAAGGACACCGCCCCATGTAAAGCCCAAGAAACATTGGCGAATGCCCTTTTTAGTGAGACGGTCAAAGATATGGAAGCCCATTTTGACATGACGGTTAGACAGAAAGCAGTTTTCGAGTGTCTGCGCGCACCACATGCTCAAGATTTCTGATGTAGTGATTTTTGTACCCTTTAGGAAAAGGATGACAAATAGTGGTAGTATTAAGTGTCGGTTTAGGAAAACCGAGCACTAATGACCAAGCAAGTTCGTTTCCCAAGGAGGCAAGTGCGTTGTGTTGAGAGTTGATTTTGTTTGTGATTATATTGATTGAGAAAGAAATGGGATTAGAAGAGAAAGACGGTTACGAAAATAAATTAAACTATGACGAAAAAGGCGTTCACGTAAAACCGTAAAAACGACAAAAATAAAAATTTTAACCTAAAAATTCCTAAAAATTACTAAAAATCCACAATAAAATTCTAAGAGTTTACAAAAAATCCAAACTTGCCAAAACCTTTTAATTAATTTAATAATGACTTTTTAATGCTAATTAAAGCCCTAAAAATCACTTTTAAATATTAAAAAGCCCTAAACAAGATTTTATAATTTGTAAACCTCAAAAATGACCTAATTAAACTAAAAACTATTTTTAAAAATTTTAAAACCAAATTAAACTATTTTTAAACTCCTAAAAACTATTAAAATCTATTAAATCTTAAATTAATTCTAAAAATTAATTGAAAAGCCTAAAAATTAATTGGAAAGTGAAAAAGTTCCTATTTTAATGTCTAGAAGGAAAAATGAAAAAAAATTAAAAATAAAACTTTGAATTTTAATGAATAAAATAATAATAAAATATTCAAAAAAAATAAAAAGTTCTCAAATAAATTCTAAAAAATTCTCAAAAATCCTAAATATTCTAACTAAGAAGAAAATGCAAATTAAAGTTCCTAAAACCTTTTGGTTAATTTTATATTAATTTTTAAAGTTGCCTAAAAACCCTAAAATTAAATAAAATTAAAAATTAAAGTTTTTGAAAACTTTTTTTAAATGTAAACCTCAAAAATAAGAATTAGAACCTAAAAACTATTTTTTCTAAATTTAAAACTACTGTTTACTATTTTTTAATTACTTTCTAAATATAAAACTAAAAATAATCCTATTAATTAATTAAATAAAAGGAAAAATAAAAATTTTAAACAGAAAAGTCCCTAAGCCTATAAAAGTCCTAGGAAAAATCAAATAAGCTAAAAACACTTAATAAATAAGCTAGGAAAAATTAAATAAGCTACGGCTTATTAAAATAAGGAGAAAACAAAAACGGGTTAAGTAACTAGTGAAATGAAAGCTTAACGTAAAAACGCATCTAGATCACTGGTAGAACCCCTTACTCCTGAGCTGCAGGTCGGGGGTTCGAGTCCAGTGCAGGTGTAGTTTTTGATTTTTTTTTTCTTTTAAAACTTGATTCCAGTAACTTTTCAACACACAAAAACTCAAACACAAACTAGATTGATCAAGGTTAAGCCTGGAATATGAGCAAAACGTGCCCAGGTCTGCTTGTGGACTGATGAACACACAAGTGTTTTCACTTGTGTGCAATAGACCAAGAGGACTTGGTGTTGCTTGTTTGGTGGTGTTTGTTGATGGACAAAGGCACCCCTACACTCTTTGGAGTGTAGGGAGTCACTAATAAGCAGAAAACAAGCACCTATAACACAAAAATTTCACAATCAAAGCACAAACAAGCAATTCTAAGTTGCTGTAACAAAGGCTTAGGTCTGGTGGGTTTCTAGCAGATTACTAGCACACTTGTGTTTTTCCAAGGCCAAGCTTTTGCACACAGGCTCACTAATTAACATACACACCAAATACAATCTTAAAACAACCTAACACTTAACAGAATTACAAGATCATGCTCAAATTTTCATCAAAATAAGCAGAATAAGTGGCTAAGCAAATTATGCTATGCTATTTCCTTTTTCTTTCACAAACTTGCTACAAAACTTGTTCCAAACTGCTAAACTAACAACACACAACCTAGTTTAACACTATTGAAGCATTCTAAAGCGTTTTCATACTCTAAATCTTGCAACTTTTCAGCATAAAAAGCAGATCCAAACACACCCTTAAAACCTGTTTTTCAATTTTTATCAAACCAAAACCTTTCTAAACATACTCAAATTTATCCTCTAGGCATTTAACATGCATACAACACTTAATCTTCTCAAATCCAACAGTCTTAACAACAACTTTCAACACTTATGCAGAATCAAACAAGCACCATTTTTTTCTAAAAAGTTCAAAAGGGAAAAAGTAATTTACCTTAGAACCTTACATCCAAGGTTCTTTGTGGATGTAAATCCACCTCCTACCAACTGGGGTTGGTGCTGAACCTTTAACAGCAACAAAGCACTTAAACCTGCCAAAGAAAAATCAAAAGAAAACAAGAAAATATCCAATATTCTGTTTTTCTTTCTTAAAAATCTTTTTGAAACCTTTCAAAACTTCTCAATGATATCTTTCAAAGCATTAACACAATAAATTAAAACTGGAAATACCAAATCTTGACACAAGTTCTTACCAAGAACTTGCTCAAAATCAGAAACTTAAAAACCTTTTTTGAAAATTTTTTAAAAAACACAAACTTGAAGACAAATGAGCTCAGGAAAAACAACTTTAAAACATTAATGCTGGAAAGTAAATGGTTCTCAGTCATATGCAAGATGAAAATTTTTCATTAATTCATAAGAAAATTTTTTACATAAAACTGGAACAAGAGCCTTCTCACAAGTTGAGAGGTCTCTTTATAGGACTCATAGAACCCTCTAGAAATCAAAACCCTAATGTAGCAAATTCCTAACATGCCCTTGGACGAGATTTGAAATTTCAGTCAAAGTTGTGCCATGTGAGTGATTCAGATGGAATCATGTGAATGCCAGCTTGCCAAGTCAATCTTGAACGTTTATTATAACCTTTGGGAGCAAGGAAATGTGTTGGAGCCGTTGGATAACTGTTTCCTTTGTTTTCTTGCACAAGAGTGGGGTCAGGGGAACCTTGTGAGGGGACAGGGAGAGGGGTAGTCGTTTTCTGGGTGTGGGGAAGTGTTGGGGACTGGGTAAATTGACATTCTGGAAGCTATTGCTTAAAACCCCTTTGATTTGGAGATAAGCATGATTAGGGTTCTAGGGATTAGGGGTGGATGAACAGGTGAGTTTAATTCGTTTTGGGTGTTTAAACAAGTTTAAAAAGATGTTTCCCCCACTTAATTATTAAATAACTTATTTAAATAACAAGGGGGTCAAAAGGGTTTGTGATAGGGTAAAATAATGATTTGGACTGGTTCGTTGGGTGAAATGGACTGGAAGGGGTTGTATAGTGGGTGGGGGTGACGTGTCTTGATGGGAGTGGAGGAGAGCAGTTTGGTGTCTGGTCACATTAGGCCCCCCACTTCTTTTGTTTCATTCAATTTGTAACAAATCAGCTTAAACTCTTTTTCCCTTTGTAAAATCTTTCAAGTACTTGTCAATTTTGGCACAATAATTTTCAAAACTTGTTTCAAGGATTAATTATGCAATTAATGCATTCTTCAAGGGCTAATCATGCACATGTCTTCAAACTTCAAGGCTCTGACTTGTTGGTTGACTTCTTGGAGGACCATATTTGGCAATGTAGATTTGTTGAGGGACTAAATTTGCCAATTCTTCAAAGTTAAGGGTCCTTTTTGTAATTTTGACAAACTTTAGGGACCAAACTTGTAATTATGAAGATACAAGGGTATAAAGTGTCAATTCTTCAAACTTGGAGGACCAATCTTCAATATTCTTCAAATCTTCTAGGGTTTTCTTTGGAAAATTCTTCATTAGGGCTTGGTTCATCGTGCGGCTTCGTTTCCCGTGTTCGTTTTTGCCTGATTTTTGTGATCTTTCGTCATTTTCTCAATATCCGTACCTAAAATACACAAGCAACAAACACAAGCATATATTTGGGTATTTTGATGATATTTAATGCATTTTAAGTCCAAAAAGAACGATGAGACCATGTATAAAAGCCGTCTCATCACTCCCCCATACTAAACCATTGCCGTGCCCTCACGCAATGCTAGAATAAAGTATCGTAGCATCTCCAAAATTCATTTTATTCACTTTATTGGAATGATAAACTAGCTACACTACTACTATTACTACTACTTGTGTTATAGACATAATGTATGATTTTCATCGCAAAATGGGACGTTTAGGTTCATAGAATAAGAACATGTGAATGCTTCGTTAGAAATAATTTCATCGTCCTCGATTTTCACTCCAATTCCATGCCAAGCGTGCAACGAGATCATTGTCATTATAAGTTAGTAATGCTAACACTACTCATATGCCCTAATCACGTACTTATTCTCCCATTATTCCTAAGTTGTATCTCTTATATTTTATTTTGTCTTGAATGTTTCACGAGGATACATTGTTTGACTTATGCGATAATAGAGATTTAGGTCTAAAAATAGAGTCTTAACGGTGTAACTAAGACCATCAAATCAATAACCCCTTCTAATAGACGACGATGTTAAAAAATTAAGTTGACAAGAAGAATCGATAAACACGGTTTTATAACGGTTTTGAACATGAGACTTATTACCAAGACTTTTATACGCCCCCTAACGGAAGGGCCTTATTATCTTTGGTTTACCTCCATCTTTTATTCAACTTCGCCATGAAGCTTTTATTATGACTTCGGTCTTGCGTTGCCTTTTATTATCCGCCTCATCGGTGGTTTTATTAGCCAAAGACGTATATCCTCACGCTAAAGCGAATTTTGGATCTTTAAAGCTTCGAAGATTAAGGCTTGATTCACTTTCAATTTTGCATAGATTTTAGGCCTTGTGGGGCTTCAAATTGTTTGCTTGATTTAGGTGAGCACTTGAAATCTTATTATTGGGTGAAGCTTTCGATTATTGGGGTGCCAATACTTCAAAACCGTGACGCTGGCGATACCTTAATGTCTTCCCAATTTAATTACACGGAAGCTACTAGAAAAGACTAGAAACCCAACAATCCTAACTAAACCGCTAAGTCAATATTTATTAAGCAAAAAATATTTACATGCGAAGGGAGAATAAGCAAACAACGAGAACACATGAGTTTTTGAAAGAATACGAGTACTCTACGTTTAGCATAGTAACTTATAATTAACTCTATCATTTCTCGTCCTCATTTAAGAGACTTAGCCTAATGTGTAGTTAAGGAATCAAAGCTAAGTGCTCAACACGCACGGTCGAGTCAAAAATTACTCTTATTCTTGCCATCGGAAAATCTACATTCGTGTCTTCAAACACTTATAAAATATGAGAAAAATTTTAATATTTGGCCATTTTTAGCCTTATTTTGCAACAAAACGATAAACAAAACGATAAACTTTGGAAAGCGTGAAGGTTTGGCAAGGCAAGTATCTATTCACCCCCCCATACTAAAGTTAAACATTGTCCTCAATGTTTCGAGTCTAGGGGTGCAAACACCCCCATACTAGAGACGTAGTCGAATGCCTAATCTAGCATGGAAAGGGTGTAACCATTAAATTAATAGCCGTTTATGAAGTGTGCTAAAAACCTAAGGTTAGAACAATAAAGGATATATCATGGATATTGAGAAATGTCTCCAATAGCAAACGATCGAGTGCTCCCATAAAACGAACACGAGAGGCTCCAATCGTGAAGATCATGATCTAAAAACCACATATCACAAACAACCACGGAACAAAGGTTGGAAGGGCACGAATCCCCACACACAAGCTACATTAGACTAAGAAAGCGATAATATGTACATAGGATAAGCATGGGACTCCCCCACGAGGCACCTCGTTTTTTATTACCGAGTCATGAGCTCGACTCGATCCCTTCAATACTAATTATCATTGGGGAAGGTGACTTGGTCGAGGTAGTTCAAGGATGGAACTTCCCCACCAAAGTAGTGCTTCAACCTATGTCCATTCACCTTGAAGTTAGGACCATTATCTTGAGCTAGCTCGATGGTCCCATAAGGAAATACTTGAGTCACGGTGAATGGACCGGACCAACGAGATTTTAATTTACCGGAAAATATTTTCAATCTTGAATTAAAAAGTAAAACTTGATCCCCAATGTTAAAAACCCGGTTTTTAATTTTAGAATCATGCAACTTTTTAGTTTTCTCTTTGTAAATCAATGAATTTTCATAAGCAATATCCCTTAATTCATCCAATTCATTTAATTGCATTTTCCGGTGTTTTCCCGCGGTCTCCATGTCATCATTACAATGCTTTAGGGCCCAATAAGCCTTGTGTTCTAACTCGATAGGCAAATGACAATTCTTTCCATACACAAGCTTATAGGGAGTGCACCCAATGGGTGTCTTATGAGCGGTCCTAAAGGCCCATAAAGCATCGTCTAACTTATCCGACCAAGATTGTCGGTTTTCCCCCACGGATCTCTCCAAGATCCTCTTTAATGCTCGGTTTGAAACCTCGACTTGCCCACTCGTTTGTGGGTGATAAGCCGTAGAAAGACGATGTGTAACCCCATATTTCCTTAGAACCCTTTCAAATTGGTCATTACAAAAATGGGTTCCATGATCGCTTATGATAGCACGAGGGGTTCCAAACCTAGCAAACAAACTTTTCAAGAACTTAACTACCACACGAGCATCATTGGTGGGCAAGGCCTTCGCCTCCACCCACTTAGAAAGGTAGTCAACCGCAACAAGAATATACTTATTACCACGAGATGATGGGAACGGCCCCATAAAGTCTATGCCCCAAACGTCAAAGATCTCACATACTTAGATGATATTTTGTGGCATTTCATCTTTTTGTGAGGCTTTTCCTTGTCGTTGGCATGAATCACAAGACTTCACAAGATCTTGTGCATCTCGGTAAATAGTAGGCCAAAAGAAGCCGGCATCAAACACCTTTTTAGCCGTGAGATTAGCACCGTGGTGACCACCCGTGGGTCCCTCATGGCAAGCTCTAAGGATGTTAGAAGCTTCGGTGCCAAATACACAACGGCGGATGATTTGATCCGCACACGTTCGAAACAAGTAAGTAAGGGTCGTTCCAAAAATAGAACTTGACATCACGAAAGAATTTTCGTTTTTCTTGAGTTGTCATACCCTTAATGATGAAGTTACCCGCATGGTAATTTGCAAAATCCGCAAACCATGGGGTGGAAGAATCAAGTTTGGAATTCACTACACCAAGTGTTTCAAGCGGAAATGTTTCGGTGATTTCCTTAGGCTCGTAAACACTTTGGTGAGGATCTTCCAAACGAGAGAGATGATCGGCCGCTAGATTCTCGGCTCCTTTTTTGTCAACGATTTTGTGATCAAATTCTTGAAGGAGGAGAATCCAACGAAGTAATCTCGGCTTTGCATCTTGTTTAGCCATGAGATACTTGATAGCCGAATGGTCCGTATACACTATGCATTTCGTCAAGACGAGGTAAGGTCGGAATTTCTCAAATGCATACACCACGGCAAGGAACTCCTTTTCCGTTGTAGTGTATTTAAGTTGAGCCTCGGTCATCGTCTTGCTAGCATAGTGAATAGGCAAGAAATGCTTATCATGACGTTGCCCCAAAACGGCCCCAATAGCGTAATCACTTGCATCACACATAAGCTCAAAGGGGAGGTTCCAATTTGGAGCAACAAGAATGGGAGCTTCGGTAAGTTTCCTCTTAAGGATCTCAAAGGCTCGTACACAATCTTCGTCAAAGACAAAACGTGCCTCTTTTTCAAGAAGGTGTGTAATGGGTCGAGAAATCTTCGAGAAATCCTTGATGAATCGTCGATAAAAGCCCGCGTGGCCTAGGAAACTCCTAACTCCCTTGACGGTTTTGGGATGAGGTAATTTGGCGATGACGTCTACCTTAGCTTGATCTACCTCAATCCCCGCTTTCGAGACCTTGTGCCCTAAGACGATTCCACTTCTAACCATAAAATGACACTTTTCCCAATTGAGCACAAGGTTGGTTTCCTCACAACGTTTTAACATTCTCTCAAGGTTCGACAAACACGAAGTAAAGGAATCACCAAACATGGAAAAGTCATCCATGAAGACTTCCATCGTCTTCTCGATCATATCATGAAAAATAGCCATCATGCATCGTTGAAAAGTTCCCGGTGCATTACAAAGTCCGAATGGCATTCTACGATAAGCAAACGTTCCATATGGACACGTAAACGTAGTTTTTTCTTGATCACGAGGATCGATGGGAATTTGGAAGTAACCGGAAAAACCATCTAAAAAGCAATAGAAATCGTTTCCCGCAAGACGCTCCAACATTTGGTCCATGAAGGGCAAGGGAAAATGGTCTTTTCGAGTGGCTTCATTTAACTTACGATAGTCAATGCACACTCTCCATCCGGTCACGAGTCTAGTGGGAATTAACTCGTTGGCATCGTTTGGCACAACGGTCATCCCTCCCTTTTTAGGGACACAATGAATAGGACTCACCCAAGGGCTATCGGAAATAGGGTAAATCATTCCCGCGTCAAGGAGTTTAAGGACCTCCTTTTTGATGACGTCGTGAATTTTGGGGTTCACCCTCCTTTGACTTTGGATTGTTGGCTTGAAATCTTCCTCCATTAATATTTTGTGTGTACAAAATTTGGGATCGATTCCCTTAATGTCGGATAACTTCCACGCAATCGCCCCTTTGTGGTCCTTAAGAACATCGACAAGTGCAGTTTTTTCATCATTCGAAAGTTCCTTCGCAATAATAACCGGCAACTTGTCGTCCTCCTCCAAATAGACATATTCGAGGTGAGGAGGTAAATCTTTCAACTCGAGGATAGGTGGTTCCTCAAGTGAAGATTTGGGCTCGATACTCATAACCTCCTCGGGTGGAGGAAATGGGAAATCGTTGAGAAAATCCTTGATAATCGAGAAGTCCTCATAGTTGTCGAGGTCTTCGTCACAAGTACGTGGAACATCGAATTCTTCCAACGTAAAACCACCACCTTCGAAAGGAGTGAAGGTTGGTGTCGAATTATCAAGAATTGGATCTAACATAGTGGGATTGCCACTAGTTTCTTCATCACCAAACCCTAAAACTTCTTGTGAAAATTCCTCGCAAACCACGTCGATCATATCAACGAGGTTTATGGTAGCAACGGAATAAACATGAGAAAGTTTAGAATTTTGAGTTGCGTTTATAACAAGTTCCTCGTCGTTGAAACGTAAGGTGATCTTTCTAGCATGCACATCAATCAAAGCCATAGACGTATCTAAAAACGAACGACCTAAAATAAGAGGAACTTGAGGATCCGTGGGGATGTCAACAACAATAAAGTCTACGGGATAGTAGAACTTCCCCACTTTCACAAAAACGTCTTCCGCCAATCCACATGCAAGAATCGTGGAATGGTCGGCCAACTCAATAGACATTCGTGAAGGAGTAAGATTAGGAAGATTGAGCGACTTGTAGATTGCAAGTGGCATCAAGTTAATGCTAGCACCAAGATCGGCCAAGGCATAGCATTCCTCCATATCTTGAATTGCACAAGGGATCAAAAATTTACCGGGATCACCGACTTTTTGAGGTATGCGATTAAGATAAACCGACGAACAACTAGACTTTTGGTGTAATTTTTCCTTGTTGTTCAACATACTCTTAAAGTTAGCGGCAAATCGAGGCATCATGACCAAAGCATCGGCGAAACTCACATTAAAGTGCAAATCACGAAACATTTTCATAAAAAGCTCAAATTGATAGTTGTCGCGCTCTTGTCGTTTCTCCTTCCTAAGTCTCGATGGGTAAGGCAAGGGTGGTGTGGGTTGGGGCATAGGCATAGCCTTTGGAATCTCGGGTTCCAATATGGGTGATGGGTCAACCGTAGGCGTGGCATGAGCGGTACTTTGTGGGCTTGAAATATGCTCCTTTTCGACCACCACCTCGGGTTCTTCCTCAATTTCCTCCACCGTTGGAGTAATTGGTTGAGGAGTCGGTTCTTTAAGTGCCTTACTGATAGGTGTGTAAACACCCATCCTTTTACCACTTAATTCTGGCTAAAACAAGACCAAAACACGTATTTAATATCATTTGTTTGGAATTATGCGTGGTTTTTGTGTTTATTGTGATTTCAGAGTTAACCGGATGAATATTAAAGAAAACATGGGATTGCACGGGCTTTATCAAAGAAAAAGACTCGAGATAAAGTCTATTGTCCAAGAGATGCAAAAGATTTGAAGTCACTAGGCCTATTCGAAGATTTATCGAAGAAAAGGACTAAAGACGGAAGATTTTCATAAGTCGAAGAAACTCAAGTCTATTTAACGAAGAAATTAAAAGACAAGTTGAATTTAATCGACGACAAATCCCGAATCAGAATCGAAAACGTCAACTTTTCTGAAAAGACGAGAAGACAAGAAGAAAGGGAGAAAGCCCACTCACCAACCAACCACTAGGAGTATAAATAGATACTCCCTTCACACAATTAGGGAGTTAGTTCATTTTTTCTTTTTCCCAGTTCTTAGTTCGTTCCATCACCAACAC